>JACEEZ010009487.1:0-12500 GCA_016584305.1 Chionoecetes opilio | reverse complement strand
TTCCTTAGACTCATGGACACGCTCTTCCTCCTCCCTCCTCCTCCCCTCCCCCTCCTCCAATCATGTCGTCCTCCTCCTCCAAGGTCAGGTCGTTTATCTCCAAGCTGGGTCCTCCGAATAGCTCCGCGTAGGCCTGTGGGGGAGGAGGAGGAGGAGGAGGAGGAGGAGGAGGAGGAGGAGGAGGAGGAGGAGGAGGAGGAGGAAGAGGAAGAGAGGAGGAGGAGGAGGAGGAGTAGGAGGAGGAGTAGGAGGAGGAGGAGGAGGAGGAGGAGGAGGAGGAGGAGGAGGAGGAGGAGGAGGAGGAGGAGGAGGAGCGAGGAGAAGGAAGAGGAGGAGTGGTAGGAGAGAAGGAGGAGGAGGAGGAGGAGGAGGAGGAGGAGGAGGAGGAGGAGGAGGAGGAGGAGGAGGAGGAGAGAAAAAAATTAAGTCCGATATATTTTTTCTCACTCAAAAACACACACACACCCTCTCTCTCTCTCTCTCTCTCATACCCTACCCATTCACACATCCCTCCACATCCCACCCCAGCACATCCCCCCGCACATCCTCCCTGTAAGACACAACTACACAATATATATTACAAAATCAAATAAAATCTTCTCATACTTGCACATCCCACCCATACACACACATCCCCATTTCAGACCAAAATAGACATAATATATTACACTACTAATAGATCTCTCTTGCACACCAGCACATCCCACCCTTGCACATCCCCCTTACCCTCAACACATCCCCCTTTGAAGAGAAAAAAAAATAAAAAAAAATAATACCCTCTCTCTCTCACATCCCACCTTTGCACATCCCCCCTCACCCTTCTATCCTCACATCCTCCTTGGTGAGAAATATAATACTTTCATACCCTCACATCCCACCTTGCACATCCCTCCACATTTTTATATCAAGAGAAAAAATTTTGATTATGATAAAATCTCCTCTCTCACACACATCCCACCTAGCACATCCCACACACATCTTCCTTGGTGGTGTCTCTCACTCATACTCTCACATCCCACCTTGCACATCCTCCTCGCATCTTTATATCAAGAGAAAAAAAGCGAAATAGATTATAAACTAAATTCCATCTCTCTCTCTTTCTCTCTCTCTCTCTCTCTCTCTCTCTCTCTCTCTCTCTCTCTCTCTCTCTCTCTCTCTCTCTCTCTCTCTCTCTCTCACATCCCCCTTCACTCCTCATCCTCCTTTTAAGAGAAAAAAAATACTATCTCTGTTTCTCTCTCTCACACCCGCACATCCCACCCAGCACATCCCCCTCTATAGCAATGACTAGTTTTAGGGTGACATATCCCCCCTCTGACATATCCTCTCTCTCCTCTCTCTCTCTCTCTCTCTCTCTCTCTCTCTCTCTCTCTCTCTCTCTCACATCCCACCCTTGCACATCCCCCTTCACCCCACCTCATCCTCCTTTTAAGAGATAAATAAATACTATCTCTCTCTCTCTCTTTCTGTCTCTCTCTCTCTCTCTCTCTCTCTCTCTCTCTCACACACCCTCACATCCCACCCCGCACATCCCCCTCACATCTTCCTTGGTGGTGTCTGCCGCAGCCTGGCGTCGGTGGCCGTGGTGGTGGTGATGGTGGTGTGGTGGGTGACTATCCTTGTCAGCCTCTAGGAGCAGCCACAGTGGTAGGGGGGGTATAGCCATCACCTCTATGTAGTCCAGGGTGAGCTCCTCGGCCAGCAGGGTGAGGGAGCTGCGACCACCCTCCCTGCCACTCTGAAAGACAGGGTGATGGATACTGTAGAGGGTGAAATATAGTTGTTGTTTTTTTTTTTTGCTTTAGGTTATTTTTGGTTATTTTTGGTTATTTTTTGTTTATTTTTTGTTTATTTTTGTTTATTTTTGTTTATTTTTTTTATTTTTTGTTTATTTTTGGTTATTTTTGGTTATTTTTTGTTTATTTTAGGTTATTTTTGTTTATTTTAGGTTATTTTAGGTTATTTTAGGTTTATTTTAGGTTTATTTTAGGTTTATTTTAGGTTATTTTAGGTTATTTTAGGTATATTTTAGGTTATTTTAGGTTATTTTAGGTATATTTTAGGTTATTTTAGGTTAGGTTAGGTTATTTTAGGTTTATTTTAGGTTATTTTAGGTATATTTTAGGTTAGGTTAGGTTATTTTAGGTTTATTTTAGGTTATTTTAGGTTATTTTAGGTTATTTTAGGTATATTTTAGGTTAGAGAGAGAAACAGGGTGACGGTAACTGTGTAGGGTGAAAAACAGGGTGATGCTAGCTGTATAGGGTGAAAATAAGGCCAGTTTATAGTTTAGGGTGATTATTAGCATTTAGGGTGATGTGTTAGGGTGATGTGAGTGTATGGCCTGTTCACACTAGAGGTTCAATTACAATGCAAGTCAATGGAGGCGTTCACACACAGCCTCGCAGTTTTTCCTCCTGCCGCGGTTTCCATGGTTTGTGGTCGTGGATGTGGTAGTGTGGTTGTGGATGTGGTAGTGTGGTTGTGGATGTGGTAGTGTGGTTGTGGATGTGGTAGTGTGGTTGTGGATGTGGTAGTGTGGTTGTGGATGTGGTAGTGTGGTTGTGGATGTGGTAGTGTGGTTGTGGATGTGGTAGTGTGGTTGCCAGACACACTACCCTCCAGAGTTTGGCGCTTGCTTTATTATTTACTACCTCCTCTCACTTACTACCATACTTACTACTTAACTTACTACCTTATTTACTACCTCATCTCACTTACTACATAACTTACTACCTTATTTACTACCTCCTCTCACTTACTACCATACTTACTACTTAACTTACTACCTTATTTACTACCTCCTCTCACTTACTACCATACTTACTACTTAACTTACTACCTTATTTACTACCTCATCTCACTTACTACATAACTTACTACCTTATTTACTACCTCATCTCACTTACTACCTTATTTACTACCTCCTCTCACTTACTACCATACTTACTACTTAACTTACTACCTTATTGGCGCTTGCTTTATCCCCAAGGCACAGCGCTAAACTCCAGGATCACGAAACTCTGCTATTGCAAACCCTGTACAAAGGTTTATTTAGTCCGGTGTGAGGCCTAGTGCAGCCAAATTCCCAACATCCAACCTCCAAACATCCTATTCTATACTAACAGTGCAAATAAGGTAGTAAGTTAAGTAGTAAGTGAGAGGAGGTAGTAAATAAGGTAGTAAGTTAAGTAGTAAGTGAGAGGAGGTAGTAAATAAGGTAGTAAGTTAAGTAGTAAGTGAGAGGAGGTAGTAAATAAGGTAGTAAGTTAAGTAGTAAGTGAGAGGAGGTAGTAAATAAGGTAGTAAGTTAAGTAGTAAGTGAGAGGAGGTAGTAAATAAGGTAGTAAGTTAAGTAGTAAGTGAGAGGAGGTAGTAAATAAGGTAGTAAGTTAAGTAGTAAGTGAGAGGAGGTAGTAAATAAGGTAGTAAGTTAAGTAATAAGTGAGAGGAGGTAGTAAATAAGGTAGTAAGTTAAGTAGTAAGTGAGAGGAGGTAGTAAATAAGGTAGTAAGTTAAGTAGTAAGTGAGAGGAGGTAGTAAATAAGGTAGTAAGTTAAGTAGTAAGTGAGAGGAGGTAGTAAATAAGCTCTAACTCCATATGTTTTGGTCACATTCAATTTTCAAGAACTGTTTCAAAATCCTTATACTTTTCCGCTTCCTGTGGTATGTAGCACGTACCAATAAGGAAAATAGTAGGTGGTCAAAATGGCTAAGAAAGTTAAACTGTTTCAAACTGGTGCCGTGACGGGTGGAGCCTCTGATAGCTCTCCCGAAAACAGTCTCTCCTATATAGGGAGCAATGCTCACCCGTCACTGTGCCAGTTTGCAGTAGTAGTTTTAACTTTCTTAGCCATTTTGACCACCTACTCTTTTCCTTATTGGTACGTGCTCCATACCACAGGAAGCGGAAAAGTATAAGGATTTTGAGTTCTTGAAAATTGAATGTGACCAAAACTTATGGAGTTAGAGCGAGTTGAAGCAAAATAAGCAAGAAATAATGTTTATACACTCTTTTACCTTCCTTCAATTATCTTAATATTAGTGTAGTCTTACTGTATTTTTTTTATACTCATGATATGCAGCAATGTATTATGAACACGATGGTAAACTCAGCTTTCATAACTATTATCTGGTAGCTTGGTTATATCGGGTAGGAGTACAACATTTCAATGCACTGAAAACCTAAAAGTCCGCCTACTCTTGTGATAGTCAGTCATGACTTTAGTTTTTACCCTATTGAGTTATGAATGGCGTGTTGTTGTTGAACAATCACTGCCTGATTTACTGATGCAAACAAAATAGGCCTATCTTGTGTAAGAGATGAGTAAAGCCAAGAAATATGAATATTTTCCTGAGGCAACGCAAGGGTTTTGGGTTGCGGTGAGGCAAGTACCACCACTATCGCCACCCAGCCCGAGTCTATCAGCCAATCAGCGACGTCGTTACATACTCGCCTAGGCAGCGAGCAGCTCCCAGGAATCCAGCTTAAGTGAATAGACTATAGTGTTGACGTATCTCTCACCACCAGGCTGTCACGTATCTTAAGGTCTTTTCAGTCCAGGAAATTATCACCCATGGCGAATTCATCAAAACTATTTACTAACACTATCACACACAAGCTAAAATTTATACGACACGCCAAAGAAAATGGGAACAGAGCAACAGCAAGACACTTTTGGATCAGCGCTGGGAGGGGCGGCGGCCGAGGGGTCCGCCCCGGGCACATGGCTGGCCGACAGTGGCCGTGCGGTGATGTAAACAAAGGCCATTACTTCCCCTGTCAACGTGGCGGTACACTCACGCTTACTAATCACTGTTTTGATGGCTGGGCAAGTGATGGGTGGTGTTCATCTGTCCGACTGTGTCCTCCAGATGTTGGAGTCTGGATCTATCCCTCGTTACGTTGACACATGTTAGGACGTAGGGAATACAGATCCATATACCACACCGCGGCACACATGGCAGGACATCACGACTCTGCTGGGTGGCGATCCTCCAGGGTTATTACGCCACAGTGATATATACCACTACCTTGTCAGCTTGTAAAGTATATTAAATCACGCTACCCATGTCTACAATTCTTAAAGACTAGTCAATTCGCACTGCAGTTTACTACACAGCTTAATGATCGCAAACGTGGTAATAGTAATGAGGTGTAGCTACGAGTTTGTGCGTGAGAGGAGCGGTGACTGGTGTGCGGAGTGGAGGCCGTCGGAGCCTCGCCCGGTCGCTCACACAATCGATGCGTGCCGAGGGTGGCGCGCTTGCTTATACCCCGATGGATGATGATATTTATTTAGTTAACGCTAATTTATGCATGGTGCTAATTCATTGATCAGAAAATGAAATATATCAATGGAAAGGTAATTCAATTTTGCTTCTACTAATACAGCCCATTGATGCTTATTATAAAAATCCTGCCTGTGCCACCACGGGCGAGGGCCAACCATGACAGCCCTCGAGTGCAGGGCCTGCCATCCCACCCCTGGAGGTCACTGCAAAACGGCGCTATAGGAAACAAAAACAAAAAAATGAACGAAGCAGCGCGAAACTCGGGGAGATAATGCGCCAAAGTCTGGATGGTACGAATTTAGGACTCGGCGCAAAACTCGAGGATCGCGAAACTCGCATAGCGTGAAACTCTGGAGGGTAGTGTTTACCACGGGCAGATTACAAGGCTGGCGTGTGACCTCTTCCACACAGACCTCCTCCTTGATGAAGTAGAAAAATGTCCACCTGTGTGACCACCTGTGTGACCACCTGTGTGACCACCTGTGTGACCACCTAGTGACTACAAGGACGGAGGAGCTAAGAAGCCTTGCCGGGAGGAGACAGTGGAGCTTTTCTGCAGTTCTACGGAAACACGGGAGAAAAAACTCACGACTCACGATCAGCGGCGCGGCTCCGTGAGTGTGAGTGTGTGTATCCGCTAGTGTGAACAGGGCCTAAGGGTGACGTGCAGCGACTCACCCCTGCCTGCTGGTTGCCTGCGACGGAGAGGGTGCGTGAACCCTGACACACCCGGGCCCTGGCGTCGTGGTGGTCGTGGTCGCTCAGGCTGATACGCGGCGTGCCTCCCCCCCCACGCTGCCCCAACTGTGCCAGACATCTGTGGGGAGGAATAAGTGTCAATGTAACCCCTTGACGCCCAGACCTTTCCTTGGCTATATAAAATGGTCTGTTGTTGTAGTAGTAGTAGTAGTAGTAGTAGTAGTAGTAACCCCTTGACGCCCAGATCTTTCCTTGGCTATATAAAATGGTCTGTTGTCAGCCATAAAATAAGGAAGTCACTGAATATACCACAGTAGTTAGTGGACAAGGATACTAAACAGGTCATAGCTATAAAACATTGCTTAGACTCACTACAAAGCGTCTAATGGTACACAAATTACAATGGCAATTACGTTCTGGGCCTCAAGGGGGTAATAAAATTACAACTACTACTACCACTACCACACACACACACACACAGCACATCCCCCCCACGCCTACACACCCATACACAGCACATCCCCCCAACCACACACACAGCAAATCCCCCCACGCCTAGACACACCCATACACAGCACATCCCCCCCCACGCCTACACACACCACACACACACACAGCACATCCCCCCAACACCCACACACACACAGCACATCCCCCCAAACACACACACACCCACCGCCTAGGACACACACACACACACAGCACATCCCCCCCCAACACACACCCACACACACACAGCACATCCCCCCACGCCTACACACACACACACACACAGCACATCCCCCCAACACACACCCAGCACACCCCCCAACACACAGCACATCCCCCAACACACACAGCACATCCCCCACGCCTACATACACACAGCACATCCCCCAACACCCACACACACACAGCACATCCCCAACACCCCAACACACACAGCACATCCCCCAACACCCACACACACACAGCACATCCCCCAACACCCCAACACACACAGCACATCCCCCAACACCCACACACAGCACATCCCCCCCCCGCCTACACACACACACACCCACACACCCATACAGCACATCCCCCCACCAGCACATCCCCCCTACCTGACAAGATGTGCCAGTATAGCCTTGACTCGGCGAATCTTGCCAGAGTTGAGGAGTTCCATAAGCTGCCTGGGGTGGTATTGGGGCAGATGGGCGAGGCGGTGTGTCCCGCTAAAAGATCCCTGACAGGGGGGTGCGTCCATCACAGCCCCCTCCCCCCCACCCCCCCCGCCGCTGCTGTGATTGCCTCGCCCAAACCTGATTTTAAAAGACAGAAATTTAAAGCGAGAAATTTAAAGAGAATGAGAAAAAATGGAATAAAGAGAAATAAAGAAAATTAAAATGGAAAATAAAGAGAAAAATAAAGAAATATAAATAGTTTAAAAGAGAGAAAAAAAAGATAATTAAATAAAGAGAATCAGAGAGAAATAAAGATAATTAAATAAAGGATTAAAGAGAGAAATAAAGAAAATTTAAAATAAAGAGAATAAAGAGAGAAATAAAATAATTAAAATAAAAAATTTAAAAAGAGAAAATAAAGATAATTAAAAATAAAGAGAAAAAGGAGAAATAAAGATAATTAAAAAAAAAGAGAAAAAAGAGAGAAATAAAGATAATTAAAATAAAGAGAATAAGAGAAATAAAGAAAATTAAAATAAGGAGATTAGAGAGAGAAAAAAGATAATTAAAATAAAGAGATTAAGAGAAAAATAAAGAAAATTTAAAATAAAGCGAAAAAGAGAAATAAAGATAATTAAAATAAAGAGAATAAAGGAGAAAAAAGATAATAAAATAAAGAGAATAAAAATAAATAAAGAAATTTAAAATAAAGATAATAAAGAGAGAAAAAAAGTAATTAAAATAAAGAGAATAAAGAGAAATAAAGTAATAAAATAAAGAGAATAAAGAGAGAAAAAAAGTAAAAAAAAAAGAGAATAAAGAAAATAAAGATAATTAAAATAAAGAAAATAAAGAGAGGGGAAATAAAGATAATTAAAAAAAAGAGAAAAAAGAGAGAAATAAAGATAATTAAAATAAAGAGAATACAAGAGAAATAAAGATAATAAATAAGAGAATTAAAAGCAATTAAAATAAAATGAAGAGAAAAATAAAGATAATTAAAAAAAGATTAAAGAGAGAAAAAAGAAAATTTTTTTTTTTTAAAGGGGAATTAAAGTAGTAGCCCCCTAATCAGCAAATCCCACCTTCCCCCTAGACATCCCACCCACCCCCTAGCACCCCCACCATCCCCCTCACCCAATCCCCCCCCCCCTACTAATACAAAATCATTTTAAACACCCACATCAATACAGCACATCCCAGTCCCCCTAACACCCTAGCACATCCCCCCTCCCAGTAGCACACCCACTCCTTCTAATACATCCCCCCAATCCCCCCCCCAATATAAATCTCTTTAAACATCCCATCACTGCAGCAATCCCACCCCCACTGACAATCCCACCTTCCCCCCTAATACATCCTACCATCCCCTACCCAATATAAATCCATTTAACACATCCCATTCCCCCAGAATTTCCCAGTCACCCAACACCCTAGCACATCCCCCCCTTTTACATAGCACATCCCGCCATCCCCTATCACACCCCACCACACCCTCCAAATATAAAACCCGTTTAAACATCCCACATCACTACAGCAACCCCAGTACCCTAACACCCTAGCACACCCCCTCACCCTACCTTCTTCTTTGCTATCAAGGGTGCCAGGACGGGGTAGGATGTCCCCTAAGACCCCGGGTTTGGGGTTTAGGGTAGGGCTGACCGGGAGGTATGACTTAGACCCCTTGTCAGCTCCCTCCCCCCATATTGACACCCCCCTTGTTTTCCCCTTCTATCAGCTTCGTCGCCTTTTGGGGTGGGGTGGTGGTGGGTGGCGTGGTGGGGTGGGCGAGGGGTGGGATCGTACTAGGGGTAAAAGGAGAGAGAGAGAGAGAGAGAGAGGAGAGAAAAAAGAGAGATGAGGAGGAGAGAGAAGAGAGAGAGAAAGAGAGAGAGAAGAGAGGAGGAGAGAGAAGAGAGAGTAAAGAGTTTTTTATGAAAGGAAAAAATATCAAAAAAAAAAACAACACACACACACAGGGAACTCGTAGTTGGGGTTTAGCCGCTGGGCTCACAACGAGAAGCCCCGGGTTGATCCCCGGGCGGAGCGAAGAAGACGGGGGGGTCTTCTTAAAAAACCCCAGCCCCTGTCCCCCCAGCAGTGAATGGGTAAAGGGTGTTAGCCGGGGGGTTTTTGACCCGCCCCCGGGGGGTGGCTTCCCCAACACAACCACTAAGCGGAAAGATTTCATGTAGTTGGAGCGGGGCATGCCAGTGTAGCTCAGGCCCTGCCAAAAATACTAGATGAATACACACACAACCACACACACCAACACACACACACACACCCACCACACACACCCACCCACACAACCCAAACCCACCCCACACCAACTAACCCAAAACCCCAACCACACACACACACACAACCCACACCACACAACCCACACACACACACACACACCACCCAACACCACACACCACACACACCCACCGGGCTATGCCACTGGGTGGAAGCAACTGATGAATACACACACACACCCCCCCCCCCCAGTACACACACCCCCCCCTCCTCCCCACCACACCCACCCACCCCCACACACACCCACCCAAAACCCAACCCAACCCCACACCCACACCCACACACACCCCTGGGTTAGCCCCGGGGATAGACGGGATCTCGCTATCCAGCCCACACCGTATGCCATCGCGCACCCCTGACACCCGCAGGGGAGAGGCGCCAGGCCATCCGCAAATGCTCAGGGAAAGCCGCTCCAGACGCATCCATGGTGTGTGGTGGTGTGTGTGGGTGTGTGGTGGGTGTTGTGTGTGGGTTTTGGGGTGATGTAAACAGAGATAAAGGGTAAGTAAGTTTTGATTTTTTTTCCCTCCCTCTCTCTCTTCTTTTACACATCCCCCCTCTCCTCTCTCTCTCTTACACATCCCTTTCCTCTCTTCTCTTACACCTCAACAGCTTGTGAGGGCCTCCTCTCCTCACATCCCGTCCTTTCAATCCCTCTCTCTCTCGCTTTTTACATACCCCCAACAATCCCCACTAACCACTCACCTCCCCCAACACACACACACCCCCCCCAGCACACTCCCCCCCCCTAAAACACAACACCCCCTAACACACACACACAACCCCCCCCCAACACACTTTCAATCCCCCTAAAACAAACCCTAAAATCCCCCCCCACACCCTCACACCCCCCCATTTACCCCTCCCCTCCCCCTTCACAACACATCCCCCTAACACACCCCTCACCCCCCCTAAAACACAAAACACACATCCCCCCCACACCCTCAATCCCCCCCTTCACATCAAATCCCCCCCCCCACACACACTCACCCTCCCCCACACACCCCCCACCCCCCCCCTACCCCACACACAACATCCCCCCCACAAACACACATCCCCCTAACACAACATCGCCCCCCCACACACACACATCCCCCCACACCCTCAATCCCCCCTCATACACCCTCCCCACACACCCCCTAAAAACCCACCACACACACACCCCCCAACCCTCACATCCCCCCCCCCACACACACCACACATCCCCCCCTAACACACAAACCCCACCCCCCCCACCTGGGCAGCTTGGGGGTCAGGGAGGTGTGCAAAGACGGATTTTGCAGCCCCCTTCTTTCACCCCCCTCCCTCCCCTCCTGCCCCTTTTTGTACCCCCGAAAACCCCCATTCGCCCAACCCTCCTCCGCCCCCGTGGTGTACACGAGACCGGGGGATGTGGGGAGGGGGTTTTAAAAGGGCTTCAATACGGGGGAAAGTAAAAAAAAAAAAAAAAAAAAAAAGTTGGGCGAGGTTTTTTTTTGGTGTCGTGGTACTCTCTCTCTCTCTCTCTCTCTTTCTTCTCGTCTGTCGTCTGTTTTTCTCTCTACCACGGCTCTCTCTCACTCACTCTTCTCTGTCTGTCTGTTGTTTCTCTCTCTCCTTCATCTCCTCTTCTGTCTGTTGTTTCTCTCTTCACTACTGTTCCTCTCACTCACTCTCTCTCTGTCGTCTGTTGTTTACCCTCTTTACTCACGTTTTTCGTCGTTTTGTTACTTCTTCACCACTCCTCTCTCTTTTCTGTCGTTGTTACTCTCTCTACCACTGTCTTCGTCTGTCGTCTGTTTCTTCTCTCACTCAGTCTCTGTCTGTCTGCGTTTCTCTCTCCAAAACTCCTCTCTGTCTGTCGTTGTTATCTCTCTCCTAACTGTTTCTCTGTTGTCTGTTGTTACTCTCCTCACCACTGTCCTCTTGTCTTTTGCTGTTATCTCTCCACCCTCTCTCTCTGTCTGTCTGTCTGTTTCTCTCTTCACTCACTCTCTGTTGTGTCTGTCGTTGTTGTCTGCTGTCTGTCTGCGTTGTCTGTCTGTCTGTCTGTCTGTCTGTCGCGTTTCTCCTCTCTCTCTCTTCTCCCCTTTTGTGTCTGTGTTTGTCTGGTCTGGGTTTTGTTTTTGTCTGTCGTTGTTTGTCTCTCTCTCTCTCTCCTTCTCTCTCTCTCTCTCTGTGTCTGGTTTGGTTTTTTCTGTTCTTTTTCTGTCGTCTGTTTGTTTCTCTCTCTCTCTTTCTCCCTTTTCTCTTTCTCTCTCTCTCTTCCCCTCTCTCTCTTCTTCTCTCTCTTCTTCCCCTCAATCTCTGAAAACAGGGGAAATTTAAAACCCAAAAATATATTTTTTCCCGTTAAGTCAAAATATTTTAACCCCCCACACCCCCCCTCTCTCTCTCTCACACACACACACACACAAACACACACCCACACCACACACCACACACAACCACCCACCACACCACATCCCCCCTTCTCCCCACAGCCGCCGTCAGCAGGTGGGAGCCATCTTTGAGACACCCAGCGATCGTACAGGGTGTTTGCTTCACCCCCACGCCACTCTTGTCAAAGCGCTGGGTTTCAGCGACTGTAGCGTGCTGGGACTGGGGGATGAGAGCTGGGCCCAGGGGTAAAGGGGGGGTTAGGGGGTGTCAGGGGTGTCAGGGTGTGTAGGGTGAGGAAGGGTTGGGTAGGGGGATTAAGATTTTTTTTTTTTTTTTTTTTTACATCACAAAGGGGCGGCTAAAGGGTTTTTTAAAAAATGGGATGTACAGTCAAAGCCTTATAGCTCCCACTGTATAACTCACAATTTTATATAGCTCGCCCCTGTATAACTCACAATTGATAAATCGGCACTGTATAACTCACAATTTTATATAGCTCGCCACTGTATAAAACACCCTTTGAAAAAATTTTTAAAATCGGCCCCACTGTAAACTCACAATTTTTTAAATATAGCTCCGGCCACTGTTTAAATTTTTAAAACTTTTCACAAAAATTGAAAAAACCTTTTTGTCGCCACTGTATAACTACAATTTGATATAATCCCCCCCCAAAATTTTTTATTTAATACAATTTTTTGG
>JACEEZ010009486.1:42500-45939 GCA_016584305.1 Chionoecetes opilio | reverse complement strand
AATTTAAAAAACCCCAACCCAAAAATCCCCCATCATCATTTTCGAGTTTTTGATCAACCAGAATATTTCGGTTTGTTTGAAATATATTCTCCTTACCCCTTTCCTTAGTCGTAATTATCGGAGTTTCCTATTTTTTTTTCCTCCTTTCTTCGGCAACACGAAAGTTCTCGAGTGAAAATCACCCAGCGGCGTAATGATTTGAAATGGACAAAATCTTCGAAAACTATGAGTGTGGTTACTCCCCTTTTTTCCGTAATTAATGTTTGACCCACCCCACCAACTCTCCCCTTCTCTCTCTCTCTCTCCTCTCTCTCTTCTCTCTCCTCTCCTCTCTCTCTCTCTCTTTGTCTTCCCTCCTTCCCTCTTTTCCTCCCCCCTTTAACCCCTTTCACAACTCAAACCCCCCCCCCAAAGGGGGTTCAAATACAGCCTCGCGTCCACACGCCCTGGGCCAAAAACGGGGAAATTTGCTCCGGGAAAAAAATACCCGAAAAATAAAACTACGAAAAAAAAATATCCAAAAGTGGGAATAAACGGGGTTTTGTGTTTGTGTGTGTGTGTGTTTTGTGTGTTGTGTGTGTGTGGTGTTGTGTGTGTGT
Source organism: Chionoecetes opilio (assembly GCA_016584305.1). NCBI lineage: Eukaryota > Metazoa > Arthropoda > Malacostraca > Decapoda > Majidae > Chionoecetes > Chionoecetes opilio. The sequence continues at coordinate 45,340 of JACEEZ010009486.1, read as the reverse complement.
TTTTTGTTGTTTTTTTTCTTTTTGTTCTTGTTGTTCTTGTTTTTGGGGTGGTGGTGGTGTGGTGGTGGTGGGTTTGGTGGTTTGGGGTAGGGGTGGTGGGGGTGTTTTTTTTTTTTTTGTTTTTCTTTTTTTGGGGGTGGTGTGGTGGGGTGGTGGGTGTGGGGGTTTTAGTGGTGGGGGGTGGTAGTGGTGGGGGTAGTGGGGTGGTGTTGTTTTTTTTGGTTGTTGTTTTTGTTTTTGGGTGGGTGGTGGTGGTGGGGGTGGTGGGTGGTGGTGTTCTTGTTTTTGGGGGTGAGGGTGGGGTGGTGTTTGTTTTGTTGTTTTTTCTTGTTTTTGGTGGTGATGGTGGTGGGGGTGGTTTGTGTTTGTTGTTTTGTGGGGGGGGGGTCTTGTTGTTGTTGTTGTTCTTTTTTTTTGTGCGGTTGTGGTGGTGGTGGTGTGTGCTGTTGTTGTTGTGGTTTTGTTGTTGTTTTTTCTTTTTTTTTGGGGGGGTGATGGTGGTGGTGGTGGTGGTGGTGTTGTTGTTTTGGGTTTTGTTGTTTTTGTTCTTGTTTTTTTTGGGGGGGTGGGGGTGGTGGTGGTGGGGGTGGTCTTGTTTTTTGTTCTTGTTTTTTGGGGGGGTTTGGTGGTTTTGTTTTTGTTCTTGTTTTTGGTGGTTGTTGTTGTTTTGTTGTTTTGTTTTTTGTTGGGGGTGGTGGGGTGGTGGGGGTGGTGGTGGTGGTGGTGGTTTTGGTGGGGGTGTTTTGTTTTTGGGTTGTGGTGTGGTGGGGGTTGTTGTTTTGTTTTTTTTCTTGTTTTTGGTGGTGGTGTGGGGGTTTGGGGGTGTTGTTGTTGTTGTTCTTTTTTTTGGGGGTGGTGGTGGTGGTGGGGGTGTTTTTGTTTTTTGTTGTTGTTTTTTCTTGTTTTTGGTGGGGGTGGTGGGGGTGGGGGGTGGGGGTTGGGGTGGTGGTGGGGTTGTTGTTGTTGTTCTTTTTTTTGGGGGTGGTGGTGGGGTGGGGTGGTGTGGTGGTGGGTGGGGGTGGTGGTGGGGGTGGGGGTGTTTGTTGTTGTTCTTGTTTTTGGTGGTGGGGGTTTGGTGGGGTGGGGGTTGGGGGTGGTGGTTTCTTTTTTTTTGGTGGGGGTGGTGGTGGGGGGGTGGGGGTGGGGGGGTTTTGTTGTTTTGTTTTTGGTGGTGGTGGTGGTGGGGTGGTGGTGGTGGGGTGGGGTGGTGGTGGTGGTGGTGGTGGGGGGTGGTGTGGGGGTTTGTTGTTTTCTTGTTTTTTGGGGGTGGGGGTGGGGGGTGAGGGTGGGTGGGGGTTAATTTGGGTTTTTTCATCCATTATATTTTGTACATGTTGTTTTTTTTCAATGTTTATGTTTTTGATTTCATCTATTTGTTTATTTTTACAGTGTGTGGTTATGTGGGGTTTTGCAGCATGTTTTCTTATAAAATTATCTAATCTATCTTTATCTTTCTATAGTGTAAATTTTTTCACTTATTTGCCTATTTTTTTCCTAGCCCAAAAATTTTTCTACTTTTGTAAATAAGGGTTGGAAAAAATGATGGGAAAACAATGCTAAAAATTTTTGAAACAAATTCGCGGTAAATTGAATGAAAGATTCATACTAATTCCACAAATTTCCCAATGCAGGACAGTTATAACTCCTCACCTGGTTACTAGTATTACGGTACGGAAAAAACTTTTGATAATTTGAAAAGGGAGCAGGTGTCGACAGGTGTTGGTAATTACGGTGTGGTTGATGACAGGTGTTGGTATTACAGGTGTGGCATGAAGCAGGTGTTGGTATTACAGGTGTGGTAAAATGACGGTGTTGTTTAATTTCAGGGTGGGATGATGACAGTGTTGTTAAATTTCAGGTGTGGTTTGGGACGGTGTTGTTAATTTCGGTGTGGCTGATGACAGGGCTGGTAATTACAGGGTGGGAGATGACAGGTGTTGTTTATTACAGGTGTGATATGTGACAGGTGCTGGTAATTAGCAGGTGTGGTATTTGACAGGTGTTGGTATTACAGGTGTGGTATTGAGACAGGTGTTGGTAATTACAGTGTGATATTGATGACAGGTGCTGTAATTACAGGTGTGGTATTGGGACAGTTGTATGGTAATTACAGTGTGATCTGATGACAGGTGCTGGTAATTACAGGTGGTGGTATTGGGACGGGTGTTGGTAATTACAGGTGTGGTATTGAGCCATGTGTTGTAATTTACAGGTGTGGTATAATGACAGGTGTTGGTAATTACAGTGTGTATTGAGACAGGTGTTTGGTATTACAGGTGTGGTGTATGAATGAACAGTTGTTGGTAATTACATTGCGTGGTATTGGGACAGGTGTTGGTAATTACAAGGCGATGGTATTGGGACAGGTGTTGGTAATTAACAGGTGTGTATTGGGACGTGTGGGTAATTACAAGTGTGGTATGAATGACCGGTGTTGGTAATTACAGGTGTGGTATTGGGAACAGTGTTGGTCAATTACAGGTGTGGTAAGATGACACTGTTGGTAATTTGAGGTCACACACACCACACACACACACACTACCACACACCACCATGCACACACCACACACACCACACACACACACACACCACACACACACACACACACACACACACACCACACACAACACACTCCCCTGAGATGCCAGCGTAGGTCCGACCACTCGTCCAGCTCGCGTGTAATCCTGCCAAGAACAAACAACATCATCAAAGCAAAGGTAAAAAAATATACCAAAAAAGTAGAAACAATTAAGATCTATTAAAATATGAAAAATTTCTCGTGGGACCGTTAGAGGGATTAGCTTCTAACGGCACATCAAGTCGATCAAGTCCAGGGCGAT
>JACEEZ010009486.1:37500-40000 GCA_016584305.1 Chionoecetes opilio | reverse complement strand
CAAGTCTCTCGGGGTTCCAAGAAGACAAGAAAACTGACAATTAAACCCGGGGAAAGTCTATTTTAAAGTCATGTCTGTAAACGTAAAAGTTCAAACAGCGGCCCTTAATAACACGTGGTATAACAGAGGAGGAAAGGGAAAGGGGAGGAAGGGAAGGGAGTTGACCCCAAGCGACCATTAGCGTCAAACTACGTGTGGCTTACCTTAATTGGTTTGTACAGGTACCGAAGCGACATACCGGGGTGATAGCCGACCTTCCGTCCACCAATTATCTTCACGACATGACCCAGAAAGATAGAAAACGGACCAGGTAAATGTAGGCAAATAATGGGCGTGTTAGTCATAGTTTGAGGTAGGTATGTGGGAAAAAAGGAAAATGAGGATGGAATACAGTATATCTGATTCCTCCACAAAAAAAGGAGAAAAATGAGGATAAATCTGATTTCCCCCCAAAAAAGGGGAAAAGATTAGATATATCTGATTGCCACAAAAAAGGGAAAAAATTAGGATATATCTGACTGCCTCTCCAAAAAAGGGGAAAAAAAATGAGGATAATATTTGATTAACCATCCAGAAAATCGTAAACAAATAGGAAAACAAAATGATTTCATTCAAAAAAGGGAAAAAAATGAGGATCATATCTGATTTCTATCCAATAAAACTGAGGATAATGAGGATAATATCGCGACTTTCCTCCCAAAAGGGGAAAAAAGAGATATATCTGATTCCTCCCCCAAAAGGGGAAAATGAGGAGATATATGATATCCCCCATAAAGGGAAAATGTAGGTTATCTCTGATTGTCCTCCCAAAAAAGGGGAAAATGAGGAAATATCTGATTTCCCTCCAAAAAAAGGGGAAAATGAGGATATATCTGATTCTACACAGATGTATGTCCCTTTTCCTACTGACTTCTACCTGACTGCCCGCGCTCTGCGTGTCATTGTTTTCCCCTAAAGTCAGGTCAAGACTTTCGTTTTACTGGTCAGATGAAAATATTGGACAGGAAAAGAACCATCTTGGTCGTTAATATTTCCTTGAGCGTTAGGTGGAGGGGAAAAGAGCTTGTGCCTTGACCACACACACAAACACAGCTCTTCTCTCTCTCTTTCTCTCTCTCTCTCTCTCTCCTCCTCTCTCTCTCTCTCTCTCTCTCTCTCTGTCGCTCTCACACACACTCTCTCTTTCGGCGCTATGTTCGTATCGCATTAGATAAATGAAAAAATTAGAATATAATGTAATATATATATATCTATATATATATATATATATATATATATATATATATATAGAGAGAGAGAGAGAGAGAGGAGGAGAGAGAGAGAGAGAGAGAGAGAGAGAGAGAGAGAGAGAGAGCGAGAGCGAGAGCGAGAGCGAGAGCGAGAGCGAGAGCGAGAGCGAGAGCGAGAGCGAGAGCGAGAGCGAGAGCGAGAGCGAGAGCGAGAGCGAGAGCGAGAGCGAGAGCGAGAGCGAGAGCGAGAGCGAGAGAGAGAGAGAGAGAGAGATGAGAGAGAAGAGAGAGAGAGAGAGAGAGAGAGAGAGAGATAATGTACCCATGAACTGACAAATCGAAAAATAGACACAGAGGAGAACAGAAGCAGACAAACAAGACAACCAGACATAGACAGACACTCAGAAATAAAAACATCACCACCCACGAAACAAAAAGTTGGCAGCGAGAGAAAGAAAAAAAAATCATTCAAACTATCAATCTCTTTCGGACAAGTCTCTCGGGAGTTCCAAGAAGACAAGAAAACTGACAATTAAACCGGTGAAAGTCTATTTAAAGTCATGTCTGTAAACGTAAGAGTTCAAACAGCGGCCCTTAATAACACGTGGTATAACAGAGGAGGAAAGGAAGGGGGAGGAAGGGAAGGGAGTTGACACAAGCGACCATTAGCGTCAACTACGTGTGGCTTACCTTAATTGGTTTGTACAGGTACCCGAAGCGACATACCGGGGTGATAGCCGACCTTCCGTCCACCAATTATCTTCACGACATGACCCAGAAACGACCAGGTAAAGGTAGGCAAATACTGGTCGTGTTAGTCATAGTTGAGGTATTTTGGGAAAAAAGGAAAAATGAGGATACGTATATCTGATTTCCCTCCAAAAAAAGGAGAAAAATGAGGATAAATCTGATTTCCCTCCCCAAAAAAGGGGAAAAGATTAGGATATATCTGATTTCCCACAAAAAAAGGGGAAAAAATTAGGATATATCTGATTTCCCTCCAAAAAAGGGGAAAAAATGAGGATATATTTGATTAACCTCCATAAAATTCGTAAACAAATGAGGAAAAAACTGATTTCCATTCAAAAAAAGGGGAAAAAATGAGGATATATCTGATTTCTATCCAAAAAAAGAGGAAAATGAGGATATATCTGATTTCCCTCCCCAAAAGGGGAAAAATGAGGATATATCTGATTTCCCTCCCCCCAAAAGGGGAAAATGAGGAGATATCTGATATCCCCCATAAAGGGGAAAATTGAGGTTATCTCTGA
>JACEEZ010009486.1:20000-35000 GCA_016584305.1 Chionoecetes opilio | reverse complement strand
CAGATACAACCCGATGGGAAGGATCGGTTTCAGGGTAGCGTGCCACATGCCCATATAGCCGAAGTTGGCGTTGACGGACTATGCAGGTAATAGGCCTCGATTCAGTCTCACGGTGCAATCGCTGATTTGACACGTAATCATCCCAGCGATACCCCATTATTCTGCGAAGACACTTAGTACCAAAGGAATTGATTCGTCTCTTCAGGTCACTATTTAGTGTCCATGTCTCACAACCATAGAGTAAGACAGGGATCACAAGCGATTTGAAGATCCGGATCTTTGTCCTCCTGCACAGGTACCGACAACGCCAAATACTCCCGCTCAGCGAGTCCATAACATCGTGGGCTATGCCAATCCGCCGTAAGACTTCTTGACGTGACCCGCCGTCATTATGGACTGCGCTACCAAGGTATGTAAAATTGTCCAAGATATCAATGTCCTCTCCACACGCATGAACAGACTGTACTGCTTCATCTAGTAAGTCTCCAAACACCTGGACCTTGTTCTTGAGCCAGGAGACCTCAAGTCCCAAAGGCTTTGCCTCAACGTGCAGCGCATCGAGAGCCATCACCAGGACCTCCAGGGACTCAGCAAAGATTACTGCATCATCGGCAAAAACAAAATCAGTGATCTTAGTGTTGCCGACAGATGCTCCACAATCACTTTGATCTACAACCTTGTCCAATACCCTGTCCATACAAGCGTTGAAAAGTGATGGGGAAAGGACGCACCCTTGCGTCACTCCTGTATTCACAGGAAAGAAGCCGGATACACCTGCCCCACACTTCACAGCACTCTCAGTCCCAGAATACAGACCAGTTATCAAGCCAATAGTCTTTGCAGGAATCCCTCGAAGTAGCAGAAGATCCCAGAGTGACTCACGATGCACTGAGTCAAACGCCTTCTTGAGATCAACATAGGCTGCAAGCATCCCCTGTCGAAACTCACGTCGGCGTTCCACCAGGACACGAAGCGCTAGGATACGGTCCGTTGTTGACTTACCAGGCGTGAACCCAGACTGCTGAGGTCTCTGATGCTTTACCAGATGACTGCGAATCTGTGTCTGCAATAGATGGGCAAGCACCTTGCCTGGTACGCTGAGCAGTGTAATACCGTGGTAATTGTTGCAGTCCTGACGGTCCCCTTTCCCTTTCCAGATAGGGAAGAACAGCCCCCTTTTCCAGTCAGGAGGAATGGTACCTGATTGCCACACGGCAGTCAGGACAGCATGCAACTCGCGGATCATGGCCTCACCCCTAGCTTTGAGGAGCTCCGCACTGATATTACAAACACCAGCTGCCTTTCCACCCCTCAACTTTGCTACAGCCTCTCTGACTTCGTCAAGAGAGGGTGCGGTTTCGTCAATGGGAGGATCGGCATCCACTGCCTGTAACCCAGTGGTGTGAAGCTGCTCAGTTGGAGGGTCCACCGTGAACAACTGCCCAAAGTACTCAGCCCAACGAGCCATCTGCCCATCCATGTCCGACACGAGGCGCCCATCTGGTGTTCGAATAGCACTCGCCCGAGATGGAGACTTGGGACGGAGCTTCTTCAGGGCTCGGTAGGCGGGTCTGAGGTCATTAGCGTTCAAATGACCCTCGACATCCTCAGCGAGACTCCTGACATACCTCTCCTTGTCTCTCCACAGGAGGGTTCTAGTCCGACGTGACAGAGCCCTGTGCTGGTCCCGGTTCCCAGCCAGCCTGGCAGCGCGACTCTCCTCGATTTTCTCCAGCGTCTCCGTCGAGACAAAACCACGCCTTGACCTCGGGCGTTCCCCAATACACTCCTTGGCAGCCTGTAGAATTTCACGTTTGAAGGTATCCCAAAGTTCTACAGGGTCCCCGAGAACACCGAGCACATCAAACCGATTTGAGACTGCCATCGCATACTCATGAGCACATGTCAAGTCCTTCAATTTCTCATGATAAAACACAGTATGGTTACCTCATGAGATTCTTCTGGACTTGACATGAAGCTTAAGTGTAGCAACAACAAGTCTCTGATCTGTTCCAAAGAACTCAGCACTCCGGTAAACCCTGCAGTTCTGAAGGATCATCGAACGAGTACTAACTAGGATGTGGTCGATCTCCTTAGCTACCCCTCCGGCATTACTATACCATGTCCAGCGGTGCAGCTCTGGTCTCTGATACCAAGAACCTGCAATTCTCAACCTTCTGGACCTTGCAAAGTTCAGAAGCAGAGTACTGTTGGTGTTTCTGGTACCGGAGCCATGGGGATCAACACATAACTCGTAGCCATCTCACACAGTGCCAGTAGTAGCATTGAAGTCGCCCAAGACAATGAGTGTGTCCCGAGGAAGACACTGGTCTAATACAGAGTCGAGTCTGGCGTAGAACATCTCCTTACCTTCAGTTTTATGCATCTCGGTAGGAGCGTACACTGCAACAAGAGACATGAAACCCAAAGTTTGTTTCATCCTCACCCGCATTATACGCTCATCAACCGGAGTAACCTCAACAACTGACGGCTGCAGTTTGCTGGAGATGCCTATAGCTACTCCCCGTACACGGTGACCATTGCTCATGCCGGACCAGTAGTAGGTGTAACCCCCACTGCTAGTCTCGCTACTGCCAGGCCTCCTCGTCTCAGAGAGTCCCACTATATCCACCCTCAGCCTACTGAGCTCGCCCGATAGGAGAGGTAGTCGATGATCGTCTGAGAGGCTCAGAACGTTCCACGAGCCCACACGAAGAACCCTCCGCAGGCTGATCCACGGAGTGACTCGACGGGCAGGCGTCGCCTCTGCACCGCCCCGGCCATCCCCATAAGAAAAAAGTTAGGCTAGGGGGCCCGACCACTTGATTTAGAGTGCGGGATTCCCGAGGGCTTTGCCCCGCACTCGTCATAGGCAGACCCCTCCCCTGCGTCGGCATAGGAGGGGTCTGCATGGTCGGGCCCCCCGGCAAAACCGGGCTGGGAGCGCGACTACCGCGCCCCCGGCCTCCGACCGTACACCACCTGCAAATTTCACGCGGCTTTCTCAGACAGTTACATTACTTCAATACGTCGTTTGTCACGCTAAGTTTCTTTAGATATTTTCCCATTGTAACACACTTTGCATCTCATTTAATAACCGCGAGCTGTATAGAACTACAACTTATACACACACACATCTCCAGTGAAACACGTTGCTTATCATAAAAACAAATAACTTCTTTATAACTTGCACTTCATGTCAAAAATTTGGATCAATTGGCTTGTTTAAGTAAAGAAATATTTTTTTAATGCTTATTTTCGTGGCATAATTTTTTTCACTAGCTACAAGGTGGGGCCAGCTACACGGCCTTAGAAGTATTCCCCGGGGTTTGACCTTTGACCGCGCAAATCCTATTTAAATTGCTTAAAACCGCGTCCCAAAACCCCGCCCTTTGGGGAAAAACCCCCCGCGACATACCCGACCATCCTCCCCTCCTTGTACACACATATATTCGATTTATTTGGTAAATTTTTCCTACTAGCTTTTATCAAATGCCTGCATATCTCACAAGAGCCTTATTTAAGGGGAGATTTGAAAAGCAAATTTTTGAAAATTCCTTTACCTTCAGGCTCTCTCGCAACAGAGGACTTTGTACGCTAAAAAAGGGTCACGGGGAGAGAGGTTTTTTTTAGAGATCAAATATAGAACGAACTAAATATGTGTTTAAAAAAAAATTTGAAATTTCCCAAATGTCGGTACCACCTGCCTGGTCCCCTCCCTCTCCCACCCCTCCCATTTTTTTCCTCCTTTTCCCCTCCCCTCTTTCTCCCCTCCGCCCCTCCTCTTCCCTCGTTCCATCTCTACAAAAACTGCCGCTCCCTCATCCCTCCTGTCTCATCCTTAGTACCGTTACCGTCATCATCCCTAAACTAAATCTGGCTCCCCGTCCCCCCAAATACCCCCCACGTTGCGCTCCCCCTTTGCTCCTCCTCTTCCTCCTCCATCTTCCTTCCTCTTCCTTTTCCCTCTTCCTCCCCTCCTCATCCCCCCCTCTCCTCCTCCCCTCCTCCCCCTCCACCACCTCCTCCCCTCCTCCTCCTCCTCCCCCTTTCTCCTTCTCCTCCTCCTCCTCCTACTCCCCCACCCCTTCCTCCTTCTCCTCCTCCTCCCCCCCTCCCCCCCTCCTCCTCCGCCTCTTCCTCCTTTTCCCCCCCACCTTTTTCCTCCCCCTCCTCCCCCCCCTACTCCTCCTCCTCCCCTCTCCTCCTCCCCCCCATTCCTCCTCCTCCTCCTCCTCCCCCCCTCCTCCTGCTCCTCCTCCTCCCCCTCCCCCCTCCTCCTCCCCCTTTTCCTCCTCTGCCGCCGCCCCCTCCTTCTCCTTCTCCCCTCCACTCCCCTCCTCCTCCTCACCTTCCTCGCCCCCCTCTTCTCCCCCTCCCCCCCGCCCACCTCCTCCCCCTCCTGCCCCCCTCCTCCTCCTTCTCTTCCCCTCCTCCCCTTCCCCCCCTCCTCCACCTCCACCCCCTCCTCCCCCCCCTTTCCTCCCCTTTCCCATCCCCCTTTCCCCCTCCTCTTCCTCCTCCCCCTCCTTCTCCCCTTCTCACTCCTCTACACCAGCCTCCTCCTCCTTCCCCCCCCCCGTCTTAGGCCTTCCACCTCCCCTTTTGTTCCCTTGGGCGAGGATCAGACACCAACAAGTCAAGGCGCCCCAACATAAAAACCTACAACAAATTTCGAGTATTTGGTGAAATAAAGGAGACGTACCGGGAACCAATTGTCGGGACTCATTTCCGAGACAACTGGTGGAGTTTTGTGGTGGGTCACGAGTGAAAAAGGGAAACGTTCTGTTTCCCGGAGCAAGATCGACGACATCACGCAGCCTGCGAGACGCCCACAAAAACCAAAACGATAACACTCTCTATTCATCCATGCGAACCAACGACGTGTACAGTACGGTCTGAAAAAATTCTGGACAATACGAAGTTACCCGGGGAAATTTCAAGACTAAAACTGATCAAAACATTTTTCAGAATTCCCCCCCAACTAGGAGTAGGCCAACGCTTTTTTCGATAAGGGGTTCAGCCAAAAACCGACTGAGGGCTCTTTGTGCACAGAGATGTAGATTCGCAAAAATTCTGGGGGAAATTTTTTACGTGAATCCCATCCTGGTTTAGGTTCCATCCTGTTTGGGGTATGGACCCACCTCAGCCCCCTCGGCCCCTGACGATTAGGACGTCTGCTAAATGACAATTTCTTCTTACAGATAAAAAAAAAGAAAAGAGGACGGGGTACAACACACCTTAACCCCCCTTCTTTCCCACAGCAACGCTGGGGCACGTCCCGTTTCCGCAAATCTAATCAAAATAACTTAATCAAGCGCCCTGTACGGGACCGCAACGCCCTGCCCCTAAAAACCCACGCAGGGTTACCAAAACTGTCAAGGAACTTAATTACTCTACACAATGCCAGAACATTTTTTAAAGCGAAGATTATTACATACGTTTTTGCCGAAAAGCCAGATACGTCAGTATCAATGAAATTGGGTCAAAACAAAATAAAAATTTATTAGCTGAAATCCATTCAGCATAAGACATTCCTAAAATTTTCGCCGCTAAAAGCGGTGGAGGTTCATTCTTTACATTAAAAAAAATTTGCAAAATCGAATCGTAAAGTAAACAAAAGTCATTATACTCGTCTAAAAGCAAAGATTAAACTAAACGGGAAAATTTCAACTATTGGGGCAATAATCGTCCCCCCAATCTAAAGGGGAAATAGTTGCCTCCCGTATTGAATAACGTCATTGTGAACAAAATAAAGTACAATTATTTGTGGGGAATTTTAACCACCCTCGATAAATGGTAAAAATTCTGCTGAAAAAGGAAGGTTGCGATTGCTTGTATGGTGAAAGAAGTATTTTAAATCAGGTGGTTTTCCGTACCTCAAAGGGGTTATAGTATCCTAGATATAGTTTTCACTTTCCCACTTGATCTGATTTTATTACTTGCATTAGGGGAACTTTGGAAACGTGATCACAGGCTAACAGATCGGCATAAATTGCAATGTGAATACGAAAATCGGTTACTAGTCCCCCAAAATTTTAAAAAAACAGACTTCACGAAAATCAGCAGGGTACTAAACAATTTTAAGGGGTTGACCCGTAAAAGGTAATAAAGCCGAAACTGTTAAGTATTTACAATAAACTCCCAAACGGTGCTGGGAAAACATGTTTCCATGGTAAAAAACGTTTAATACATAAACCAACCCCCGTTGGATGAATAAGGAAACAAAAAAATCATTGGTAGAAAGCCCGGCGTATAAAGTTTACAAACGATCAATGCAGACTGCGATTCTAAAATAAATGACTCAAACTCGCTGCAAAGGACTAATTAAGTCTAAAAAAAACGTGCGTATGAAGAAAAATTTCAAAGGAATCCAAAACAACCCGAAAAGGTTTTTTCAATACGTTCGAAGTAAAAAAAACTCAAAAAAAGTATTGGGGGGCCCCTGTAAGATCTAATAAATCTTGGTAAAGATAATAAGAGTTGGGTTCGTACCATTGAAAATTTAAACGGGATTTTTTAAAGAAAACAAACTCTATACCAAACCATAAACATGTATGCGGGACTCGAAAAAGGGGTGACTGGGAAAGGAGAGATAAAAGTAACAAAAATCAAGTATTTGCTAAACTTGAACCAGCCCAAAACCCCGGGGGGGGACAAATCTCGCCGCGACTACTTTTCGCAATGTCCGTCAAATTTTGCTCCCATTAAAGATTTTTTCAAAAATCGTAAAGACAAAAAAGTTCCTATATGTGGAATTGCTAATGTACATCGTATTCAAGAAAAGGGAGTAGGACCCCGCAGTATTTAGCCCATTATCCCAACGCCCTGATTGTTAAAATTTGAGAATTATTGCGGGGAAAAAAGGGTCCCTTTTCCCCGATGAAAAAAACTCAATAAAAACTCCCTAATGGATTTCGAAAGAAGAAATCCTCTTAACAAACCCACTGGTTTTTTTAAAGTCTTTTCAAAATGGGACCTAAAAATTTCCCCCGGTAAAAAACCTTTATTTTCCAAAAAGCCTTCGATACAGTTCCCCCTAAGCGACTGTTGACCAAGCTAAGGGCACATGGCTTAGGAGAGCAATTATGTTCATGGATTGGCGAAAAGTCAGAACAAAGGTACCTGCTTATGCTCATTAACATTTCAGGAATGTGACATTTTTCTCGTGATAAATAACATGAACATTAACAAAGCTCCTGGTCTTGACAAAATTTCGCCACGCATATTAAAAGAAGCAAAGAACGAAATAGTAAAATCACTTTCCATCTTATTTAATATGTCTTTACCCACCGTATATGTACCGTGCGAATGGAAACTAGCAAATGTCACACCCATATTTAAAAAAGGAAGCAAGTCGCAGCCCGGAAACTATCGCCCAATCAGTTTAACATCAGATGCTGGAAAATTAATGGAATCCATCATACGAGACAAAATCGATAAGTTCTTAGAAGAAAATGACATAATTAAAGATTCGCAGCATGGATTCAGAAATAAACGCTCATGCCTCTCAAACTTACTTGATTTTTACAATAGTGTATTCAAAATGTACGACAACACGAGGCAGTAGACGTAGTTTACCTCGATTTTCAAAAGGCGTTCGACAAAGTTCCTCATAAGCGTCTCATTAGCAAAGTAAAAGCTCATGGTATAACAGGCCATCTTTCAAATTGGATAGAAAACTGGCTGTCAAATCGTAAACAAAGGGTGGTAATAAATGAAAATTCTTCTGACTGGACCAGTGTTAATAGTGGCGTTTCCCAAGGATCAGTTCTCGGACCTATCCTGTTCTTTATACACATAAATGACATTGACGAGGGAATCACATGCAGGATATCGAAATTTGCTGATGACACGAAAATCACAAACATAGCCTCAACAGAATCTCAGCGCCAACTCATACAAAACGACTTAAACACGCTAACAGAATGGTCAAAACATGGCAAATGAATTTCAACCTTGACAAATGTCATGTACTACATATCGGTAATAACAACCCTCATAAAAGTTACGTGATGAACGATTTCCAACTAACAAGTGTTGATAAAGAAAAAGATTTAGGCGTTATAATCTCGAAAGATCTCAAACCGAATAAACAAATTATAGAGGAAGTAAAAACCGCAAATATATTGGTTGGCTTTATTGGACGAACTTTCAGCTTCAAATCTGAAAAAGTGATACTCTCTCTTTTTAACTTAACTCGCTTGTTCGCCCCCATCTAGCATACTGTGTGCAGTTCTGGTCACCTAATTATAAAAAAGGACATGGATAAACTAGAAAAAATATATTGCAGAGTAACCAAAATTATACCTAGATTGCGTAATAAATCGTACGAAAATCGGCTCAAAGAACTTAACTTATTTCCACTAACAAAACGAAGGATAAGAGGTGATCTCATCGAAGTCTTTAAAATCTTCAAAGGATTTACGAACGTAGTCCCAGAAAAAATGTTCATGCTAGACCGGTCAAGCTCAATTAGAAACAACGGATTTAAAATAAGCAGGAAACGGTTTGTAACGAACGAAGCAAAGTACTTCTTAACAAACCGTGTTGTAAACTTATGGAATGGGCTGCCCTCAGAGGTAGTAAACTCATATACAATAGAATCTTTTAAAAATCGTCTCGATAAATATTTCTTATCAAATCCCCTGTTGTCACTGTTTATCTCGGAATAATATTTTCTTCTCGCGGGCCTTTGATGCTTACTCTCATTGCGTGAAATGATTGCGAGTCGCGTCTACACAACTCCTCCCACACGTCTCAGACAGCCCCGAGTAAACGGTCAATACTACAACTTTTGACCTGTGACGGGTTGTGGTTCAGTAAGTACCCTGACAGTTAGTGACCACCATCGGGATTTATATACCAGGGGTCACTGCTGCAGGACTCATTGAAGTGCACGGCGTCCTACTTGGAAAGTGCACTGCCGCAGTGGATTGAACGGAGTTGGGGCCTGATTGACTGCGCTGCCTCCCAAGAAAGCGCCAGGCAAGGCTGCCGCACCACCCTTGAACTTCCACACTGAGCCTACACCAACGCTAAGTTAGACCTCATGACACAGAGATAGCCCCGAGTTAACGGTTACCACTACTACTCTCGACCTGTGAAGGGCTGTGGATCAGTAAGGGTCCTGACAGTTAGTGACCACCATCGGGATTTAAGGTACCAGGGGTCACTGTTGCAGGAAGCATTGAAGTGTACGGCGTCCTACATGGAAAGTACACAATCCGCAGTGGATTGAACGGAGCTGGGGCCTGATTGACTGCTGCCTCCCAAGAAAGCGCCAGGCAAGAACCTCCTTACTGTGTTCCCACCATTACAAAACACACATAACATGACTTATCTATCAAGCACTAAACCTACCCCCACAAACATATTAGTAGTTAGCCATAGCTTACAGCTTTCAACTTTCCTCACAAATTCCATGCAGTTTTTCTATATTGCATGATATCACTTCATTTCCGGCCAGCTTCGGCTGCAGGGATGGGTGGGTGGGGAGAAGCTTTCTAATATCCTATCCTTTCTCTCTTATTATCTAGTTAGTGTAGTGTAGTTAAGGCAAACAGCCTTGTAAGGAGCTATTGGTCTGTTGCTGTTTGGGTATCCATTGTAATCCTTTGTAATCCCTTTGTAATCCTCCTCTTTCTTCCATTACTCATGAAGGCTCTTCGATTCCCGTCTTCTGTTGACTTTTTAACTCTCATCCGCAAGACTTCAAATGTCATTTAACTATTCTGATCCTCTCGCTCTCGCTCTCGCTTTCGCTCTCGCTTTCGCTCTCGCTTTTGCTCTCGCTCTCTCTCTCTCTGCGTGGTTCGGCTCGTAAACAAAACTAATGAAGGATAATTTAACCGGGACTTACGAACAGCCGCATTATTTACGAACACTCATTCTGCACTTTTCGCTAAGCTCGCTATTTGTTTTTGCTTCCTTCACCATAATCTCGAAATTTTGTAAAGTGGCGGGCAACTTAAGCCTAAAACTCTTAACTACATAAACACAGCCTAGGCATTCCTCTTTCCCATAGACCCCATATTTCCGTGGTGTATCCAGGGAGGAGGAGGAAAAACAAACCATCAGTGTGGAGACGGAAAACATATGCCAGGAAGATGGTTACTCTTTCTGGTTCCTCTAACTCTCCTCTTCATGATTTTCCTTTAGTTTCACTGCTTCACCATCTTCTTCTTTGCTCTCCTCTTCTTCTTCGTCCTCCTCATCCACTTCTCAACCTCACAAATCTCCTCGTTGTCTCCTCATTCTCTCTCTGCCTACACTTTCCTCTTTGCCTCCTATTCTTCCCTCTCATTTGGGTGCCCCTACATTTTCCTCCCTCCTCAATGTCCTCCTTCTCCTCTTTTCTGCCTACACTTTCCTCTTTGTCCTCTTTCCTTCTCGTATGGTTACCTCTACACTTTCCTCTTTGTCTGTCTCTTGTTCTCTTTCTCACAACCCTCCTCCTCTTCTTTATGCCTATTTTTATTCTGTCTGCCTTTGTATACTTTCCTTTTTGTCTTACTCTTCTTCCGTCTCATGTGGTTGCCTCTACACTTTTCTCTTTCTACTGTCTCCTCTTCTCCCTTTTTTTTGTCATACAACCCTCTTCCTTGTTCTCCTCCTCCTCCTCTTTTCTCTGCCTTTACCTTCCTCTTTGTCCTCCTCCTCCTCTTCTCTGCCTACTTTCCTCTTTGTCCTCCTCCTCCTCTTCCCCCTTGTCGCCGCCTCTTCACCTTCGGCTTTGTCCTCCCGGCCTGGCTGCCTTCACAGTATACAACACACCTGTGGACGGGAGAGCCTTCACCTGGTTACCTCAGACCTCCTCTAAGCGTCTCCCAACGCGGCTACCTTATCTCCATTAATTAGGTGAGCGTGCCGGTAGTGAGCAGCGGCGGGGCGTGCGGGACATGGCGCCGCTGCTTGCTCTGGCTTCCCTTGAGAGCCTTGAGACGACAGGGAGTCTTTGGCCAAGTTTCCCAAGCGATGATATACTATGGGGGTCTTGTTTAGCCTTCGTGTGCGAGCTTGAGACTGCTGGAGATGGCTGGGGACGAGGCAGGGAGAGGCAAGAGGGGAGGGAAAGGATAGCGGAAGGGCCGGAATAGAGATTTTCTGTAAGGCCGAAGACTTGTGTGGCCGACTTATTATTTTTGGGGGGGGGTTTGGTGTTGGGGGGGATTGGGAAGATAAATAAAGAGTAGCCGCCGTGTCTTGTCTTGTTATGAAAAAGTAGATTAGCCGCCGTGTTTTGTCTATGGTTTGGTCCTGAGGTGATATGGCGTCCATAGCGGCCGCTGCTGGACGGTGTGGCGACCTGAAGGGAATCTTGTTGAGTCTCCCCTTGAGGATCGTTTTCATTCACCCGTGTTCGCTGTACTACTTATAGTCAGGTTCCTTGTGTCATCCCGTGAGAATCACTTGCCAAAAGTGATGTTTTTATTTGAATGTTATCAACAGTGTATCAGTGAACGGAAAATGTATGGTGGCTATTTTACTTTTGGGTGTTAAGGTGTTGATGAGGTTTCAAACATACCTACCCCATATACCCATAAAATAGCCCGAAATGGGCCGCCGAAAAACCACACTTTTATTTTTATCAATTTAACTATTGCCGAAAAGATCTGAAAAATTCCAAGAATGTTTAGCTACCACAGACGCATATCTCACAGACATATCTAGCCATTATCAGTAATATTTATCTCTTTATTGACAATAATGTTACCTTTTTCGCAGCCGCGACTCATCGAAAACTACACATTCCTTTTGCGTGGCCGGGCAGTTTGCCTAAGGACAGTTTGCCTACGGACAATTTGCCTACGGACAATTTACCTATCGGACAATTTGCCTACGGACATTTTGCCTACCGGACATTTTGCCTACCGGACAAATTCCCTACCTGACATTTTGCCTACCGGACAATTTGCCTACGGACACTTTGCCTACGAACACTTTGCCTACGGACACTTTGCTTCAGTGTTTCCACAGGAAACATTTTCTTTACCCTGGACAGCTACGTATAGTGATAACCCTACCGTAGATAACAGTATAGTCGCCAGCTGCAATACTGTCGCCATGCGCCATATATTACGAATTATAGCATCACTACTGATGTGTATGTGCCACTGAAGATGATACACAGTAGTTCATATCGGTGACAGGACAACTCATACCGCGAGCAACTCATACCGGACAATTCATACCCTGCAAATTCATAACCCGGACAATTCATACCCCGGATAATTCATACCCTGGACAATTCATACCATGCTAATTCATACCCCGGTCACCGCATAGTTTACTTATTGGAAATAATGAAATTTATTTTTTTAATGTTTATAAATAATTAATATAGGCCTATAACGTCTCTTATATACTTTTTTTGGGCATGATTATTGATTTTTTTTTTTGCCTTTAATTTTTTCAAAACTTGTATATGATAGAATAAACTTGTCTATATGTTAATTCGGGGTTTCAGGTCAGACTGCTGAAAATTGAAAAAAATCGGTTTAATAAAATTTTTGAATTACTATTATAAAAAAACTAAGCTTCATTGGGGATTGCAAATGGCTGCATTTAGACGGCATTAGTGTGGACTTTATTCAATTAGTGCCCGGTATGGGTATGTCAAAAAGTATGAGCGCGTGAACTCTTGCAATTTGTATCTATTTTACACTTTGTTACCCTCTATCTCAGTTAATTATTGATGGAGAGTGTTCATTTTTACTGGGCATATCATTGACATTATTTACTATATATGTGCATAGAATGAGCTTTGAGTGGGCCTTGGTTTGAAAAATGGAAGAAAATAAATCTTGCATTTTTATGCTCGTCCCATTCACGCACCAAGAATGATAGAGACTTGAGTTACAGTATACTTTTAGAACGTAATACTATCTACCTACAAATTTAAACGTTTGAGGAATTCAATGAAAAATATGCTCTCTATAATTATTCAAATATGATTTTAAAATCCCTTTTTTGAAGATTTTTAAAGTCTTCCTGTTTCAAAAGGGAGGTTCATTCAGACATGCAATTCACTCTATATTGTGTAAAATCCAATGCTGCCTGCTATTTGAGTGCCCCCCCAAAAAAATTCTGCTTTCCTGCAAATACTTAAAATATTTTTTTGGGTTATATACCACTGCAATTATTACCCATATTTAAATTAATAACTTTCAAAGACTAATTAAGATACGGCAATGAAATTCCGTCCTCTCTCGCACTATACTACTGTTTAGAAGCTATTTAAGTTTCATTTATATAGAGCTAAAACTGTTAATATTACAATGCTATAAATATGTACTTTTACATGGAAGAACTCATGCAAAGGTACCTTTTATGGCACTATTATTCCTATTTTAAGCTTCATTGAGAAACAGTATATATTCTTTTTAGATCATAGATAAACTATCTTGGCTGAAATAGTGCACGAATGATGTCAGTTTAATAATAAGAATTTTGATGGGGACAGAAATATATGTTTTCTACAAATTTAAACACTCACATCTTTCTTGTTTATTATGAGAAACAGAGACTGTTGGGTGGCTGGGCTTATTAATGTCCCCATTATATAGATTAAAAAGAAAATTGAAATGCAACGATTTGAAAACTTGTGCAAGCAATTATCGAAAGGCCATATTTAAGCTTTTGTAAAACAACCATAAAAGTCATTTAACAATAATCTACCTATTTTTTACGTACAATTATATGCATTTAAAAAATTGTAATATTCAATTTTGTATTCAGGGAAAATGTTCACGAAATAAAAGCCTTGACTTATTGTCGCAGGCAACATTTGAGTAGAGTATTTTTGGGGGGTTAAATTGACTGCAATAATGACCGCTATTTAAGTCACTAATACTCCAAGACAAATAAAGATACAGCAATGAAATCATATCTCCAATCACACTATGCTTTTGGATATATGCTGTTACATTTTCATGTAAATATACTAAATACTGTTAACATTTTAATGCTCTAAATATGGACTATTACATAGAACAATTCATGCAAAGGCACGTTATGGAGTACTATTATTCCAAACTAAGCTTCATGGAGAAACGGTATATATGTTGATAGAAAAACTATCTCTACTGAATTAGTGCGCGAATGATATCATTTCAAAGAAAAATAATTTTGGAGGGGACAGAATAATTTTTTTCGTCATATTTAATCACTCATATCTTATTTGTTTATTATAATTATCGTTAAAAGTTTATATTGGGTGGCTGGGCTTAGAACGGTCCTTAGTATATACTCTAAAATGTAAAATGAAATCAAACGATTTTGAAACAATAAATCAAAAGGTCATGTTTAAGCTTTTGTAACATAACAAAAAAATGCATTTAACAATAATCTATCTACTCAATACGTGAAACGATATGCATTGTATAGAACACAACGTTCAATTTTCTATTCAAGAAAAACTTGAATGACATATCAGCTTTCGTTATTGCCGCTGGCCCAATTTGAAGACAAAAAATACTACTCTTTGGAAGGCTCAACCCCCAACCAAAAATGGTACAAAGAGTCCCTAGGTGTCATGTAGGCCGGAATAGATCATTCTTGTTATGGTAGGAGCCATTCATATTTTTGTCATTGACTTTCGGTCTTGTGGGTGAAAATAGAGCCAATTTGCTTGATTTTGCAATATTTTTGGATGTAACTCTGAAATTTATTGACCGATGATTATAATATTCATAAAAAAGACGTATTAGGACATTCCCTAAGCGATATCCGAAAATCAGTCTAATCCAGAAAAATTCTTGAAACAGACTTGTGAAAGTTTGGGGATTATATGTCAATATTCGAAGTCATAAGACGGGTAAGGCTATACAATGTACCAAAGATTTTTTTCTCGACAGGATGTCGCTGGACTTCAATGACACATAATTTTTAATGGCATTTCCACACGTAGACATTTTTTTTTAATATATATTTAAATACCCCAATTCAGCTCCTAAGTGGGTAAAATATTAATTTTCTGAAATCATTCATAGGTACAAA
>JACEEZ010009486.1:0-17500 GCA_016584305.1 Chionoecetes opilio | reverse complement strand
AATAACTGGTAGGCAATCACAATCACGATGGCCTCAAAAAATGTTCGAGATCGTGATATTCACTACCAAAATTTTGCATAGTTATGGCATACTGTGTTATGGTTTCGGAAGTTCACCGAAGTTTGAGTGCTTTTTTTTTTTTAATACTGCACAATAATGGTAATTCGTTAATATTGGAACATAAAAACACAAAATAACAATATTAACAATAACATAAAGTGGAAAAAATGGTGAAGAAACAGTGCGTTGGCTTAAGGGCCGCTCATCCAGTTACCCTCTAGTAGTAGTAGGAGTAGTATTAAAACTACTAGTAGTAGTAGTAACTATTAAAAAAAATTACATCTTATATTACTATCACTACTACTAAAAAAAACAAAAAAAACAACAAACAAAAAAAAAAAAAAAAAAAAAAAAAAAAAAAAAAAAACAGGACACTCATCCACTCCCAGACGAAAGTTAAGACCTCAATAGAGTGATATACACTGTAATATCGATTTTGGCAGAATGGTCTGAGCGGCCCTTCTAATGCGGGACGCCTCATATATAATATAATATATATTAATATAATACTTCTCTTTTTGCAGGTGACTGATCGGAAGTAGAATCCACCATGTCGGCGAAAAAGCGATGTAAGATCGTAGAAGATTGCAGTCTGCAACCATCTACATCGACAGTTGGCTATTCTCCCATCGATTGGAGTCGTTGTGCCCTTTGCCAAGAACATTCTTCAGAGCCTCTCCAGTGCCCAGCAAAATCAAAGAGGACAGATGTTTGGGCTGGGTATCACCGTGTGGGTGACAATTTAACAAAGTATCGAGAAGTGGGTGAACAGGCAGTTGGCGTGCACATAGCACAATTAGATGATGGCGATGGTATCCTTCAGACACTTGCCAAACATAGCGCACAGTGGCACTCATCTTGGCGTTTGAAGTGTTCTTCAAGTCGTCTAGCACGACTTCAGACAGTTGCAATACCTCCATGTGAAAGTGACATCAGAGATCGCCCTTACACGCGGCGACAGTTTTCACGAAAAGACCGACCTTCTGAATGTGATGTATGTTTTTTCTGTGATGAGGTTGCAACAGAACGTGCCTCCCTGCATGATGCCATGATGCCCAAACTGTCCGATCGAGTAAAGCAATGCGCCCTGAAGCTTCAAGATCAAGAACTTATTGCAAGACTAAGCTCCGGCGACCTGGTGGCACAGGATGCCAAATATCATGCAACATGCCTTGTGAAATTGTAGAACGCAACTAGTAGGAAAACAGCAGTAGATCGACAAAGGAGCACAGATGGAGTATCTCACGGCATAGCATTGGTGGAACTCTTAGGCTACCTAGAAGACACAAAGATGATCGAGCAGTTGGTTGCCCCAATTTTCCAGTTGTCTGATCTTCTCAAATTATACACTGATCGACTAATACACATGGGGGTTGAGGTAACTGGCCGTATCCACTCTTCCGACTTAAAAGATCGAATAATTGCTAATGTCCCTGGAATCCGGGCCTACGAGCAAGGCCGAGACGTTTTACTCAGTTCTGAAGATGATGTCGGATTTGCACTGATGAATTCGAGTGTGGATAGCTGCGACGACGAAGCTATATGTTTAGCTAAGGCAGCACAACTCATTCGTCGAGATATGTTGGGAATGCAAGCAACATTTGATGGGTCCTTTAGCAAAGGCTGCCAAGAACAGGTTGTTCCCAAGTCACTGGTGGCACTAGTTGCCATGATAATGGACGGCCCAAACATTATGAATAAAGTAACTGAGCAGGTGAGACAATCAACGCTCAGTATGGCACAATGGCTGCAGTACAACAGCTACTTGAAAAGACGCCCAGGTTCCACTGGTACTCATCACACTAAAAGCAGAGAGATGCCACTGCCAATATACCTCGGTATGATGATTCATGCAAACACACGAAAACGTGAACTTGTTGATAACTTGTTCCATCGCGGAGTATCAATATCATATGACAGGGTAATGGAAATATCCATGTATATGGCCAACGAAGCAGCCAGCCAATATGAAAATTATGGTGTTGTATGCCCCCTCATTCTTTGAGATGGTCTCTTCACGACTGCAGCGGTGGATAACATTGACCACAATCCCAGCTCAAACACTGCTCGTGAATCTTTTCATGGCACTGGCATATCGCTGTTCCAAAATCGTAAAAAAGAGACTGATGGCACCAAGCGAGAAAGAGCTAACTTACAACCAGGGACAGCAAACAAGAAGATACCACAACTTCCGGAAACCTACATGATCCTGACTCCAGTGGCATTTAAAAAGAAAGATCCAGAAATCCCCGAGACGACAGGTCCACTCACATGTAACACTGCTCCTCTGGAGGCTGCTCGTGAAGACGAGACGAAATGGCAGAAAAACACACAGCGACTCATACGAAACATCAACAGGTCCAAAATATTGATGATCCGATTGTTTGGGCTGCATTCCACTCGACTGAAAAACAATCACGTAACTTCGATGTCACCATCACATCACTTCTGCCATTGTTCCCGGACAACTCAAAGTCAGTGGCCATGATTCGTCATTCGATGGATGTTATCAAACAAGCTGTCGAACATCTGAACCCTGGACAGATTCCTGTGTTCACAGTAGATCAGCCTTTGTTCGTGATCGCAAAGCTCATCCAATCGAATTGGAAAGAAGTGTACGGCCAAGAGAATTTTGTCATCCTACTTGGAGGGTTGCATTTAGAAATGGCTGCTCTGACAACTCACGGGGATTTGCTGGATGGCAGTGGCTGGACTAATGTTCTTACCCAAGCAGGTATTGCGACAGCAGGAACGGCTGACTCCTTTTTCAAAGATGCCCATGTCAAGCGCACTAGACATGCACACCAAGTCACCTCCAGTGCATTATCAAGTTTGCTCCAAACAGCTTATGATGTGTATAGCATGGAAACAAGTGCACCGCTGTCGTTTGATGATTAGTGTGTGAAGAAAGCTGAGGTCTCTCCACAGTTCCAGAACTGGTATATGGTCATGCACCTAGAATGTCTCCTCCTGGTCTATGTGCGGTCACTTCGTGATTGTAACTTTTCACTCTACGTTCCTGTGCTGAAGGCATTAGCTCCATGGTTCTTTGCCTTGGACCACACTCACTATGCTTGATGGGTTCCCGTTCACCTACGTGATATGATAACACTACACCAACGACGTCTCCATGTAGCGAAGGAGTTCGATCTAGGCACTTCATTGTTCATAAGACGACTCGCCCCTTCTCAGCCATGGCTATCGACCAGGCACATGAACAAAACAGCAAAATCGTCAAGGGAGATGGTGGGCAATCGGGTTGATGCAAATTCCTAGAGCTCTACTATGGTGGATGGTAGCTGGACCAGAAATCGCGAGGGTAATAGAAAGTTTCGAAATAGTTGGCTCGGATAACAACACTGGGAAAGACCAAGTCAGGCATCATGAGCATACACGATCCACACAAGTTTCCTTTGCCAGCGAGGTCAGGGCTCTTGTGCAAGTAATCAAAGACCTCGGTAATCCATTCATGGAAGACAGTGGCGACCTTCTGGTTTTAGATACAAGAGACATCCCAGATCAAGCTGTAGCAAAAACTTTTCGTGGGATAGAGAAGCTGGGTCAGGACCAATATGACAGTTATGTCACTCAGCGGTTAATTGAGCGAACAACACCTGTATCGGATACGATCCCCAAAAACAGATTGGCCTTGCTCAGCCGGCCACCCACAAAGACTCCATCCAAAGTGACACAGATGGTAGCATCGCTCAGG
Organism: Chionoecetes opilio; assembly: GCA_016584305.1. Taxonomy (NCBI): domain Eukaryota; kingdom Metazoa; phylum Arthropoda; class Malacostraca; order Decapoda; family Majidae; genus Chionoecetes; species Chionoecetes opilio. The sequence continues at coordinate 13,728 of JACEEZ010009486.1, read as the reverse complement.
AGTGGCTGTGTACTGTTCTCCAGGCTTTACATCGCATGCCAATCACGTGACGGTGATTTGGATAACTTCTTCAGGCATGAAAACAATGCATACCCGCCAGCCTTGTCTCAGTTGGGAAAACTACGGCTTGGTACCAAAGCGGATCTAACCTACTGTCTAGAGAAGCTTTGTACATCTGAAGGCGAGCCGCCAACAGTCGACGTCATCATACTGGATGGAGCTGCTATCGTCAATATGCTGAGGCCAGTGGGAGCGAAAACCGTCCAAGACTACGCCACACTAGTGTTCCTGCCGTATATCAAGGCACAGTTGGCAAAATCCAACAGAGTTGACATTATTTGGGATGTGTATCGCCAGGATAGTCTAAAGAATACAACAAGAGAAAAACGACGAAAGGGCGTCAGAAGGCGTGTCACAACAGTCAACTCAATCCCAGGAAACTGGCATGAGTTTCTGAGAATAGATGACAACAAGGCTGAGCTCTTTAATTTTTTGGCACATCAAGTGGTGGAAAATCTTTCGACCGAGAAGTAAGTGATCTCAACATGCAGCGGGAATGTGCTTTGTTATCGTGTTCATCAGGATGTCTCATAGTTGGCACTTTGTACTCACGAAGAGGCCGACACCAGGATGTTTCTGCACGTCATGGATGCAGCAGAGAAAGGTTATCGCAGGCTGCTGCTGCGTACAGTGGACACGGATGTCGTTATCCTGGCTGTCTGGACTGTTGTGTAATTCGAGAACACGCAACTTTGGGTAGCGTATGGTACTGGCAAACACCTTCGATACATCCCAGCTCATCAAATCGACACATTTTTGGATGCAGAAAAGGCACAATCTCTTCCCATGTTCCACGCATTCACCGGTTGTGACACGGTCTCTTCATTTGCTGGTAGGGGCAAGACAACTGCCTTTGACACATGGAAATCATTCAATGCTGTTACTGCAGTATTTTCGAAACTTGTTGCAAAGCCAGCAAGCTTCAATGATGATTGTATGTCAGTACTAGAGTCGTACGTAGTGTTGATATATGACAGAACGAGTTTTGAAGCTACCGCTGACTCAGCCAGGAAACATCTAATCACTACCAAAGCAGGATCCATCGATGCCATCCCACCAACTAGCGCAGCGCTTTTGCAGCACGCAAAACGTGCCATTTACCAGGGCGGACATGTTTGGGGGCAGGCACACATACGAGCTCCAGATGTTCCTTCGCCACAGACATGGGGATGGAAAAAGAATACTTCAGGAGGATGGGAGCTATTGTGGACATTGTTGCCAGAAGCAGCAGTGTCCTGTTCAGAGTTGCTACGGTGTGGCTGTAAGAAGGGATGCAGAGACTCTGCAAATGTGTCAAAGCTGATCAGAAGTGCATGTTACTCTGCAACTGCGCTGGTAATTGTGATCACAATGAAAGCCATTAACCTGTGTTGTTTCGTTGTTCAGTTACTAACTATTCTTGAAATGTGTGCCACTCAGTGCTACATTTTTTCTTTGATATATATGGTCTATTCAAAACATTTTGTTTTGTTTATATTGTTGATATGCTGTTTTGTTCCGCGCTTTGTCACCTTAAAAAAATATTGCTTCATTTCTATGTTAGTGTTTTGAATAACGATATACGTGTATGTGATAAGGTATGCACACATGGTTATATATTATGGTGTCATATTCTTTGACAATAAACTATGTGATTTTTGTACATGTGTGTTAAATTATTTCCTAAACCTTGAAAAATTTCTGCATTTTCCATTTTTTCGCGAGCTACTTTACATTTTTTGTCTGACATTGATTTATGTACATGTTATCATCAAAACGAGGATTCCATTGGATTCCTCATAGCTGAAAACATATAGATAGATGCTTTCTTCGTTTGATTATGTCATTTATTGGCGAAGATATTAGACTTCATAAGTTCTCACATTTTGAAGGGCGGCCATATTGGATTTTGTCATTTCTGGGCATCATGGGGAAAAATTGAGCCTGGCCCTGTATCTGAAATCGTTTACTATATTTCATACATATTTATATATTTCATTCATCATATATTTATACATCATATATATTTAACCTTCAAATGTGCCAATTTTCGTGCTTTTACCACCAAAGCCACAATCCTCCTATATTTGGCCACATATCCGCAAAGCTAATAGTTCATTTGATATACCTTAAGCCGAAAATTTTAATCGAACGAATTTGAAAAATTTAGTAAAAAAAATATAAGGCCATTTTTAAGCTATTCTAACAGAACAATAAAAGTAATTCAACGATAATCTACATCTCTAATACGTAAACCTATATACAGTCTACAGTAACCAACATTCAATTTCATATTTAGGTAAAAATTAAAAAAATATATAAGCCTTGATATTTGACCGCTGGCACTATTTGAATATAGAAAGTCCTATGACCGATATTTAAGTCACTAGCACTCAAAGATAAATTAAGATACAGCATTAACATTTCTTCTCGAAGCACAATATACTACTATTTAGCAGCTGTTACAGTTTCAAGGGTTAATAATAAAAATTCTTAGAATTACAATCCTCCATATATGGGCATATAGACAGATTTGTTTTCTTCAAAGTTTTTGCATTCATATATATTTTATATATATATATATATATATATATATATATATATATATATATATATATATATATATATATATATATATATTATATATATATATATATATATATATATATATATATATATATATATATATATATATATATATATATATATATATATATATATTATATATATATATTATATATATATATTATTATATATATATATAATTATATTATATTTATATATATATATATATATATATATATATAATATATTATGATATATATATATTATATATATCATATATACTATATAGTTTTATATATATATATAATATATAATTATTATCTATAAAATAATATGATATATATATATCATATGTATAATTGTATGTAATATATATGTATCAAATTGTCGTAGGCAAAATATCCGTAGGAAATTGTACAGTATAGCAATTTAATTGTCGTTAGCAAACTGTCCGTATTTAGCAATATTGTCCATAGGCAGTAACTGTTGCACTGTAGGAACAAAAATTGTCCGTAGGCAAACTGTCCGTAGGCAAACTGTCCGGGTACATTAATTTTGTATTGGTTATTTAAGGCAGTGTGTCATTTGTTTTATTATGATTATCAGTATGATTATCAATATGTATATAAATCTGCAAAATCAACTAATTTACAATGTACATATGCTGTGGAGTTATAATACGTCTCCAAACTGAGCGCTGAGATATAGTGATCATTGAAGTGAAAACGAATGAATAGTGACATCAGGTTTTATTGTGTATAATGACCACATTACAAGCTTAATTTCAGCACTATTCATCTTAGCAACAGAAACATGAGCATGCGACCAGGTGAGTATACTATCTGAACATAGTTATCATAATAGTGTATGTCCGCATGCTATGTCACGATGTTGAATCAACACTGTTGATTCTCAGTGATAAGAAAGAGTTCATTTATGAAGGAAATCGAGCAGTACTCCCGACAAGCAGGTGGTGATGACCTGCAAATCGCAGTGTCCGGCGGAGATGATTCCCGAGAAGAAGCAGAACCCGAGATGGACGGCCAACCTGTCAGCGCTGATCCACAGCTAGATAGGGAAGACACAACAGGGGGAATGGCAGAACAAGCAGTTCTCATTGAGATGGACGGACATTCAAACGATCAAGGCTCGATCATCAGAGACAAGGTCATCATTATTGATGGACAAGCTGTCGTGCAGAGTATGACGAAACTCCCAGGAATGAACGCAATATGTGCCTTGGGGGATGCCTTCGTAGGCGAATCGATGGAATGACGAGGAGGTATGCAGAAAGCAGGGTGATATTCGACATCACAGGTCATTGAAGGAAAAAATACGAGCCAAGAGAGCCGGTTCTACACAGCCAGTCAAGTTCATCATACAAGGTCAAATGAGCATCCGCAATGTATCGATGAAGATGCTACTCTCCCATACAGACACGAAGAGCCAACTTACCGAATACTTAGGGAAACGGTGCCTGGATCATTTAGCAACAAAGGGTTTGTCGTTGTTTATGGAACATAAACATTGAGCAACAAAGAAGGTGTTTTGGATCCAGATCTATCGATGGATACTCACGAGGAGGCAGATACTCAAATCCCTCTTCATGTCCTTGATGCCACAGCACAGAGCACATCGATAAGAGACATTTATGTGTGGTCCCCATACACAGATGTCTTTCTGTTGCTTATAGACCTTGTTGCAACTTGCACAGTACAAGGTAATGTGAAGTTGTTGACTGGCAGAGGAAAATTCTACCGAACAATTGCCGTCAAGGAAAGATGTGTTGTCAATGGGTCAGAGAAGTCTAACGCATTGCTTGGACTACATAATTTCACGGGTGCCGATTGGGGTGAAAAATTCTTCAATATTTCCAAGAAGGCGTGGATTACGAAGTTTCTGGTATTGACACCAACAGACGATATCGTTGGGACATTTCAGAGATTGGGATCTGTGGATACTCCAGACGAACTTGCACTGAAGCACATGGAGAGGTTTGTTTGCAAAGTGTATTCCAACAAAAGTTCATGCATCACAGTAAGCCACCTGCGATGGGAACTTTTCAAGACGAAAAACTTTGAAGGAGAAAAACTGCCACCAACACAGAACACTCTCAAGCCACACATCCAGAGAGTAAACTTCATCTGAAAGCGGGACACATCTGACAAAGAGCCAAGATCAATCCTCCCTCACCCAAAGGACGGATGGGAACAGAAAGCTGACGGGAAGTTCGAGACTGTGAGGTGCTTCGACAAGCCAGCCCCACAAGCAGTGCTGGAACTTGTCAAGTGTGGCTGTAAAGGATCATGTGGTAGGAAGGCCAATTGCTCATGTCACAAAAATGGTCTTTCTTGCACTGCACTATGCAAATGCGCAGACTGTGGAAACATTCCTGACTACAGGATCGTTCTTGATGATGACCTATGAAGCATATTGCCATGAAGCCAATGTACATTGTATCGTAACATCGTGACATAGCATGCGTACATACACTATTATGATAACTATGTTCAGATAGTATACTCACCTGGTCCCATGCTCATGTTTCTGTTGCTAAGATGAAGAGTGTTGAAATTAAGCTTGTAATGTGGTCACCATGCACAATAAAACCACATGTCACATTCATTCGTTTTCATTTCAATCTTCACTATATCTCACTGCTCAGTTTGGAAACGTATTATAAATTCACAGCATTTGTACATTGTAAAATAGTTGATTTTGCAGATTTATAGACATACTGATAATTATATATATAATCATACTGATAATCATAATAATGCAAATGACACACTGCCTTAAATAGCCAATACAAAAAGAATATGTAGCTTTCGATGAGTCGCGGCTGCAAAAAAGGTAACGTTATTGTCAATAAAGAGATAAATATTACTGATAATGACTAGATATGTCTGTGAGACCTGCGTCTGTGGTAGCTAAACATTCCTGGAATTATTCAGATTTTTTACGGCAATAGTTAATTTGATAAAAATAAAAGTGTGATTTTTCGGCGGCCCATTTCGAGCAATTTTATGGGTATATGGGGTAGGTATGTTTGAGACCTCACCAACACCTTAAAACACAAAAGTAAAATTGCCACCATACATTTTCTGTTCACTGATACCCTATTGATAACATTCAAATAAAAAAATCGCTTTTGGCAAGTGATTCTCACTGGATGTAGTTTTACGAACACGAGGACCCTGACTATTACTCTCTCCCATCCATTCCTCTCCTCTCCTTCCTTCCTTCCTTCCGTTCGTCTCTCCCATCCATACCTCTCCTTTCTTCCTTCCTTCCTTCCTTCCTTCCGTTCGTCTCTCCCATCCATTCCTCTCCTTTCTTCCTTCCTTCCTTCCTTCCGTTCGTCTCTCCCATCCATTCCTCTCCTTCCTTCCTTCCGTTCGTCTCTCCCATCCATTCCTCTCCTTTCTTCCTTCCTTCCTTCCTTCCGTTCGTCTCTCCCATCCATTCCTCTCCTTCCTTCCTTCCTTCCTTCCTTCCGTTCGTCTCTCTCTCCCATCCATTTCCCCTTTCCCTTTCCCTTTCCCTTCCTTCCTTCCGTTCGTCTCTCCCATCCATTCCTCTCCTTCCTTCCTTCATCCCTTCCTTCCGTTCGTCTCTCCCATCCATTCCCCTCCTTCCTTCCTGCCTTCCTTCCTTCCTTCCTTCCTTCCTTCCTTCCGTTCGTCTCTCCCATCCATTCCTCTCCTTCCTTCCTTCCTTCCCTTCGTCTCTCCCATCCATTCCTCTCCTTCCTTCCTTCCTTCCTTCCTTACCTCCGTTCGTCTCTTCCGCCAACCCCCTAACCAGCCGGAGACTCAAGACAGCCAGGACCAGACAGACAGGGAGCTAACAAACCATAAAACCATTCAGACAGAGAACCAGACTGTCAGAGAGAACGCCAGCCATACAGCCAGCAATCTAGGAAACAAAACAGGTAGACATCCAGACAGCCATTATTAGATAGCCAAACATTAAGCAGACCTCCAACAAAAAAACGTTACGCAATAATTGTATCCCTTACCTCTAATTAAATGTATAGTTACAAGACTCATAATAACGTGAATAACCTTCGTAATCCATATACATCGTAATGTACTCAGTAAGAAAGTAAATAAATCCTTATTGTGTTGGTATTTTCAAAGGGGCTGTAACACACACTCTCTCTCTCTCTCTCTCTCTCTCTCTCTCTCTCTCTCTCCTCTCTCCTCTCTCTCTCCTTCATCTGTCTCTCTCTCTCTCTCTCTAGCCCGTCAGGGTGGCAAGGTTGGTAGAGACGTGAGTTCCCATGTGCAGCGTCCTGTCATTCGGTCAGCGTTCGAGTCCGCCTAGTTCATGCTGACGTGGCGGCGCTTTGTATAGTCAATAACCTTGTAGTTGGTACTTGCAAAGTGTCTAGATAGGATGAAAATCTTATCTTATTCTCTCTCTCTCTCTCTCTCTCTCTCTCTCTTCTCTCTCTTCTCTCTCTCTCTCTCTCTCTCTCTCTCTCTCTCTCTCTCTCTCTCTCTCTCTCTCTCTCTCTCTCTCTCTCTCTCTCTCTCTCTCTCTCTCTCTCTCTCTCTCTCCACTACGCGAGAACGCAATTAAAACCCACCCTACGGTCTGAACGCAATACGTAAAAGGTTGGTCGTTCACAGACTTTCGTTCACGGCGTTGTAATGTTCCATAGCAGAGTGGAATGATACGAAAACTACGAACGATTATTGCCTCAGAACCAGAGTATGAAGCCCGTTGGCGAGGCTCTTTTTCCAGTACACCCGATTTACGAATTGAGAGAGAGAGAGAGAGAGAGAGAGAGAGGAGAGAGAGAGAGAGAGAGAGAGAGAGAGAGAGAGAGAGAGAGAGAGAGAGAGAGAGAGAGAGAGAGAGAGAGAGAGAGAGAGAGAGAGAGAAAGAGAGATTTTCTATTACGACCACATATTTTACACTAGTTCATAACATACGCTATCATACTACTTGTGATATCCTGAAAAGTCGTTTAAGATATTGAAACACACCTGTTGTATCATCTAACTGTTGTATCTCCATATTGCATTTCCATGTTGGGCTATTTTCACCAATAAAAAATACAGTGGGTGTAAGTTTTCAAGCCCATTTTTTTTCTGCAACTGTGAGAAAATGAAAAACTTAAAGAAAGTCTGAGATATCTAGGCGCGAGGCAAGAGTCTATTAGTAAAGACATAAGTCTCTCTCTCTCTCTCTCTCTCTCTCTCTCTCTCTCTCTCTCTCTCTCTCTCTCTCTCTCTCTCTCTCTCTCTCTCTCTCTCTCTCTCTCTCTCTCTCTCTCTCTCTCTCTCTCTCTCTGTCTCTTCTCTCTCTCTCTCTCTCTCTCTCTCTCTCTCTTTTCAGTCCGGTCTGAGCTCTCACAGCGAAAGGTTGGCCTAAACAACTCTCCATACCAGTCCCTACAATGGATCCTACAGTGCTGAAAACCATCTTGGACGCTCAAAAAGAAGCCTATAAAGGAAGCCTTGACGTCTTTATGAGGCAAAGTTGATGAAAAGTTCAAAGAATATGAAAGCACCGTAAGCCAACTAACAAGAAGCCTGGGGTTCACCCAGCACGAAGTCAAGGATTTGAAACAACAAGTGAATCATCTTGAGAAAGTGAAGAAAGACAACGACGAAACAATTGACCAAGTTAAGAACGTGCTCACTGTAAGGGACAAGAAACTTCTAGACCTGGAAGTACGAGCTAACTACCAGGAAGACTACAGTCACAGGAATAATCTTCAGATTGTTGTATTGGAGGAGCGACACGGAGGAGAAACCTGGGAACATACAAGTGCTCAAGTCTTAGCAATGCTACAAACGAAGCTTCAGTTGCCGGACATTGAACTGGAGCGAGCTCATCGAGTGGGCTCAAAGCAAGAGGACCGACATCGTTCGATAATCGCTCGTTTTATGAGATTCTCCGACCGCGAAGCTGTGAGAAGAAACGCTAAGAAGCTTCGAGGAACCAGGATCTTCATTAATGAAGATTTATGCCCAGCTTCACAGGCGATACGGAAGGAGAAGCTGCCTCTTCTAAAACAAGCGAAAAGCGAGGGGAAAGTAGCATACTTTAACCACACCAAATTAATAATTAAGGAAAAATTTGGGAACATTGAAACCCGCAACGAGACAGGAGCTGGAAGGGATGGAGCGGTGACTCGGGCTGCGCCTACAGAGACGGCTGGGGCCGGTGCGGCTGCTGCTGTTGCTGTGGCCCAGGATACCGCCGTTACGACCGAAGAAGGAAAGTCTACAGGAGTTGAGTGTGTTGCCTCGTTGGAGGGCGTCACTGGAGCCGACGAAAACACCAAGCCGCCACTAAAATGAGCACCAGAGCTTCAAACAAGTAAGATCAATAAATACTAAGTAACAAGTTGATGACCTTATCATTGTTAAAATGGCTATTCAAGGACACCAGGTACCATTTAACTATGAACCAGATCTCATTAATATTTTTAATGACGATTAAGACTTTTAATATACAATGTTTAAATAATTTTGACTTTAATTTTGATATAATAGGACTGTGAAACGAAGCTTAATGACAGCATAATGCCCCTTTACAACTTAAAGAATTTCACTGGTAATTTCAAAAACCAAACTACAAGTGGGGGGGGGGGGGATTGGCGATATATATGCACAACAAATTTCAATGTGTATCAATGGAAAATGTTTCCTTCCAACTACCACACCTGCAATCACTGTTCCTAAAGGTTGTTCAACCATCTAATTTCATAGTTGGAATAATTTACCGACCACCAATTTCAAGTATGAATGACTTTCTTCAGTCCTTAGAACAAATTTTAGATACCATGGTGTCATAGTCAAAATTACCGTGTTATGTGATGGGTGATTTTAATGCTAATATGCTTCAGTACGATACGGATAACAATGTTAAGGAATTGGTTAATATATTTTCTTCTCACTTAATGTACCCAACAGAGCTAATCCAACCAGAGTAACTAGAACTTCAGCTACTTTAATAGACCATATATGGACGACTGAAATATATAATTGTGTGAAGAGTGGAATAATTATCATAAATATCTATGATTATTTCTCAGTTTTTAATATATTTTCTTTAAAAAATGTTGATAACTCCCCACATATATCTTTGAAAAGAAGAATGATGACTTTGGAAAACATGGATAATTTTAAAGCAGAATTGACATATTACAATTGGAAACAAGATATCACCGGTAGGATTGTTGATGAAGATTTTAATACTTATGTGAATGCATTTACTACCATATACAACAAAAACTTTAAAATTTGAGAATATAAGATTAAACCTGTACATACTGATAAACCATATATTACTGCAGTCATCAAACAATCTATAAAGTACCGGAATAAATTACAAAAAATTATATGCAAAGTGGCCGCTAGCGTATGGTAGACAGTTAAAACGATACAGAAATACTCTGACATCAGTAATAAGAGAAGCCAAAGAAAATTATTACAAAAAAAAGCTAACATCAAACTCTGGTAATAGCAAGAAAACGTGGAAACTAGTTAACTGTTTGATGGGAAGGAATAAGAAGCAAAAGTCACCGCCCTCGTTTACTTTTCATAATAATACCACAACCAATTACCAAGAAATAGCCGATGGTTTCAATGAGTATTTCAGCAGTGTTGCTGAACAACTAGCAGAGAGCATTCAACCATCTCGTGTGTCCTTTAGGGAGTATATGCCAGAACCTGTGCCACATTCTATGTATTTACAACCTACTATAGCAGTAGAGTTAAAGAATATTATTAACCCATTCACGCACGGTGACGCGATCGCGTCAAAACGGGCCAATCTGCAATCTGAGCTTTTGACGCGAATTGCGTCAAAAAACAGTTAAAAACTCGCCAAAAATAAAGGATTTAACAGAATTGCGTCAAAATGTTCTGCGTCAAAGATCCAACCTAGACCTACAAAATAAACTATTTGTTAACTCTCGTGTGAGTGGATGTGAAATGATAAGGCTTTGTGTGTCAGTTTCCACTCAGCAGGCAGCCTGTGCGCGCAAATTGTCGTCCCTTTAAAATGTGTCCCGAGCTAGCCATAATGGCCATATGAAAATTATAATTGTAGCGTAGGAATCCTCATAATAATCCGCTTTTATTGGCATATAAACCATAAAAATTTGACACAGGAAGTTTCGAGCTACGAAGTGGTGAACGTAAGTATTTCTTACTTCTCTTTACTCAATATTTTTTCGGAGTCGGTAAATTCCGCTATTTATATGCATTTCTTGATATTTTTTTGTTTCATAAGGAAGAATAATTTCTTGCAAAACCAATGATATATAATAATGCCAGGAAAAAAGAATAAACGTTGGTGAAATTGATAACATAAAAAAATTATTCGCCGCACAGTCTGGCCTTTTCGCGGGGCCCCTTAGGGAGCATAAGACGGATGTTGCAGTGGACGGAAAAACTTATTAAACTTTTCGTGCGTGAAAGGGTTAAATATCTCAAATCCACTTCTGGCTACGACGATATTCACCCTAGGGTAGTGAAGCACTGTATGGACATTATCACTCCATTCCTCGTACACAATGTAAACACATCCTTCGAAGATGGTATTTTCCCAGAGGAGCTTCAAATAGCTAAAGTAATTCCGATACACAAAAAAGGAGACAACACAAGTGCCCATAATTATAGACACATATCAATGCTCACTACATTCAGTAAAATATTTGAAAAAGTAATGGTGTCAAGATTAAAAGGTTACCTACATAGGTGCTCGATACTAACTAATCACCAGTATGGATTTAGAGCTGGATATTCCACAGAATTGGCGGTACACAGTGTTTGCCAGACTATCTATGACACATTGGATACTAAAATGTTTCAGCTAACTCTATTTTGTTATTTGGCTATGGCATTCGATACGATTTCACATATTATTTTGTTAGAAAAATTATGCATATACGAGATAAGGGGAACTGCAAATCATTGGTTTAGGAGTTATCTAGGAGACAGGAAGCAGTATGTAATTTTCAATGACAAAATATCCAATATTAAAACGATCAAATATGGCATTCCTCAATGATCAGTTCTGGGACCTATACTATTCTTGATATACATAAATGACATAGTGCACTCAAGTGATAAACAAAATTTTCTTCTATTTGCAGACGACACTACTATTTATCTTAAATGCCGTGACCTTAGAGAATTAGAAACTACTATAAATAGCGAATTAGTACACGTATCGAACTGGATTGATAGTAATAAGCTCTCTTTAAACCTTAACAAGACACAGTATTTATTATCTCATCCTAGCTTGTGACAGCCAATAACCAACATTTCCATTAAGATAAACAACATTGAAATACTTAAGAATTAGAGAAGAAAATTATTTAAGGGTAATAATTTATATATATAATAGATGAACATTTACGATGGAAAGCTCATATAGATTACATTAAACTGAAAATTTGTAGAATAATAGGAGTGGTATATAATATAAGATCTAATATGAAAGAAAGCAATGATAAGCACTTATATATGTCACTGACTTACCCACACTTAACATATTGTGCCGCAATATGGGGAGGTGCATGTCCCACATACCTTCATAACCTCTTTGTTACACAGAAAAATATATTATGAGTAATGTATTACTGTAGTCGCTATCAACACACTAATCCTTATTTCAAGAATAATTCCTTATTAAAATTACAAGTTATCATAAGCTTTCGAACAGGTATTTTTGTATACAATGCATTAAGTAACTGTGTCATTACTATTGACTATACACGGGCACCACACAACATTGCGACAAGGAGCACATGTCATGAGCTGAGACTTCCTCGGTGCAGAACATCACACGCCCAGCAGAGTGTTCTTATCAGGGGTTGTAGGACATGGAATACACTCTCAGACGACACTAAAAATTCCACTTCCAAGAACATGTTCAAGTCGAGGATTAAAAGATAATTATTTGCTAGATACGAATCGTTACTATAGGTACCTGTGTATCATCATGTAGGTGTGGATGAATATGGTTGTGTGTGTATATGCGTGTATTTGTGAATGTGTGTATGTGTATGTATTTGTGTATGCGTGTATATGTATGTATTTATGTATGAATGTATATACGAGTAGGTATATATGTATGTGTCTATATATGTATATATGTGTGTATGTATATGTATGCGAAAGTATGTAGGTGTTTAAAAATCAGAATAGATAAAAATTACATTTATGTATATTATGTTGAGTTGTCTGCGGCCATCGCTGTGAGAGAAATTTAACCTAGAGATAATGATTCAGGCCCGTAATAGACCATTTGCTCATCGGACTCACCCATATAACTCACCATGTATTTCCTTGTACTGAATTGCAACATGACGGCCAATAAATTATTATTATTATTATTATTATTAATATTATCATTAATATTATCATTAATATTATTCATTAATATTATCATTATATTATTATTATCTCTCTATTTTCTCTCTCTCTCTCTCTCTCTTCTCTCTCTCTTTCTCTCTCTCTCTCCTCTCTCTCTTTTCTTCTTTCCTTCTGTTCTTCCTTCTCCATCTCTAGGTCTGATCTCCTCTCTCCCTCTCTCCTCTCTCCTCCCTCCTTCCCCCTCTCTCTCTCTCCTCCTCCTCCTCCTCTCCTCTCTCTCCCCTTCCTTCTTCTTCTTCAGCTTTCTCTTAAGCTTCGCATATTTTCGCATCTCCCCCGAAAAAAAGGTAGAGACACCACCCTCCACAGATAAACCTCACCATTACATCACTTTGCCTAAAACTATTCATCTTCTTTTGTTAATTCGAGTCCTCCGTACATCCTACTCCTTACTCCTCCTCGCCCGCTTCCTCTTTTACTTCTCAGCTGCCTTCCTTCTACCTCTTCAATTTTTTCCTCTCCTCTTTCTCATCTCCTGTCCTTTCGCCTCCAAAAGAGAAGAACACCACCCTACAGTATACATAAGCGTATACATCCTTGCTAGAGTATTCAGTTTGTTATTCGAATGCCGTACATCATTAAATCCCCGCAGCGCAATAACTCACACCTTCATCCCCGCCTGCATTATTCGCTCCACACTTTTCTTAACTCGCAGCAGAATCCTGTACAGGTCTACCAGTTCATCTACGAAGTTTCCATCACTTTCTCCCACCCC
>JACEEZ010009485.1:0-17383 GCA_016584305.1 Chionoecetes opilio | reverse complement strand
GGACGAAGCGCTGAGCGCTACATTTAGCAAGAGTCCGATTTGGATAAAATTAAATATCACTACTAAGAGTCATCAAAATGATATAAAAATATCGAGAAAACATAAGATTAATATTTCTATGCATTTTCTTATTATTAATTTTCCATGCATTAGCAATAACATAAAATAGGACAAATCAGCTGGGTGTTGTTGTTTATGGCGGGCGAGGCAAGGCTGAGTTTTGGAGTGAATTTTGTTGTTTTTGACGTGTCTGATGTAATTTTAGGCCTCCTATCAATAGTATCCTGTGTTCATGAATAAGTACGTTGTTAGGAGTACGTTGGTAGGGTACTGAGTATTGAAATATATTGTGTTGACAGTGTTGTGATGAATCAAATTGGTAAAATCGTTTTCCAACCCCACAAGCGATCGTTCTGGTTGTTTATGTTTATGTGGGGTGGGAAAAAACATAGGCGTTTTCTGCGGGGATCCTGATTGCAACCGAAATTTTTTCGATTGCTCAAATTTCGATCCCTGTTCAATCATCCAGGGAAGATGATTGGCCCGACCCGCAATCATTTGTTGTTGTTGTTGTGACCGTTTGCAACCGAAAATTTTCCGATTGCAACCAAAAATCTCCCGCAGAAAACGCCTCATGTTTTAACAATCCGGAGTTAGGCCGACTTACCAAGTTTTAGTTTTTTTTTTCTTCCGAAAAGCAAGGTTTTTACCTAGGCCTACTACTATTCACAACACAAGTGCTTGAGAATACGACAAGATGTATTGATGTTTGTAGTAGTATACGTATATTAGACAACATGTGATTGCAAACTCCAATCGTGTTGTTGCTGTCGATGGTCACTGGTCAAAGTGCCTCGAGTAGACCACGTTCCGTGTGATTCCAACCCTTTGTGTTCCATGTGATTCCAACCCTTTGTGTTCCGTGTGATTCCAACCCTATGTGTTCCATGTGATTCCAACCCTGTGTTCCGTGTGATTCCAACCCTATGTGTTCCATGTGATTCCAACCCTTTGTGTTCCGTGTGGTTCCAACCCTATGTGTTCCATGTGATTCCAACCCTTTGTGTTCCGTGTGATTCCAACCCTATGTGTTCCATGTGATTCCAACCCTTTGTGTTCCGTGTGATTCCAACCCTTTGTGTTCGTGTGATTCCAACCCTTTGTGTTCCGTGTGATTCCAACCCTTTGTGTTCCGTGTGATTCCAACCCTTTGTGTTCCGTGTGATTCCAACCCTTTGTGTTCCGTGTGATTCCAACCCTTTGTGTTCCGTGTGTATCGCTCTGAGTCCAATATTTACACTGTAAAATGCAAAAAGTTTTGTGCACGGCAACTGTGTGCAACGTGCAGTCACCCACATTTGTACACACTTTATAACGTAAAATGTATTACATACACACACGGGGGATATGTAGTAGCAGTACCCGATGGATGGATTGGTTACGAGATCGACAAATATAACTCGTCACAGGCAGCTTCTGTCTCTGACTTGTTTACGTGCACGTGCACAAACACACATTTAAGCACACACACACACACACACACACACACCTTTCAAACACACGTGTACCATCACTCCCCTGCAAACTCCCCCTCACATTCCTGTAAGAGTGCTACGAGAAAAAAATATCCAGGGGGGGGGAGCCTTTCATGCGAGAGCACGCACGCGCACGTCTGTCTAGTCTCTGAGACGGAATCAGGCCAGAAGCCACAAAACACCTAAAGACCTTTTTTGGTCGTTAGTCCAACGACGGAACCCACAGCGCGGAAAATTCGTCGATTTCGTCGTTAACGTGCACACTGGCCAACGACTGCTCAAGACCGGTATTAGCAGAGGTCGGAAGTCTCCAGACATGCTCATTATTGCTTGGTATGCTATGAAATATCTTTTTTATAGGTGAATGTAGACATATGATTGCATTTGGATGGATATTATTCATATATATGAGTAAAGAGATGAATACAAGCAGGACTCATCTACGTCTGGCAGCGCGGTCTTCGGCAGCAGCAGCGCAGCAGCAGCAACAACATGATGAAGCCCGTGAGGTGGATATCACACACCAACTTCACCAAGGGAGATAGATGTCTTTGGTAATATTTAGTAGGGGAGCGAGAACCCCTTGAGGAATCCTATGATCCCTGGTGCTATCACAGGCGTGGGAGCTGACTGTCTTCTTCAGGAAGGCACGGTGAGGCGGATAACTGCGGGTTTTTACTAAAAAGTTTTTGAGTGGCGGCGGCGCTGGAGCCGCCAGCTCCTCCACCACTGTAGGTTTGGGCAGATTAACGTCTTATTACTCGTTATTATACAACTTAGTGATTATGGTGAGATGTTATATATACTTGTCATTATCTAAATCAATGTAGCACCGGTGTCACCTAAATAATGGTGATTTAAAGATGTTATAATGAGGTGACTGATGGCGAGGCAGAGTGACGGAGAGGCCTTGCCGCGGGCCTCCCCATATCACAAATATTCACTATTTCAACCCACACACACATGCACCTTCTACCACCAAAACACTAGCAACACAGGCTCCTTACTAAAGGCGGCTATTACACGGGCACTATTCTGCTCAGTGAGCAGATTTCACTGAGCAGTTTTGAGGATTTTGCTCGATGAAAGCCTGTTTGGTTGAGCAAAAAGGGAACTACTTCGAAGCTATTTTTGCTCGTCATTTGAGTGAGCAAAAACGTTTTCTGTTATAAAGGACCGAAATTAGTGGATGACTATATTATTTATTGCAAGATCTTTTTCTTCTAAACTCTCAAGAATACATCAACATGCCTGCTGACTGGACAGACGAGATGGAAAGCTTACTGATTGACTTAGTTCAGGCACATCCTACAGTATGGAACTATATAGCCCTTTATTTGTTAAAATACATTACAAAAGAAAACATGCACCCTCAATGCCTAAGAAGCGTGACCTTCTAAGTCATTTTTTTACGGTGATACACAGGCGACAGGTGTGTTGCGAGCCGTACAGGTGTGTAGTGACAGGTGTGGTGTATATGGTAAAGCGAGAGAGGCTAAGAGTGCAGCGTTAGCACCCGAGTGTGTGTGTGCTGACCTAAAGAGCGAACGCGTAGTTCTCGTCCACTATAACGGCGTCAGCCCCGTACCGCCACGGCCACGGGTACGGCGCGGGCCTCAGTGGTCCATAGAAGCTACTCACGGGATTACAGGAAGTTTTAAATGAATCAAATCCTTTGGCCTAATCAAAAAACTTTCTTAATTTGGTATATTGAATTGAAAGTAGTTAGTTTCGTACACTGATTTTGAGTATTTTCGTACATACCTGGTGTCATTTCGTTACTCTAGTAGTCAAGTTCAACTCTGCGCTGAGTGTACGAAACGACTATGGTTTCATATAGACTACGAAACAACTTTTGGTAATAATGGACGAGAGTTTCGCGGTCGTTTTCAGAGACACCAACTATTTTTGGTAAACTTTGGAAGAAGTCCTTCACCCCTATCTTTTTTTTCTTCCCCCTATAGCCAACAAGCCTGGGAACTGGCGGGAATACGGGGTTTTTGGGTGGGGGAAGCAAATATAAGTGATTTTGGGCTCACAAAAAATCATCAAAGTCACTATAATAAAAATCTAACCTAACCTAACCTTAACCACAAGTATACCTAACCTAACCTTAACCACAAAGTATACCTAACCTAACCTAACCTTAACCACAAAGTATACCTAACCTAACCTAACCTTAACCACAAAGTATACCTAACCTAACCTAACCTTAACCACAAAGTATACCTAACCTAACCTAACCTTAACCACAAAGTATACCTAACCTAACCTTAACCACAAAGTATACCTAACCTTAACCACAAGGTATACCTAACCTAACCTAACCTTAACCACAAAGTATACCTAACCTAACCTAACCTAACCTTAACCACAAGTATACCTAACCTAACCTAACCTAACCTTAAATCACAAAGTATAACCTAACCTAACCTAACCTTAACCACAAAGTATACCTAACCTTAACCACAAAGTATACCTAACCTAACCTAACCTACCCCTTAACCACAAAGTATACCTACCTAACTGGACTTAGAATTTTTTGAGGCACTTCATATTTCATAGCGGCCGTGTGGGTTAACAAGGCTGAGCGCACTCTGGAACCTTTACAGATGTGAAGTACAATAAGCATCAATACAGTGCGGTAGTTCATTTCAGTCAAAGCCGGAAGGATGAGTTCCAAAGTATTTCCCAATTTTTTCTTGGCCTACAATAGGTGCTTGTTCTAATGGAGAATTTTATTTTGCGCAACCCTCCCCCCCCCCAAAAAAAAATGTAATAATGAAACCTAACCTAACCTTATAGGTTTTAATGAAACTTAACCTAACCTTAAAGGTTTTAATGAACCTAACCTAACCTTAAAGGTTTTAATGAACCTAACCTAACCTTAAAGGTTTTAATGAAACCTAACCTAACCTTAAAGGTTTTAATGAAACCTAACCTAACCTTATAGGTTGTAATGAAACCTAACCTAACTTTAACCACAAAGTATTCTTTTTTTTTTCTTTTTTTTTTTTTGCGCAAAATAAAGCTATCTCCATTACAACAAGCACCGCTTATTAGGAAGCGCTATGATCATTTGTATCATTACCGCACTCAGGTCTGTATGCATTTTGCTCATCAAACACAGATCACCGTGTAATAGTTTCGTTGAGCAGCTCAGTTGAAATTTGCTCAGTGAGCAGCTGCTCACTGAGCAGAAAAGTGCCCGTGTAATAGCGCCTTTATACATCTTACTTTCTGATACATTAAAACTCCTTAAAACGCAAGCATTCCGAATAAAACGAGAATTAGTTTGAGATGACGGGGACAAGGCGGGGAGAGGCAGTCTGGCATGCCATTCTTCCCCGGAAATATGTCTCGCTGACTTGTGATTGGTCGAGAAGTTTTAAAAACTGTTTATCATTGGCTGGTGGCTGATGACGCGCTTAATGACGTCATTACTCGCCTTAGCCAGTCAGCGCCTTCCGACACGTTAACGACCGAAAAGGGAGGCTTTGTAGCTTTCGTCGTTAGGAAACGAAGTTCGGAGAGATCGTCGTTGCTGGCCCAACTACCTTTGTTGCTGGCTTCCTGCCCTGAGAGACTGAAGTCGCGAACGCGCGAAGCACCTTTGACCCTTTGTTTCGTAAAAAAAAAAACGTTCGCCGTGGAATGTATCAGTACGAGGCTGCGGAAAATGGTGGGAAGCAATGTTGCCCTCCCTAATACCTCAAGAACCGGATTTTTTTCCAGAATACGTTATAGAGGGAAAAATCCAGATTTCAACAGGCTTCCCTGTGGTATAAGCAGATTAAAATTCCATTGATACGTAACCGCATTTAGTTTGTTTTTAGGGCATATTACCCGAAAAAAATATTGCAGAAATCAAGGGAGCGATTTCATACTTGCGTCAAACTCTTGCTAATACGAAATGTACATTTTTCAAAGTGTAATACGATTCCTGCAGACACGCTCTCCATCAAGACATAACAAAACTGTTAGACGGATAAATGATCGATGTAGGGTGCATCAATAAGCTGCTGGAAATTGAACGGCACATAGGTGCGCAAAATATAAACTGTTATATCTCAAAATCTGTATAAGCAAAAGAGAAACGGATAGATGCTTAGGGTAGATCTCGTTGAGCTAAACAAAAAGTATTCATGCCTTATTTGGTCTAGGGTCAATAGTTTCATAGTAAAAAACTGGGAAACGCAATAAAGGTTGTGTTTTTACCATTAGAAGCTGCCGAAAATTTGGTCGTTTTATAATCATACAGACGTAAAGATGATCTTAATAGTAATTGTACATCTAAATTTTCATCCATAAATACCCCATAATTTTTTTTTTTAATCAAATAATTGAAATATCTCAAAACGTGACATGTTGGGAAGGATAGCGCCGCCATAGGGTAGATCTCGTGAAGCTGGACATAATATATCTGTGTCATTTTTCTTCTAGTGTACATACGTAAAAATGATTTCAGTAACAATTGTGTATCATGCTGTTGTTATTAATTGTTGTTCAATGTCATTTTTCCTGTGACGAATATTTGTGGAGGTCTTGGCCTAGTATTGTACCTAGTATATATTATGTATGATTTATATATAGCTCACTACTGATTTGTATGTGCCACTGAAGATGGTACACAGTAGTTTATATCATGACTGTATAATCTACACTGTTTCAGTGCTGTTTATGCTTTGTATCTGCAAGTATAAACTGTTTCAATTTCACTACTCGTTTTTTTTTTGGCGACGACGATGGCGGGAAGACATTCAAACAAACACTAGCTGGCGATCTTAGTGTAGGTAACCACTCGGTTGATATTTTCGTAATTTGTTCATTTATAGCCATAATATGACACAGATGATGGACACAAAATGACATAGACTCTCCAGATAGCCCCTTCTAACATTCCTGAAATTATGGATTGAGAAATGTAAGTAGTAACGACACCAGACGTCTGTAAATCGAAAAAAAACGTTCTCATGGCGACTTAATTGTTATCTACGGTACCAATACTTTATAAACGGCATTTATCTTATATGTATCCATTTACTCTGCTTTTTATTTCCCACAAACATTCATAGTTTCTATATAATTGGATGAATTTTGTCCAAAAGTGCTTGCTTGTCTGCAAAGCTCATCTTAGCAATCCTCTCGCGACGCTGTCAGTGGCGAAACTGACGCCCAGCACACACACGGTGCGATCTGGTATGAACCGGATGAGTTGGCGGATCTGAAAACCAAACACTGCTTGGTCGCCATCCGACCAACCTGTCAGTCAACTGTCAGGGGCAGTTGGGCGATGGCTCCACATCCAAATTTGTTCATAATATATTGGTCTACCTCTGTGCCAAAATTGGTGCTTTTATCAAAAAATGCACAATAGGTTAGCTTACCCGCTGTACTATAGTGAAATTGGACCACGATAAACGCAGACAAGGACAGCCTAGTCTTCATACATGTATTTCACAATATTGATCTACTACAATGCTAAGATAGGAAAGACATCAACTTTTGTATTATATGTATCGTTTATGTACACTGTATAATGTGTAGTGCTTTTATGTTGGTATGTGTAGTGCTGATTTGATATGTAGTACTTCATTACTAATTCTAGAAAACATTGAAGCAAACATCTTTTCTCATCAATTTCCGACGACTGGACTCATTTTAATGGTTAATAAGTTTGATATTCTAACGCATTGTAACCAGAAAACATTAATTTATAAATACATTTTGAACTACCTATTTCGTTTTCTGATAAATTAATTACCACTATGCATAAATTTGCTTTAACTAATAGTAACATCATCATGGGTAATTTTCACGATTGCTGATGTGATTTATTTAGTTAACGCTAATTTATGCATATTGCTAATTCATTTATCAGAAAACGAAATATATCAATGGAAAGCTAATAAAATCCGCTTCTATTGATATGCTCCATGTTAAAAGTTGTCTCGCAAAATATTAAATGGCGAAGAGTGAAGTGAATATTAACTTCATGCATATTTCTTCAGTCTCATAATGACATTTTTTTGTGTGTATTTTACGGTTTTGTATTTGATATTATGTAACAACCATTTACGAAGATAACAGTATATATCATTTATACTGATAAACCATAGCAAGGGAAATGGGAGTGATGTTCGAAAATGTCAGAAATCGCGGCATTGGCCTCTACTGGAAATAGCCCAAACTGAGTAGAAAGTACAGTACTATATAGTAGTAGTCTTTGGTTCATCCCATAATTAACCACACCTTTAGAATCGTGTTTACAATTTTCATCTACCCTCATTGGCAGTCGTCTACCTAACCTCTCTGACGTGGGTAGTGTGTAGGCCTCTCATTTAAGACTACAATACATCCCCAACCGCTAATGAGTCATGAGGTGAGTCACATACATTTTGCTGGTGGTCACTTAAATCTCTGTTTCTGAGATAGTGTGAGCGATAAATGTATATTTCGGTCTCACAACCTACACATTAGTCATAGCTAACAAACATTTCTTCCCTTCTCCTTCTCGTTTTGCTTTCTTTCTTATTCCTCCTCCGAATCATCGGTGTCTTCCTCTCTTCGATGGCCCTCCATGATTGCATGGTTACCACATGTTGCTAGCTCTTGACGCTATCGTGATGCGTTCATGGCCCCATCATGGCACTATCATGGTTACCGTGGCTTTATCGTGACGACAAAATGACCCGTTATATTCCATTCATGACTTAAGTCTTACAGCTATCATGACTCCATCATGACTTAAGTCTTACAGCTATCATGACTCCATCATGACTATCTTAGGACCGTCATGACACATAACTTACAGGCAGCGTGACATTGGTGTGAGGTTATCGTGGTCGGCGTTTATTGTTGTTAATTTCACGATATCGACAATAATTAAATTAGTGGCGCTATCGTGTTTGATTATGGAATATGAGAACGAGGGGCTTAAACGAAAACACTCCTTGACGATGAGAGTACATCTTCTGGTACAAGGAACATAGCAACATGCCCAAAAATGATGGGTTCAAACTGATGTTGCCAGATTTTTCTTTGTGATAAAGGCCGGTTCCCATCAGTCCGCTTGTACGGCGACAGTTGATAAGCATTACACATTCAAGCATGTGTAAGCACCTGTCAACATAAGGAAACCTCCCCTATATAAGATGTCGAAGGGCCGGAAGTAGCAGAGAAGAGAGGGCGACGCTACACTCCCGTACACGTTCCCTCTGAGTAACCTGTGGGTTACACGCTGCTGTCACTGAATGGTTCTGGCCGGTCTTAAGACTTAAGTTCCTTAGCCGATGGAACCCGTGACTAGTCGCTATTCCTCACATTGTACATATTTTACATAACTGTATATTGTATTCCTCGTTACTGGTACTTATATATTAACAAGCCTAAAAGAAACCGCTCGACTACTTTTTATTACCCATACCACACCTTGGCAATCAATCCCTACAGGTCATAGACGCTACATGTTAATGGATTGAACCCAGTTACCCTTAAACAACAACATAGAAAAGGGTAACAGGAAGACCTTCAAAAGGGGAATAATCGCTCTCGATATATTGATTATACTGTTATACATCTTCTTGTAGCGGTAGTGTACATTTCACCAGTTTGTTTTCCGACACTTGCCCTGTTATAATTGTAAAAAAAAGAGAACTTTAAAATTAATATGGTTTATAATTTTTATATTATACAAGAGAGTAACAAGTGGGACATTTGAGTACATTTTTCATAGGTAATGTGACATATTTTTCCATTTATTATTACATGATGTCTCCCTTTGGGGTCATGTAACACATCCGCAGTACTGGTGAGTACCAGTGCATTATAAGTGGCAGGAATGATTTACTACAATTCCTTAGGAGCGTGAAGCAATATATCGTGGTTTATTAGAGTTATACTTCACGGATTGGCGGGAGTGAGCCTTCTCCTCTAAACTAAGCCGTAATATTTCATCCATGATCCCAGATCTTCTTCTTAACTGCCTTTATTGGGTTTACGAAAGCGTTCCTAGGTTGTGTTTCACGAATGTGGCGCTCCACTTGCTGTCTTCATTATGGCTGCGAGAGAAAACTTATGTACTGCTGTCCACCCGGATTTTTTGTGGCATGCTTTTGTCATTTTTAATTTGTTGTGTCGAAACTACGTTACTACGAGTCAAACTACGTATATTTAAGCTAAACTAAAATAACCCCCTCCCCAAATCCACTTTTCCTAAGACTTGAACAAAGAGGTGCTGGTAATAATGCCCACTTGATGTCAACTGTTATCTCTTATTTTATGAACAAGTCAAGACTGATAATTATGACATCCCCCTCACATATCTCCCTCGAATGCGTGCGAGCATGCATGCGTGTATGCGTATATGCATATACCTTTCCAGAAAGACCGTTGAGGTCGTTGCTGCTGATCTAAGGGTAATGCTTGGACCTCACACACTACATGTATCCCCTTCAAGGGAGAGATTAACAACCTAGGCTGTATACGGATTCCACCCTGAGCGGGGCTGGAACTGCCGACCTAATGATTTCCAGGCGGGAACGCATCTGATCAGACCACATGTGTGTGTATGTGTACTATGTGTGTGTGTGTATGTGCGTGTGTGTGCGTTTTATAAACCCATGGTTTTAATTATATGCTGGACTCTTGATCGCCAGCTAGTACCCTCCCAAAGAGAGCTTACAGCCTAGATGCCGATCCATGGGGATGATTAGGACGTCACTCATGTGGAATCCAATCCCCCTACTCAGCAGGTGCCGCAAATCGGAAAACATCAAAACTTTGACGTCTAAAGGCCCCCCATCCACGGTGCGATTTGGTCTTGAGACCATCGGACAGATCTGGTTGGATCCGACCAGATTGAATCGTGTATGGGGTGATTGTGGTTCGTCCGACCGACTGACAGTTGGTCGGATGGCGACCAAGGGCCATATTCAAGATTTTTTCTCCACCCGTTGTATCGGTTTTTGGTATACAAGAATCAAAATACGACGCAACGCGTCGAGCTCAGGGGTGGAGGTTTGAGTCAGCTGATTGGCGACAACTTGCACATCCCACCTTCACCCCGCTCTCACTTATTCCATCGTATTTCTTTCCAAACCATTACAGGTGAATTTTCAACACAACCGAGAGTAACATTTGTGAGGGCTGGAGAGTTGGGAGAATGGGGAATAGAAGGGAAGGAAGAATAAATGGGGAAAGAGAAGGAGGAAGAGAAGGGAGGAAGAGGCAGAGTACTGATGACGGGGGTAGATAGAGAGAGAGGCAATTGATGTTGTGCTTACAACAATCTTCCTTATCAGCCCTATGAAGGGGTGGCCGGCGCCCACCTGCACAATTGCTGACCACAGCTCAGGGTCCCTCCCGTCCCCCGGCGAAAGAGAAGATGAGGGGAGGAGAAGGAGAGAGAGAGAGAAAGTGAGAGAAGGTGAGGGAGAGTGTGAGAGAGTGAGAAGGTGAGGAGGCGAGGAGAAGGAGGAAGAGTGCTGAATCTTCATCCCTCAATTCACGCCATAACTTCACACTTATGTCAGCACTGAAATAACCTTTGACATGTACCCCCCACACGCTGGGCTCTCGGCGGAACACAGAGGAGAGAGGAGGAGATTCTATATATCCTGCGGTGTGGCCACACGTCTTATGGCGTCGCGGTGATATCTTACGAGACTAGTGTCTTAGCGCGGTGAGCGAGTTAGGTGGTATTCCTTCCAGATACCACGCGCTCAAGTACGTGCCAACACACGCCGCGTCCTTCTTTACCAGACGCCCGACGCCCGCCACGCCGCTTGTCCCCTGGGGCAGGTGCTACTCATCTCTACGAAGTCCCGACGTCCTGCCAGGCACCTGCCCTGGTGGCTTTGCCCCTGTGTTCCTCCTGGGCTCCTGAGATGAAGGGGCCACGGCAGGGCAAATAGCAGCGCTCGGTGTTACCCCTGTGGCTCTTCACTTTGCCCCAGGGACGACGAGCTTCGACGGGACGACTAAGGAATACCCCGCATAACCCCAGGGGCGGGAAGTGCAACTCTACGAGACCAAGATGTCCCTGCAACACTGCCCGCCCCGGTGGTGATTCCCCTGGGGCCGCCTGGCTTCCCGGATCCGCCGTGGGGCAACCAAGGGGCGCCCTCACTTTGCCCCAGGGGGTAGGGAAGTGCTACTCTACGAGACCATGACGTCCCTCCACACTACCTACCCCTGTGGCCTCTCTTCAGGGCCCTTGGGGAGCCACTGGGCGCTGGGGGCAGGCACTAGGGGCGGGCGTGGGCTGGAGGTGAAACTCTACGCTACTACGACGCCCTACGAGATACCTCCTTCAGGAGGCTTCCCCTGGGTTCCCCCCCGGAACCCCGGGGCATTACGAGGCACCTGCGACAGGATCTTAGGACCTCTTGAGCACCACATACAGGTCTTCCTGAAGGCGACGCAGCAGATGGTGATGTATCTATATGATTGACAGTGCATGACAGGGGCTGGCGATAATGGATTGACCCCGGGGCAACTATGCAAGCTAGGGGCCTCGGGGGGGAACAGGGAGGGTCGCCCCCCGGGTAAAGCCCGGGGCGTTATAAGCCTGGGGAGGTAAGCTCCCCGTATCTCCGAAGCTACGGGCACTGCCCCGTCGTACCTGCCGGTACAAGGAGATAAAGCCCAACCCGGCGCCTTCAGGTAGAGGTGCCGGGGTTATTTGTCATGCCACGACCAGCGACCGATTGGATAGAACCATAGCGGGTTGGGGGGACGCTACAACAGGAGCTACGTATATCAACAACCCCCGTTGAGCCTCCGCGCACGCAATTTCCTTCCTTCCCCCCTTCGGGAGTAGCGGAGCGGCGGCGTCCGCGGAGCTTAACAACATTCATACCTTGTGAATGCACACGTGTCATCGTTAAGGTAAAATCTGGTCCAGGAGGCCTTATATAGGTGTGTGAACTTGTGAGAAAGCCAGGCGGCGGCGGGAGGGTGGAGGTCGACCATTGTGTGGAGCAGTGGTGGCGGGCCGTTCAAATGTAGTACTCGCACGCATCACTCAGGCAAATTTTTTCTGCACCAACGCCTCAGACAAGTGGCGAACACTAACTAAGCTATTATTTTAATGTCAGAAATGATAAATTTCACTAGTAAAATGTATTAGATATGTATAAAACAGTCAAAATACTGATGCCGCTTTGGGCTCGCTTGTGTTGGTACGCCTGTCAAATATCCACCAGGCGGGGCAGTTCTTGTAGATGAGACCAGTGGAGGTACGACGGTGGAAAATCTCCACCGGCCGGGATTTGACGAGCATTCTTGAATATAGCCCCAAGCAGTGTTTGGTTTTTAGATCCGCCAACTCATCCGGTTCAGACCAGATCGCACCGTGTGTGTGCTGGGCGTCAGTTTCGCCACTGACAGCGTCGCGAGAGGATTGCTAAGATGAGCTTTGCAGACAAGCACTTTTGGACAAAATTCATCCAATTATATAGAAACTATGAATGTTTGTGGGAAATAAAAAGCAGAGTAAATGGATACATATCAGATAAATGCCGTTTATAAAGTATTGGTACCGTAGATAACACTAAAGTCACCATGAGAACGTTTTTTTTCGATTTACAGACGTCTGGTGTCGTTAATACTTACATTTCTAAATCCATATTTTCAGGAATGTTAGAAGGGGCTATCTGGAGAGTCTATGTCATTTTGTGTCCATCATCTGTGTCATATTATGGCTATAAATGAACAAATTACGAAAATATCAACCGAGTGGCGACCTACACTAAGATCGCCAGCTAGTGTTTACGTTTTGAATGTCTTCCCGCCATCGTCGTCGCCCCCCCAAAAAACGAGTAGTGAAATTTGAAACAGTTTATACTTGCAGATACAAAGCATAAACTGCACTGAAACAGTGTAGATTATACATACAGTCATGATATAAACTACTGTGTACCATCTTCAGTGGCACATACAAATCAGTAGTGAGCTATATATAAATCATAATATATATTATACTAGGTACCAATACTAGGCCCAAGACCTCCACAAATATTCGTCACAGGAAAAATGACATTGAACAACAATTAATAACAACAACATGATACACAATTGTTACTGATATCATTTTTACGTATGTACACTAGAAGAAAAATGACACAAATATATTATGTCCAGCTTCACGAGATCTACCCTATGGCGGCGCTATCCTTCCCAACATGTCACGTTTTTGAGATATTTCAATTATTTTGATTAAAAACCAAAATTATGGGGTTATTTATGGATGAAAATTTAGATGTACAATTACTATTAAGATCATCTTTACGTCTGTATGATAATAAAACGACCAAATTTTCGGCAGCTTTTAATGGTAAAAACACAACCTTTATTGCGTTTCCCAGTTTTTTACTATGAAACTATTGACCCTAGACCAAATAAGGCATGAATACTTTTTGTTTAGCTCAACGAGATCTACCCTAAGCATCTATCCGTTTCTCTTTTGCTTATACAGATTTTGAGATATAACCGTTTTTATATTTTGCGCAGCTTTATGTCGTTCAATTTCCAGCAGCTTATTGATGCACCATACATCGATCATTTATCCGTCTAACATTTTTGTTATGTCTTGATGGAGAGCGTGTCTGCAGGAATCGTATTACACTTTGAAAAATGTACATTTCGTATTCGCAAGAGTTTGACGCAAGTATGAAACGTTTCCCCTTTATTTTGCAAAATTTTTTTTTGGGGTTTTAAAAGCCCTAAAAAAAACCCCAAAATAAATTTCGGTTTTGTAATCCCTTTGGGATTTTAAAACTGTTATTTCCACAGGGGGAAGCCTGTTTAAATCTGGATTTTTCCCTTTTATTTAAAGTATTCTGGGAAAAAAAAACCGGTTTTAAAGGTTTTTTAGGGGGGGGGCAACTTGCTTTTCCCCCCAATTTTCCCCCAGCCTCGTACTGTTGAATTTCATTTTCCCAAAGGGCGAACGTTTT
Organism: Chionoecetes opilio; assembly: GCA_016584305.1. Classification (NCBI taxonomy): domain Eukaryota; kingdom Metazoa; phylum Arthropoda; class Malacostraca; order Decapoda; family Majidae; genus Chionoecetes; species Chionoecetes opilio. The sequence goes on along the minus strand of JACEEZ010009485.1, from coordinate 2,889 downwards.
TTTTTTACGAAACAAAGGGTAAAAGGTGCTTCGCGCTTCGCGCTTCAGGGCAGGAACCACAAAAGGTAGTTGCCCAGCAACGCCATCTCTCCAAACTTTTTTTTCCAAACGACAAAAGCTACAAAGCCTCCCTTTTGGGTCGTTAAACCCGCTGGGAAAAAACGCTGCTGGCTAACGCGAGAAATGAGGGCATCAGCGCGTCATCAGTCCCAGCCAATGAAAACTTTTTTAAAACTTCTCGCCCAAATCACAAGTCAGCGAGACATTTTTTCCGGGGCAGAGGGCATGCCAAACTCCCTCCCCTTGCCTTCTGTCCCTGTCCATCTAAAACTAATTCTCTTTTTTATTGGAAAATGCTTGCGTTTTAAGGATTTTTTTATGTATCAATGTAAATCTATAAAAAAGGAGCCTGTTTGCTAGGTTTTGGTGGTAAAGGTGTGTATGTGGGTTAAAATAGTTTAATATTTGTGATATGGGGAGGCCCCCCGCGGCGAGGCCTCCCGTCCTCTCCCCGCCATCGGGCGTATATAAAACGGGGGATTCGAAAAAAGTACCGCTTTAAACCTCACCTTAAACCACTTCAAATGCGCGGAAAGGTTAATCCCGTTCACCGCTAGTCTTTAAGTTCATTCGGTGTGTCATAATCTTCACCGGTTTTTTACTGAGACCACCGGAGTGTCGGGGTCTCGGTGGTCCCGTTGGTTTTTTGGGTTCACATTTTCCATATTTTTCACAGTTGTTGGACCCCCCGGTGCCCTCATCCGGTGCTTCCATCATGTGTTGTCATAATTTTCCGCTATGGAGATTACGATTTCCCGACCAACAAAGGCAAAAAGTTTTTGATGCTCAGGATATATATACGATTGGCAGACATTGATGGATGGATATCTTTTGGGATGTACCACAAAAAATGAAAAGGTAACTTAAAACAGACGCACAATGACTCCCATTGTTTCCGGTACAATTGGGGAACATAACCATGGAAAGGTAAAGAAAACTTAAAGACAGCACTACGTGCAAAAGTGAACGGAAGGCAACTGATGACATGAGGGAAAGACCTTCTAAGCTCATTAAACGGAACTGCTACATTTTTTCTATAATGTCTAGAATCTGGTGATCTAAGATCTATAGCACAATCATTATACCGGAAAAAGAGGGAAAGTGTATCCTGTATTCCCAAAAATCGTGAGGAAGTACATCAGCTTTAAATTCTAGACTCTACTACGCCCAAAAAGTTGAAGATTTTATCCTTAAAAAATAATCAGAATCTGGTAGGGTTATCATTTCATGTAAAACAAATCTTGCATTTCTGGCAAAAACTGCTGAAAAATCTTCGTTGTGGCTTTCAAGGTTGTCCAAAGTTCTTCTATCAACTATACCCATACATGGTTTAAATGAAAATGGGCATTATATTCCATTTTGTATGCCCCCTTGCCAGGTCAAAACTGAGGAATTTATAGAAAACTGTGGAAATGTTTAATTTACATTTGTTCCGCAAGGAATATGCAAATGGGAGCCTCAGTGATACTGCGATTTTGAATTTGCCAGCTCACTGTTTTGAGAGATGTTTTCCAACCGCATCATCAAAAGTTGCAAATTTATTTGGGCAGGCATGGTGGGAAAAATCAAAACCTGGGCCTAAGTAGGGATTACAAAACACCAACAGTGCAAGGGCCCGTGGCTAAATTTCATTTTGTCTACATTTCTTGACCCAACAGATGTAGAAGATTGCTTCATCGGGGAATTATGACAGACGCACCTCAGGGTGTACTGCTTGCGAACTACTGGTTGATAATTATGTAAAGCAAAATCAAGATATCCTCCAGTGCTTTGGGCTAATCCCCCCAAATACAAAGCGACCCAAAAAAACTGCCGAATCTTTTTTATGCTCATTTCAATGACAATTTTTATACATCCCATCCTCTAATTTGTGTTCATGGATGTACTAGGAAAACTCCGACTGCTACTTTTAAATTAAGATCAGGGGATCGGGAACCGCAACTACGCGAAAAATTTTAACAAGACAGGACAGAGTATGCCATGGCCAATCAAAAAATTATTTCTGGGGGAAAAAAAACAAAACACATTATATGAAAATGTTTAGGTAAACCCATTCCAGCAAGACAAAAATTAAATTTTAGTTTTTAACGCATAAAAAAAGGACTTTTAAAATTTTTTATGGGGGAAAAGAGGGGTGAAAACGGTTAAAAAAACAAAACAAAATTTCCTCTTTAAAAAACCTGCTTCCACCCCCCCGTGGTAAGCAGGGGCCCAAAAAGTGATAAAGTCTGGCTAAAGAAGAGGTAACGTCATTAAAAACTGCTACACAAACGGAATTTCAGTGATGAAAAAAAAGCCCCATTGATCCAAATTCGCCCCGCTTTTTGAAGAAATATTCCGCGCTTTTAATGATCCGCCGCGCTTTTTATATGCCAATCCGCGCTTCGTAAAACCCGGCCATCACACCCCATATAACATCTTTAAAACACCCCCTTTTTTAAGGGGACACCCGGGGCCATTGATTTAGATAAAAACAAGTATATATAACTCTCACCATAATCATAAGTTGTACAATAACGAGTAATAAGACGTTTTAAGCCCCGCCCAAAACCCTTTGTGGCGGAGGGCTGGCGCTCCAGCCCTCACACTCAAATTTTTTAGTAAAAACCCCCTTTTCCCCTCCCTGTGCCTTCCTGGAAAAAAAAGTCAGCTCCCCCCCCCTGTGATACACCCTAGGATATCCCCAGGATCATAGGATTCCCCAAGGGGTTCTCGCTCCCCTTTTCTAAATTTTCCCAAAAACATCTATCTCCCTTGGTGAAGTTGGGGTTGATACCACCTCACGGGCTTCATCATGTTTTCTGTGCTGCTGCTGCTGCTGCCCGGGAA
>JACEEZ010009484.1:0-19943 GCA_016584305.1 Chionoecetes opilio | reverse complement strand
GGTTATTTTTCATTTAGTTTACTTGTAAACTGTAGGTTATTGTATATATACAAGTAGTTTTACTTATCATATGCTATAAACCCATAAAATGTTGTGTTTTCAATGATATTAGCTAGCTATCGGTAAATATATAGCTGTTTCCTACAAATTGAAGTATAAAATCCTCTTTTTAGAATAATTTGCACCTATAAGAAGCTTACATTACATAAAGCTATTAAATAGAGGAGTAAGAGGTTATTTACTGTGATATAACTGTATATTGCAAGCGTTTTTCATATTTTCTTGTAAACTGTAGCGTTATTGTATATATACAAGTAGTTTTACTTATCATATTGCTATAAACCTATAAAATGTTGTATTTTCAATGATATTAGCTAGTTATCGGTGATATATAGCTGTTTTCCTATAATGTGAAGTATAAAATTCTCTTTTTAGAATAATTTGCACCTCTAAGTAGCTTACATTACATTAAGCTATTAAATAGAAGAGTAAGAGGTTATTTATTGTGAAATAACTGTATATTGCAAGCGTTCTTCATAGTTTATTGTAAACTGTAGCGTTATTGTATATATAAAAGTAGTTTTACTTATCATATTGCTATAAACCCATAAAATGTAGTGTTGTCAATGATATTAGCTATTTATCGATGATATATAGCTGTTTTCCAACAAATTGAAGTATAAAATCCTCTTTTTAGAGTAATTTGCACCTATAAGTAGCTTACATTACATTAAAGCTATTAAATAGAAGAGTAAGAGGTTTTATATTGTGATATAACGGTATATTGCAAGCGTTTTCATAGTTTCTTCTAAATTGTAGCGTTATTGTATATATACAAGTAGTTTTACTTATCATATTGCTATAAACCCATAAAATGTAGTGTTTTCAATGATCTTAGCTAGTTATCAGTGATATATAGCTGTTTTCTAACAAATTGAAGTATAAAATCCTCTTTTTAGAATAATTTGCACCTATAAGTAGCTTACATTACATTAAGCTATTAAATAGAAGAGTAAGAGGTTATTTATTGTGATATAACGGTATATAGCAAGAGTTTTTCATTGTTTCTTGTAAATTGTAGCGTTATTGTATATATACAAGTAGTTTTACTTATAATATTGCTATAAACCCATAAAATGTAGTGTTTTCAATGATATTAGCTATTTATGGATGATATATTGCTGTTTTCCTACAAATTGAAGTATACCATCATTTTTTTAGAATAATTTGCACCTATAAGTAGCTTACATTACATTAAGCTAATAAATAGAAGAGTAAGAGGAAATTTATTGTGATATAACGGTATATTGCAAGCGTTTTTCATAGTTTCTTCTAAACTGTAGCGTTATTGTCTATATACAAGTAGTTTTACTTATCATATTGCTATAAACCCTTAAAATGTAGTATTTTCAATGATATTAGCTATTTATCGGTGATATATAGCTGTTTTCCTACAAATTGAAGTATAAAATCCTCTTTTTAGAATAATTTGCACCTATAAGTAGCTTACATTACATTAAGCTATTAAATAGAAGAGTAAGAGGTTATTTATTGTGATATAACGGTATATTACAAGCGTTTTTCATAGTTTCTTCTAAACTGTAGCGTTATTGTATATATACAAGTAGTTTTACTTATCATATTGCTATAAACCCATAAAATGTAGTGTTTTCAATGATATTAGCTATTTATCGGTGATATATAGCTGTTTTCCTACAAATTGAAGTATACAATCCTTTTTTTAGAATAATTTCCACATATAAGTAGCTTACATTACATTAAGCTATTAAATAGAAGAGTAAGAGGTTATTTATTGTGATATAACGGTATATTGCAAGCGTTTTTCATAGTTTCTTGTAAACTGTAGCGTTATTGTATATATACAAGTAGTTTTACTTATCATATTGCTATAAACCCATAAAATGTAGTGTTTTCAATGATATTAGCTAGTTATCGGTGATATATAGCTGTTTTCCTACAAATTGAAGTATAAAATCCTCTTTTTAGATTATGATGCACCTATAAGTAGCTTACATTACATTAAGCTAATAAATTGAAGAGTAAGAGGTTATTTATTGTGATATAACGGTATATTGCAAGCATTTTTCATAGTTTCTTGTAAACTGTAACGTTATTGTATATATACAAGTAGTTTTTACTTATCATATTGCTAAAAAACCCATAAAATGTAGTGTTTTCAATGATATAACTAGTTATCGGTGATACATAAACTTTTTTCCTATAAATTGAATATAAAATCCTCTTTTTAAAATAATTGCACATATAAGTAGCTTACATTACATTAAGCTATTAAATAGAAGAGTAATAGGTTATTTATTGTGATATACGGTATATTGCAAGTGTTTTCATAGTTTCTTGTAAACTGTAGCGTTATTGTATATATACAAGTAGTTTACTTATCATATTGCTATAAACCCATAAAATGTAGTGTATTCAATGATATTAGCTAGTTATCGGTGATATATAACTTTTTTCCTACAAAATTGAGGTATAAAATCTCTTTTAAGAAAAATTGCACCTATAAGTAGCTTACATTACATTAAGTATTAAATAGAAGAGATAGAGGTTGTTTATTGTGATATAACGATATATTGCAAGTGTTTTTCATAGTTTCTTGTAAACTGTAGCTTTATTGTATATATACAAGAAGTTTTACTTATCATTATGGCTATAAAACCCTTAATGTAGTGTTTTCAATGATTTTAGCTAGTTATCAGTGAAGAGTTTTTTTTCTTCTACAAATTGAAGTATATTTCTTTTTTATGTAGCTAAATAGCTTTTGATATTTGCTACAACTATATTGTACAAAATTAATAGCTAAAATATGTATTTTTCATGAAATTTAGATATAAATTTAATCTTAACAATGTTTTTCAAGTATTCAATGTTTTTTTGAAAGGCTAAAAAATGTCGAAATTTGACATTATTCAGCACTTTTACACAACTATATCTTACAATGTTATGAGCTAAAAATATGCATTTCAGAAATTTAAGTATCAATTTTAATCCTCAAACAACGTTTTTTCAAGTATTTAATGCATTTTGAAAGCCTTAAAAATTTAAAAATTTGACATTATTCAGCACTTTTACACACTATATTTTATAATATTAAGAGCTTAAATATGTATTTTTCATGAAATTTATGTATCAATTTATTCATAAAAAACAACGTTTTTTTCAAGTGTTTTAATGTATTTTGAAGGGCTAAAAAATGTCGAAAATTGACATTATTCAGCCCCTTTTTGATAGAGAAATTCAAAATGTGGTATTATAGTGTTTTCGTTAGAAATTTCTATTTAAAAAACTACTGTAAGCTTTAATAGGAGTTTGAGGACTCTATATTGTGATATATTTGTATATTATACGTGTTTTCAAAGTTTCTGTTAATTGTTGTGTTAATCATTAATAGAAGGAATTTACCTTATGATAATGCTTTATACCCTCAAAGTGTTTCTTTTCAATGATTTTAGCTAGTTATCGGTGATATATAGCTGTTTTCCTACAAATTGAAGTATACAATCCTTTTTTTAGAATAATTTGCACCTATAAGTAGCTTACATTACATTAAGCTTATAAATAGAAGAGTAATAGGTTATTTATTGTGATATAACGGTATATTGCTAGTGTTTTTCATAGTTTCTTGTAATATGTAGCGTTATTGATATATACAAGTAGTTTTACTTTCATATGGCTATAAACACATAAAATGTAGTGTTTTCAATGATGTTAGCTAGTTATCACTGAAGAGTTTTTTTTTTCTACAAATTGATGTATATGTCTTTATATATGTAGCTAAATAGCTTTGGATATTGCTACAACTATATTTACAAATTAATAGCTAAAAATATGTATTTTTCATGAAATTTAGATATCAATTTTAATCTTAAAACAATGTTTTTTCAAGTATTTCAATGTTTTTTTGAAAGGCTAAAAATGTCGATATATGACATTATTCAGCACTTTTACACAACTATATTTTACAATGTTATGAGCTAAAAATATGCATTTTCATGAAATTTATGTATCAATTTTAATCCACAAAACTACGTTTTTTCAAGTATTTTAATGCATTTTTGCAAGCCTTAAAAATGTCAAAATTTGACATTATTCAGCACTTTTACACAACTATATTTTATAATATTAAGAGCTTAAAATATGTATTTTTCATGAAATTTATGTATCAATTTTATTCATCAAAATAACGTTTTTTCAAGTGTTTTAATGTATTTTTGAAGGGCTAAAAAATGTCGAAAATTGACATTATTCAGCCCTTTTTTTTGATAGAGAAATTCAAAATGTGGTATTAATGTTGTTTTCGTTAGAAATTTCTATTTTAAACTACTCCAAGCTTATAATAGGAGTTTGATACTCTATATTGTGATACAATTGTATATTATACGTGTTTTTTCATAGTTTCTTGTTAATTGTTGTGTTATATCATTAATAGAAGGAATTTACCTTATGATAATGCTTTATACCCTCAAAATGTGTTATTTTCAATGATTTTAGCTAGTTATCGGTGATATATAGCTGTTTTCCTATAAATTGAAGTATACAATCCTTTTTTTAGAATAATTTGCACCTATAAGTAGCTTACATTACATTAAGCTTATAAATAGAAGAGTAATAGGTTATTTATTGTTATATAACGGTATATTGCAAGCGTTTTTCATAGTTTCTTGTAAACTGTAGCGTTATTGTATATATACAAGTAGTTTTACTTATCATATTGCTATAAACCCATAAAATGTTGTGTTTTCAATGATATTAGCTAGCTATCGGTGATATATAGCTGTTTTCCTACAAATTGAAGTATAAAATCCTCTTTTTAGAATAATTTGCACCTATAAGAAGCTTACATTACATAAAGCTATTAAATAGAGGAGTAAGAGGTTATTTACTGTGATATAACTGTATATTGCAAGCGTTTTTCATAGTTTCTTGTAAACTGTAGCGTTATTGTATATATACAAGTAGTTTTACTTATCATATTGCTATAAACCTATAAAATGTTGTATTTTCAATGATATTAGCTAGTTATCGGTGATATATAGCTGTTTTCCTATAATGTGAAGTATAAAATTCTCTTTTTAGAATAATTTGCACCTCTAAGTAGCTTACATTACATTAAGCTATTAAATAGAAGAGTAAGAGGTTATTTATTGTGAAATAACTGTATATTGCAAGCGTTCTTCATAGTTTATTGTAAACTGTAGCGTTATTGTATACATAAAAGTAGTTTTACTTATCATATTGCTATAAACCCATAAAATGTAGTGTTGTCAATGATATTAGCTATTTATCGATGATATATAGCTGTTTTCCAACAAATTGAAGTATAAAATCCTCTTTTTAGAGTAATTTGCACCTATAAGTAGCTTACATTACATTAAGCTATTAAATAGAAGAGTAAGAGGTTTTATATTGTGATATAACGGTATATTGCAAGCGTTTTTCATAGTTTCTTCTAAATTGTAGCGTTATTGTATATATACAAGTAGTTTTACTTATCATATTGCTATAAACCCATAAAATGTAGTGTTTTCAATGATCTAAGCTAGTTATCAGTGATATATAGCTGTTTTCTAACAAATTGAAGTATAAAATCCTCTTTTTAGAATAATTTGCACCTATAAGTAGCTTACATTACATTAAGCTATTAAATAGAAGAGTAAGAGGTTATTTATTGTGATATAACGGTATATAGCAAGAGTTTTTCATTGTTTCTTGTAAATTGTAGCGTTATTGTATATATACAAGTAGTTTTACTTATAATATTGCTATAAACCCATAAAATGTAGTGTTTTCAATGATATTAGCTATTTATGGATGATATATTGCTGTTTTCCTACAAATTGAAGTATACCATCATTTTTTTAGAATAATTTGCACCTATAAGTAGCTTACATTACATTAAGCTAATAAATAGAAGAGTAAGAGGAAATTTATTGTGATATAACGGTATATTGCAAGCGTTTTTCATAGTTTCTTGTAAACTGTAGCGTTATTGTATATATACAAGTAGTTTTACTTATCATATTGCTATAAACCCATAAAATGTAGTGTCTTCAATGATATTAGTTATATATCGGTGATATATAGCTGTTTTCCTACAAATTGAAGTATAAAATCCTCTTTTTAGAATAATTTGCACCTATAAGTAGCTTACATTACATTAAGCTATTAAATAGAAGAGTAAGAGGTTATTTATTGTGATATAACGGTATATTACAAGCGTTTTTCATAGTTTCTTCTAAACTGTAGCGTTATTGTATATATACAAGTAGTTTTACTTATCATATTGCTATAAACCCATAAAATGTAGTGTTTTCAATGATATTAGCTATTTATCGGTGATATATAGCTGTTTTCCTACAAATTGAAGTATACAATCCTTTTTTTAGAATAATTTGCACATATAAGTAGCTTACATTACATTAAGCTATTAAATAGAAGAGTAAGAGGTTATTTATTGTGATATAACGGTATATTGCAAGCGTTTTTCATAGTTTCTTGTAAACTGTAGCGTTATTGTATATATACAAGTAGTTTTACTTATCATATTGCTATAAAGCCATAAAATGTAATGTTTTCAATGATATTAGCTATTTATTGGTGATATATAGCTGTTTTCCTACAAATTGAAGTATAAAATCCTCTTTTTAGAATAATTTTCACCTATAAGTAGCTTACATTACATTAAGCTAATAAATAGAAGAGTAATAGGTTATTTATTGTGATATAACGGTATATTGCAAGCGTTTTTCATAGTTTCTTGTAAACTGTAGCGTTATTGTATATATACAAGTAGTTTTACTTATCGTATTCCTATAAACCCATAAAATGTAGTGTTTTCAATGATATTAGCTATTTATCGGTGATATATAGCAGTTTTCCTACAAATTGAAGTATAAAATCCTCTTTTTAGAATAATTTGCACCTATAAGTAGCTTACATTACATTAAGCTATTAAATAGACGAGTAAGAAGTTATTTATTGTGATATAACGGTATATTGCAAGCGTTTTTCATAGTTTCTTAGAAATTGTAACGTTATTGTATATATACAAGTAGTTTTACTTATTATATTGCTATAAACCTATAAAATGTAGTGTTTTCAATGATATTAGCTATTTATCGGTGATATATAGCTGTTTTCCTACAAATTGAAGTATACAATCCTTTTTTTAGAATAATTTGCGCCTATAAGTAGCTTACATTACATTAAGCTATTAAATAGAAGAGTAGGAGGAAATTTATTGTGATATAACGGTATATTCCAAGCGTTTTTCATAGTTTCTTGTAAACTGTAGATTTATTGTATATATACAAGTAGTTTTACTTATCATATTGCTATAAACCCATACAATGTAGTGTTTGCAATGATATTAGCTATTTATCGGTGATATATAGCTGTTTTCCTACAAATTGAAGTATAAAATCCTCTTTTAAGAATATTTTGCACCTATAAGTAGCTTACATTACATTAAGCTATTAAATAGACGAGTAAGAGATTATTTATTGTGATATAACGGTATATTGCAAATGTTTTTCATAGTTTCTTGTAAACTGCAGCGTTATTATATATATACAAGTAGTTTTACTTATTATATTGCTATAAACCCATAAAATATAGTGTTTTCAATTATTTTAATTAGTTATCAGTGATATATAGCTGTTTTCCTACAAATTGAAGTATAAAATCCTCTTTTTAGAATAATTTGCACCTAAAAGTAGCTTACATTACATTAAGCTATTAAATAGAAGAGTAAGAGGTTATTTATTGTGATATAACGGTATATAGCCAGCGTTTTTCATAGTTTCTTGTAAACTGTAGCGTTATTGTATATATACAAGTAGTTTTACTTATCAAATTGCTATAAACCCATATAATGTAGTGTTTTCAATGATATTAGCTATTTATCGGTGATATATAGCTGTTTTCCTACAAATTGAAGTATAAAATCCTCTTTTTAGAATAATTTGCACCTATAAGTAGCTTACATTACATTAAGCAAATAAATAGAAAAGTAATAGGTTATTTATTGTGATATAACGGTATATTGCAAGCGTTTTTCATAGTTTCTTGTAAAACTGTAGCGTTATTGTATATATACAAGTAGTTTTACTTATCATATTGCTATAAACCCATAAAATGTAGTGTTTTCAATGATATTAGCTATTTATCGGTGATATATAGCTGTTTTCCTACAAATTGAAGTATAAAATCCTCTTTTTAGAATAATTTGCACCTATAAGTAGCTTACATTACATTAAGCTAATAAATAGAAAAGTAATAGGTTATTTATTGTGATATAACGGTATATTGCAAGCGTTTTTCATAGTTTCTTGTAAACTGTAGCGTTATTGTATATATACAAGTAGTTTTACTTATCATATTGCTATAAACCCTTAAAATATAGTGTTTTCAATGATATTAGCTATTTATCGGTGATATATAGCTGTTTTCCTACAAATTGAAGTATAAAATGCTCTTTTTAGAATAATTTGCACCTATAAGTAGCTTACTTTACATTAAGCTATTAAATAGAAGAGTAAGAGGTTATTTATTGTGATATAACGGTATATTGCAAGCGTTTTTCATAATTTCTTCTAAACTGTAGCGTTATTGTATATATACAAGTAGTTTTACTTATTATATTGTTATAAACCCATAAAATGTAGTGTTTTCAATGATTTTAGATAGTTATCGGTGATATATAGCTGTTTTCCTACAAATTGAAGTATAAAATCCTCTTTTTAGATTAATTTGCAAATATAAGTAGCTTACATTACATTAAGCTATTAAATAGAAGGGTAAGAGGTTATTTATTGTGATATAGCGGTATATTGCAAGCGTTTTTCATTGTTTCTGGTAAACTGTAGCGTTATTGTATATATATAAGTAGTTTTTACTTATCATATTGCTATAACCCATAAAATGTAGTGTTTTCAATGATATTAGCTTTTTATCGGTGATATAAAACTGTTTTCCTACAAATTGAAGCAAAAAAATCCTTTTTTTAGAATAATTTGAAACCTATAAAGTAGCTTACATTAAAATTAAACTTTTAAAATAGAAAGAAAAGGGGTTTATTTTTTTGTATAATGGTATTTGCAAACTTTTTCTATTTTCTTCTTTCTGTACCCGTTTTTGTATAAACAAGAGTTTTACTTTCATTTGCTAAAAACCCCATAAAATGTATGTTTTAAATTTATATTGCTATTTATCGGTGATATATAGCTTTTTTTTCTAAAAATTGAAGAAATAAAACCCCTTTTTTTAGAAAAAATTTTTCACCCCCCCCCCAAAGTACTTACTTCTTAAAGGGCTAAAAAATTTAAAAGAGTAATGGGTTTATTCATTGGGGGAATAACGGAAATTTTGGGCAAGCGTTTTTTCATTTTTTCTTAAAAAACTGAAACCCGTTATTGTATATTATCAAGTATTTTTTCTTATCATTTGTTTAAAACCTAAAAAATGTAGTTTTTTTTAAATGATATTAGCAAATTTATCGGTGTTTAATAGCTTTTTTCCCTAAAAATTAAAGTTTTCATCCTCTTTTTAAAAAATTTGCACCTATAATAGCTTACATTACAAAAGCTAAAAAAATAGAAGAGTAGGGGAAATTTATTGTGATATAACGGTATTTCCCCTTTTTTCCCATAGTTTTTTTTTAAACTGTAGCGTTTTTTGTAAAATATAAAATATTTTTACTTTTTATTTTGGCAAATAAACCCAAAAAATGATTGTTTTTAATGTTTTTAAACTAGTTACTGATATATAGCTGTTTTTCCTAAAAATTTTTGGGAAAGTATAAAATTTCCTTTTTTTTAAAATTAAATTTTTGCAAATATAGTAGTTTACTTTTACTTTTAAGCAAAAAATAGAAAATTAAAGAAAAATTTTTATTGTGTATAACGGAAATTTTCCCAAGCTTTTTTCATAGTTTCTTTAAAACTGTAGCGTTATTGTATATATAAAAGTAGTTTTCCCTTACAAAATTTGCTATAAACCCAAAAAATGTAGTGTTTTCAATGATTTTTTAGCTTTTTTAATGGGTTTATTGGGGCCTGTTTTCCTAAAAATTAAAAGGATAAAATCCTCTTTTTAAAAAAAAATTTTTTTGCACCTAAAAGTACTTATTTTACTTTTAAGCTAAAAAAATAGAAAGAAAGGGTTATTTATTTGATATAACGGTATTTTGGGAAAGCTTTTTTTCATGTTTTTTTAAAAAATTTGTAGCGTTTTTTGGATTTACAAGTAGTTTTTACTTTTTTATATTCCCAAAAAAACCCATAAAATGTATTTTTTTTTCCCCCCAATGTTTTAGCTTTTATCATTGAATATGCTTTTTTCCCCTACAAATTAAAAGTATAAAATCCTTTTTTTTAAAAAAAATTTTGGACCTATAAGTAGTTTTACATTACTTTAAACTTTTAAAATAAAAGGAAAAGGGAGGTTATTTATTGTGAATAAGGGTATATTGAAAAGCGTTTTTTCATATTTTTTCTTGAAAAAACTGTAGCGTTATTGTATTATACCTATTTTTTTTACTTATATTTTGCTAAAAACCCCAAAAAATTAGTGTTTCCCCAATGATTTTCCCTAGTTATCAGTGTATATAGCTTTTTTTCCTAAAAATTGAAGAAATACAACCCCTTTTTTTTAGAAAATTTGCACCTCTAAGTAGCTACTTTACATTAAGCTATTAAATAAAAAAGTAAGGGGTTTTTATTGTGATATAAGGGTTATATTGCAAGCTTTTTTTCATAGTTTTTTAAAAAATGAAACGTTTTGTATGTACACTATTTTTTTACTTACCCATATTGCTATAAACCCTTTAAAAAATTAGGGGTTTTTCAATGATTTTAGCTTTTTTAATCGGTGATATATAGCTGTTTTCCTACAAATTGAAGTATCCCCCCCTTTTTTTTTTTTTTTTTTTTTTGAAAAATTTGCACCTATAAGAAACTTACATCCCCATTAAGCTATTAAAAAAAATAAGAGGTTATTTATTTTTGATATAAGGGTATATTGCAAGCTTTTTTTTCATAGTTTCTTGAAAACGGAGCTTTAAATGTAATATCCCCAAGATTTTTTCTTATCATATTGCAAAAAACCCCTTAAAAATAGGGGTTTTTTAAATATATTACTTTTTATCGATGAATATAGCTTTTTTTCTACAATTGAAGTAACAATCCTCTTTTTAGAATAATTTGCACCTATAAGTAGCTTCATTACTTTAAGCTATTAAAAAGAAGAGTAAGGGGTTTTTTAAAATTGTGTTTAAAACGGTAAAATTTGCAAGCTTTTTTCATATTTTTCTTGAAAAATGTAGCGTTTTTACAAGTATTTTTTTACTTATTATATTGCTAAAAAAACCCCTAAAAGGTAGTTTTTTTAAAGGGATTTTGCTAGTTATCAGTGATATATAGCTTTTTTCCCCTAAAAATTGAATAAAAAATTTCCTTTTTTTTAGAAAAATTTGCAAATATAAGGAGCCTACATTCCCTTAAGCTATTAAATAGAAGAGTAAGAGGGGTTATTTATTGTGATATAGCGGTATTTTGGAAAACGTTTTTCATTTTTTCTTTAAACGGTACGTTTTTTTGTAAAATTCCCAAATATTTTTACATATTTTTGTTTATAAAGCCGTAAAATTTGGGTTTTTCAATGATTTTGGCTTTTTAAATCATTGATAAAATACTTTTTTCCCCTTACAAATTGAAGTATAAAACCTTTTTTTAGAAAAATTTTTGCACCTAAAAGTAGCTTCCCATTACATTAAGCTTTTAAAATAAAAAGAGTACGGGGGTTTTTTATTGTGAAAAAAAGGGTATATTAAAGCTTTTTTCATATTTTTCTTGAAAACTTTGCGTTATTGTATATATACGGGTAGTTTTACTTACCATATTGCTATAAACCCAAAAAAAATGTAGTTTTTTTCCCGGATAAATTTATCTTTTATCTTTGATATATAGCTGTTTTCCTACTAATTGAAGTATAAAACCCTTTTTTTAGAAAAATTTTTGCACCTATGTACTTCCATTACATAAAGCTATTAAAAAAAAAGTAAGGGTTTTATATATTTTATTAAGGGTAAAATGCAAGCGTTTTTCATGCTTTTTCTAAACTGTAACGTTATTGATTTTATAAAAGTATTTTTTAACTTATTAATTTTTTAAAAACCCCCATAAAATGTAGTTTTTTTAAATTTTTTTTTCCCTATTACATGATATATAGTTTGTTTTTCCTAAAAATTTGGGAAATAAAAATCCTTTTTTTAGAATAATTTTTTGGCACCTATAAGTGCTTACATTACATTAAGCTTTTCAATAGAAGGTAAGGGGTTTTAATTTTTTGTGATATAACGGTATATTGAAAAGTTTTTTTTAAATATTTTTCTTCAAAAATAAACCGTTATTTTTATATAAAAAGTGTTTTACTTACCCTATTGCTAAAAACCATAAAAAAAGTTTTTTCAATATTTTAGCTTTTATCGGTGATATATACCCTGTTTTCCTAAAATTGAAGTATAAAATCCCCCTTTTTTAGAAAAATTTTGGTCCTATGGTGTTTTACATTACATTAAGCTATTAAAATAAGAGTAAGGGTTTTTATTGTGATATAACGGAAATTTGCAAGCTTTTTTTTCATGTTTTTTGGGTAAACTGTCGTTATTGTATTATAAAAGGTATTTTTATTTTTATTTCATATTGCTATAAACCCAAAAAAGTAGTTTTTTTCCAATGATTTTAAAGCAAAAATAACGGTATATTAACTTTTTTTTCCTACAATTAAAGTATAAAATCCTCTTTTAAAAAAAATTGGGCCCCTAAAAGTAGCTTCATTACATTAGCTTTTTAAATAGAAAATTAAGGGGGTTTTTTATTGTGATATAAGGGTATATTGCAAAGTTTTTTTTCATAGTTTTTTTGTAAACTGTAGCGTTATTGTTTTATAAAAAATATTTTTTTACTTATCATATTGCTAAACCCAAAAAATGTGTTTTTTTCAATGTTTTTTGCTATTATCAGTAAATAGTTTTTTTTTTCCAATTAAAGTATATTTCTTTATATATATAGCTAAATAGTTTTTTTGATTTTTTTGATACAACTATATTTTAAAAATTAAATAGCTAAAAAAAATGTTTTTTTTCCATGAAATTTTAGATATAAATTTTAATCTTAGAACAATTTTTTTTCAAGTTTTTAAATTTTTTTTTTGAAAGGCAAAAAAATGTCGAAATTTGACATTTTTTAAACACTTTTAACAACTATATTTTTTACAATGTTATGAGCAAAAAATATGCATTTTCTTTGAAATTTTGGTATAAATTTTTTAATCCTAAAAAAAAAAAACTTTTTTTAAAAGTATTTTAAATTTGGCTTTAAAAAACCCTTAAAAATGTCAAAATTTGACATTATTCAGACACTTTTACACAACTATTTTTTTATAATTTTTAAAAGTTTAAAAATTTAAAATTTTTTTCCCATGAAAATAGGGATAAATTTTTATTCTTAAAAAAACCCCGCTTTTCAAGTTTTTTTAATTTTTTTTTTGAATACAAAAAAAATGTCAAAAATTGACATTTTTAAAGCCCTTTTTTTTTTGTGGGAAAAATTCAAAATGGGGTTTATTTAGTTTTTTTTTGGGTTAGAAATTTCTTTTTTTAAACTCTTTAAGCTTAAATGGGGTTTTGAGACTCTAATTGTGATCCCTTTTGGTATATTATACGTGTTTTTCATAGTTTCTTTTTAAATTTTTGTGTTATATCATTAATAAAAGGGAATTTACCTTATGATAAGGGTTTTTATCCCCCAAAAAATGTTTTCTTTTAAATGTTTTTAAACTGGGTTATGGGTTGATATATAGCTGTTTTCCTAAAAATTTAAGTATACAACCCTTTTTTTTTAGAAAAATTTTGGGGCACCTATAAGTAGCTTACTTACTTAAGCTAATAAATAAAAAGATTAATAGGTTTTTATTGATATAACTTTATATTGCAAGCTTTTTTTCATAGTTTCTTGTAAACTGTACGTTATTTTTATATTTTTTTATAATTTATTTTTAACCTTTATTTTGGGCTATAAACCCAAAAAAATGTAGTGTTTTCTTGATTTTAAAGTAGTTATGGGTTTATATATAGATTTTTTTTCCCTAAAATTTGAAGTAAAAAATTCCTTTTTTTTTAGTAAATTTGCACCTATAAGTATTTTACTTTTAAAAAAACTATTAAATAAAGAGAAGAGGTTATTTATTGTGATTAACTTTAATATTGCAAGCGTTTCTCAAAATTTCTTGAAAACTTCAGCTTTTATTGTATTATCGGGTATTTTTTACTTTCATATTGCTAAAAACCCCCATAAAAGGGTAGTGTTTTCAATGATATTAGCTGTTATGGGTTGTTTAAAAAAGAGCTTTTTTTCCTACAAATTAAAGTAAAAAATCCTCTTTTTAGAATAATTTGCACCTATAAGTAGCTTCCCTTACATTAACTATTAAAATAAGAAAGAGGTTATTTATTGGGGAATAAGGTATTTTTAAAGGTTTTTCATATTTTTCTTGTAAACTGTACGTTTTTTGTATATATCCCAAAGAAAGTGTTTTTTATTATTGCTAAAACCCCATAAATTGTGTTTTCAATGATTTTAAGCTGGGTTAAATCGGTGATATATAGCTGTTTTCCTAAAAAATTAAAAGTAAAAAACCTTTTTTTTGAATAATTTGCACATATGTAGCTTAATTAAATAAGCTTTAAATAGAAGAGTAAGGGTTATTTTTTGTGATATAACTTATATTGAAACGTTTTTATATTTCTTGTAAACTGTAGCTTTTTTATATACAAGTAGTTTTACTTATCATATTGCATAAACCCAAAAAAGGGTAGTGTTTTCAATGATATTAGCTATTTCGGTGATATATAGCTGTTTTCCTAAAAATTTGGAATATAAAACCCCTTTTTTTAGAAAATTTGGACTATAATACTACATTACTTTAAGCTATTAAATAAGAGTAAAAAGGTTTTTTATTGGATAAAATGGTTTTTTGAAACGTTTTTCTAGTTTTTTTGAAAATGTAGCGTTTTTATATACAAGATTTTTAATTATCAATTCTATAAACCCATAAAATGTGGTTTTAAATAAATTTTACTATATGGGTGAATATAGCTGTTTTCCAAAAATTTGGGAAGTAAAAAATCCTCTTTTTAGAGTAAGATGACCTAAAATAGTTTAATTCAAAAAAGCTTTTAAATAGAAGAGTAAGGTTATTTTTGTGATAAAGTATTTGCAAGCTTTTTTTATAGTTTCTTGAAAAACTGTAGGTTTTTGTAAATTCAAGTTTTTTATTTATCTATTGCTATAAACCCAAAAAAAGTAGTGTTTTCATGTATTAGCTAGTTATCGGTGATAATACTGTTTTCCTAAAAATTTGAATAAAAAATCCTCTTTTTAAAAATTTTTTGGACTATAAGTAGTTTACATTACTTTAAAGCTATTAATAAAATAATAGGTTTTTTAGTGTGTAAACTGATATTGCTAGGGTTTTTATAGTTTCTTGAAAACTGTAGCGTTATTGATTATACAAGTATTTTACTTATCATATTGCAAAAACCCCAAAAATGTAGTTTTTTCAATGAATTAGCTAGTTATGGGTGTATATAGCTGTTTTCCTAAAAAATTGAAGTATAAAATCCCTTTTTAGAGAAAGATGACCTATAATAGCTTACATTAAAAATAAGCTAAAAAATAGAAGAGTAAGAGGTTTTATTGTGTTAAAACTTATATTGAAGCTTTTTTTCATAGTTTCTTGAAAACTGTAGCGTTATTGTAATATAAAGGTGTTTTCTTATTATTGCTATAAACCCCCAAAAATGTGTTTTTTCAAAAATTTTTTAGTTTATCGGTGAAAATTACTTTTTCCTACAAATTTTAAAAAAAATCCTCTTTTTAAAATAGTTAGACCTAAAAGTAGCTTACTTTTAAAAAAGAAATAAATAGAAGAGTAATGGGATTTTATTGTGATATAAACGGTATATTGAAAGCTTTTTTTCATATTTTTTGTAAATGTGGGTTTATTGTTTATACAAGTATTTTACTTATCATTGCTATAAACCCAAAAAATGATGTTTTCAATGATATTAGCTAAATTCGGTTTTAACTGTTTTCCTAAAAATTAAAGTTAAAATCCTCTTTAAAAAAAATGCACCTACAAGACTATTTTACTTAAGCTTTTAAAATAAAGAGAAAGGGGTTTATTTTTGTGATTAACGGTATATTGCAAGTTTTTTTTCATAGTTTCTTGTAAACTGTAGCGTTTTTTGTATATAACAAGTATTTTTACTTACTTTTGCTAAAAACCCTAAAAATTAGTGTTTTCTGTTTTTTAGCTAGTTTCAGTGAAGAGTTGTTTTTTTCTAAAAATTGAAGTATTTTCTTTATAATATGCTAAATAGCTTTTGATATTTGTTTACAACTAATTTTAAAAAATTAATAGCTAATTGTTTTTTCATGAAATTTGATTAAATTTTAATCATAAAAAATTTTTTTTTAAGTGTTTCAATGTTTTTTTTAAAAGGCTAAAAAAATTCGAAATTTTGAACATTTTCAGCATTTTTTTCAAAACTAATTTTACAATGTACAATGTATTTAGCTAAAAATATGCATTTTCATGAAATTTAGGTATCAATTTTAATCCAAAAAAAAACGTTTTTTCAAGTATTTTAATGCATTTTTAAAAGCCCTACAAAATGTCAAAATTTGACATTATTCAGCACTTTTACACAACTATATTTTATAATATTAAAAGCTAAAATATGTATTTTTCATGAAAATATGTATCAATTTTATTCTTAAAACAACGTTTTTTCAAGTGTTTTAATGTATTTTTAATAGCTAAAAAATGTCGAAAATTGACTTTAAATTAAAGCCCTTTTTTTGATAGAGAAATTCAAAATGTGGTATTATAGTTGTTTTCGTTAGAAATTTCTATTTTAACTACTGTAAGCTTATAATAGGAGTTTGAGACTCTATATTGTGATACAATTGTATATTATACGTGTTTTTCATAGTTTCTTGTTAATTGTTGGGTGTTATATCTTTAATAGAAGGAATTTACCTTTATAATGCTTTATACCCTCAAATGTGTCTTTTCAATGATTTTAGCAGTTATCGGTGATATATAGCTGTTTTTCAACAAATGGAAGTATACAATCCTTTTTTAGAATAATTTGACCTATAAGTAGCTTACATTACTTAAGCTAATAAATAGAAGATTTAAAAGGTTATTTATTGTTATATAACGGTATATTGCAAGCGTTTTTCATAGTTTCTTGTAAAATGTAGCGTTATTGTATATATATAAGTAGTTTTACTTATCATATTGCTATAAACCCATAAAATGTTGTGTTTTCAATGATATTAGCTAGTTATCGGTGATATATAGCTGTTTTCCTACAAAATTGAAGTATAAAATCTTCTTTTTAGAATAATTTGACCTATAAGTAGCTTACATTACATTAAGCTATTAAATATAAGAGTAAGAGGTTATTATTGTGATATAACGGTATATTGCAAGCGTTTTTCATAGTTTCTTGTAAACTGTAGCGTTATTGTATATATACAAGTAGTTTTACTTATCATATTGCTATAAACCCATAAAAAAGTAGTGTTTTCAAAGATATTAGCTAGTTATCGGTGATATATAGCTGTTTTCCTATAAATTGAAGTATAAAAACCTCTTTTTAGAATAATTTGCACCTATAAGTAGCTTTCATTTCTTAAGCTATTAAATAGAAGAGTAATAGGTTATTTAGTGTGATATAACTGTATATTGCTAGGGTTTTTCATAGTTTCTTGTAAAAATGTAGCGTTATTGTATATATACAAGTAGTTTTTTCTTATCATATTGCTATAACCCATAAAAAGTAGTGTTTTCAATGATATTAGCTAGTTATCGGTGTATATAGCTGTTTTTCCCACAAATTGAAGTATAAAATCCTCTTTTAGAGTAAGAGCACCTATAAGTAGCTTACATTACAATAAGCTATTAAAAGAAGAGTAAGAGGTTTTTATTTTTGATATAACTGTATTTTTGCAAGCGTTTTTCATAGTTTCTTGTAAACTGTAGCGTTTTTTTTTATATAAAAGTAGTTTTACTTATCTTTGGGTAAAAACCCATAAAATGTATTTTTTCAATGATTTTAGCTAGTTATCGGGGATAATAGCTGTTTTCCTCAAATTGTGTATAAATCCTTTTTTTAAATAGTTAGCCCCATAAGTAGCTTACTTTAAAAACTAATAAATAGAAGGTAATAGGTTTTTTTATTGTGTTAACGGTATATTGAAAAGGCTTTTTTCATAGTTTCTTGAAAACGTAGCGTTTTTGTAAAATTACGTGTTTTATTTATCATTTTTGCTATAAACCCAAAAAATGTAGTTTTTTTTCAATGTATTAGCTAAATATCGGGATTAAAAACTTTTTTCCTAAAAATTTGAAGTAAAACCCCCCTTTTTTAGAAAAAATTGCACCTAAAAAGTAGCTTACATTACATTAAGCTTTTTTAAAAAAGAGAAAAGGGGTTTTTTATTGTATAAAAGGGATTTGAAAGTGTTTTTCATAGTTTCTTGTAAACGTAGGTTTTTTTTTATACGTATTTTTTACTTTATATTGCAAAAACCCAAAAAATGTAGTTTTTAAAATGTTTTTTGCTGTTATCAGTGAAGAGTTTTTTTTTTTCTACAAATTGAAGTATTTTTCTTTATAATATGCTAAATAGCTTTTGAAATTTTGCTAAAACTATTTTTTTAACAAAATTAATAGCAAAAAATATGTTTTTTTTCATGCAATTTAATATAAATTTTTAATCTTAGAACAAATTTTTTTTCAAGTGTTTCAATTTTTTTTGAAAGCTAAAAAATGCGAAAATTTTTCATTATTCAGCACTTTTACACAACTAATTTTTACAATGTTTGAGCTAAAAAATGCATTTTTTATAAATTTTGGTATCAATTTTTTATCCTAAAAAAAAACGTTTTTTTTAAATATTTTAATGCTTTTTTAAAAACCTTAAAAATTCAAAAATTTTCCATTATTTCGCATTTTACACAACTATATTTTATAAAATTAAAAGCTTAAAATATGTATTTTTCGGAAATATTGTATCAAAATTTTTTTCTTAAACAACGTTTTTCAAATGTTTTAATTATTTTTTAAAGCTAAAAAAAGTCAAAAATTGCTTATTCACCCTTTTTTTGATTTGAAAATTTAAAATGTGGTATTATGTTTTTTTCGTTAGAAATTTCTTTTTAAACTACTGTAAAACTTTTAAAAGGATTTAACTTATATTGTGATACAAAGTATTTATAAAATGTTTTTCATGTTTTTGTTAATTGTTGTGTTATTATTAAAAAAGGAATTTACCTTAGATAATGCTTTATACCCTCAAAAAATGTTCTTTTCAATGATTTTAGTATTTTTTCGGTGTTTAGCTGTTTTTCCCAAAATTGAAGTATACAAACCTTTTTTTTTTGAAAATTTGCACCCAAAGTAGCTTACATTCATTTTAAACTAATAAATAGAAATTAAAAGGTTTTTTATTGTTATATAACGTATATTCAACGTTTTTTTTTTTCTTGTAAACTGTAGCGTTATTGTATTATAAGTAGTTTTACTTATCATATTGCTATAAACCCCTAAAAGTAGTGTTTTCAAGGGAATTGCTAGTTATCGGTGATATATGAGTTTTTCCTACAAAATTTAAGTATAAATCCTCTTTTTAGTAAATTTGCACCTATAATTTGTTTTTCATTACATAAAAATATTAATAAAAGTAAAAGGTTTTTTATTGTGATATAATGTATTTGCAAGCGTTTTCTAATTTTTTGTAAACTTCAGCGTTTTTTGTATTATAAAAAATT
>JACEEZ010009483.1:1065000-1066981 GCA_016584305.1 Chionoecetes opilio | reverse complement strand
GAAAAAAGGAAAAAGGGGAAAGAAAAGGAAAAATTTCTTGGTCTGTTCAATTTTTTTTTCCCGGGTTTTTATTTTTTTTTTTCTTGTTTTTTTTTTTCCCTTTTCTTTTCTCATTTTTTCTCCCCTTTTTTTTCCCCTCTCGGGGGTTCTTTTTCTCTTCTTCCTCTTTTCCATCCCCCCCCCCCCCAAAAACCCCCAAACCCCCCCAAAAAACCAAAAACCCAAAAAAAAAAAAAAAAAAAAAAAAAAAGGGGAAAAAAAAAAAAAAACAAAAAAAAAAAAAAAAAAAAACCCCCCCAAACCAAACACCCCAAAAACCCCCCAAAAAAAAAAAACAAAAAACCCCCCAACAAAAACCCAAAAAACCCCCCCAACCAAAACAACCCCCCCAACAAACACACAACACCACACACCCCCCACACACAACAAAAAACCCCAAACCACCCCAACCACACACCCACCCCAAACACACAACAACCCCAAAAACACACACCCCAACACACACACACACCCCCAAACACAACCCCCACACACACAACACACACAACAAAACCCCACACACACACACACACACACCACACACCACACACACACCCCCAAAACCCACACACACAACCCCCAAAAATTGATCCTTTAAAAGGCAAATAAAAAAATTTATGGGTTCAATTCGTTTTTCCTTCATTTAATTAATTTGAAGTGGTTGAAGTGGTTTGGAAAAGGTGGAACGGAGGGTTCCCCTGGAAAGGGAAAGGGGTTTTGGGTTGTTTTTTTGGGGGTGTTGTGTTTGGGGGGTTGGGTGTGTGTGTGGTGTGTGTGTTGGGTGTGTGTGGGGGTTGTGTGTGGGGTTTTTGTTGGGGTATGTGTATGTGTGTTTTAGGTGTGGTGGGGGGGGGTGTGTGTGTTTTGGTTTGTGTTGTGTTGTGTTTTTTTTTGGGGGTTTGGGTGATGTATTAGTGTTATTATTGTTTTGGGGATTAGGGTTTGTATTTTTTTATTTGGGGTGTGTGTGTGTGTGTGTGTGTGTGTGTGTGTGTGTGTGTGTGTGTGTGTGTGTGTGTGTTTACCTCGTGTTAGCATACAGGGCCTGATGTATACTAATGTGTTCCTATATCCAATGTTTTTTTTCTCTCTAAAATTGATGTACACTTCTTTCCACTTACCTTTCCAGATTAATAATAATAATAATAATAATAAATAATAATAATAATAATAATAATAATAATAATAATAATAATAATAATAATAATAGTAATCAATATATTTTCATCCGAAGGTGTACAGTAGAAGAAAAAACCTATAATATACATACATGAGTAAATGACCTTCAGTACTAAAACAAAAATAAGATACTATATACATGTGGGTAATGTGTACAAACTAGGGTTCAATCAGTTAGTTAAAGTATGTACAAGTCAGTCAGTCATTTAAATCATTCAATCAGTCAGTCAGTCAGTCAGTCAACACTTCAATCAGAGAGATAGAGTCAATAGCTTCAGTAAAATCAGTTCAAATAAAGTTTTCATTAAAGGAAAAACATAGATATGACAGAAGACACTCACCCATATCAAAGAAGAAGGAAGAGGAGAAGGGGGAAGAGGGGGAGGAGGAGGAGGAGGAGGAGGAGGAGGAGGAGGAGGAGTCTCTAAACTAACACTTTCGCTGCTTTTTCTCTTTTTTATTTATTTTGGTTCCAAAGGTCAAGGTCGTTTGTGTCACGTGACCCGAGAAACCTTGTAAGAGAGAGAGAGAGAGAGAGAGAGATTATAATTTTCTGTATTGGTCACCTTCTATGCGTGGCGTGTGTGTGTGTGTGTGTGTGTGTGTGTGTGTGTGTGTGTATGTGTGTATGTGTGTGTGTGTGTGTGCGTGTGTGTGAGTGTGAGTGTGACGTGTGTGTGTGTGTGTGTGTTGTGTGTGTGTGTGTGTGTGTGTGTAAGTGTGTGTGTGTGATGTCAGTGGAGGAAAGGGATTGGGGAAGGGG
>JACEEZ010009483.1:1057500-1060000 GCA_016584305.1 Chionoecetes opilio | reverse complement strand
GAGACGAATGATAGAGGATGGGACGCTTGAATGTAACCCAATTCTTATATGATGCCTTGGGAAGTACCGTAAGAGAAAAGAGAGAGAGAGAGAGAGAGAGAGAGAGAGAGAGAGAGAGAGAGAGAGAGAGAAGAGAGAGAGAGAGAGAGGGGAGAAATAACCAACCCGCATCTCCCTCTACTTAGCACCTTAGAATGTGTGTGTGTGTGTGTGTGTGTGTGTGTGTGTGTGTGTGTGTGTGTGTGGTGTGTGTGTGACTGTGTGTGTGTGTGTGTGTGTGTGTGTGTGTGTGTGTTGACTGTGTGTGTGTGTGTGTGTGTGTGTGTTGTGTGTGTGTGTGTGTGTGTGGTAAGGAAGGAGGACAGGTGGTGAGTGTGCGTGTGTGTTTTGTATGTGTGTGTGTGTGTGGTGTGTGTGTGTGTGTGTGTGTGTGTGTAAAGGTAAGGCAGGACGAGGTAGAGAGTTGTGGTGTGTGGTTGGGTGTGTGTGTAATAAAAATGGGAGAGTGTCGTGTGTGTATTGTGTGTGTGTGTGTGTATACAGGTAGGGAAGGGCAGACCACGTGGTTGTTATTCATGTCCTCACCTAATACCTTATACTCCTTTAGTCTTATACTCCCTTATACTACACTTATACCTCATCCTCCTCCCTTATACTACACTTACACTCCCTTATACTACACTTATACTCCCTTATACTACAATTATACTACACTTATACTCCATTATACTACACTTATACTCCATTATACTACACTTATACTCCCTTATACTACACTTATACTCCCTTATACTACACTTATACTCCCTTATACTACAATTATACTACACTTATACTCCATTATACTACACTTATACTCCCTTATACTACACTTATACTCCCTTATACTACACTTATACTCCCTTATACTACATTTATACTACACTTATACTCCCTTATACTACACTTATACTCCCTTATACTACGATTATACTCCCTTATACTACACTTAAAACTCCCTTATACTACAATTATACTACACTTATACTCCATTATACTACACTTATACCCATTATACACATTTATACCCCCTTATACTACCTTTACTCCCTTATACTACAATTATACTACACTTATACTCCATTATACTACACTTATACTCCATTATACTACACTTATACTCCCTTATACTACACTTATTCCTCTTTATAATCCCTTATACTACACTTATACTCCCTTATACTACACTTATACTCCCTTATACTACACTTATACTCCCTTATACTACACTTATACTCCCTTATACTACACTTATTCTTCCTCATACTACACGTATACAACCTCATACTACACTTATACTCCCTTATACTACACTTATACTCCCTTATACTACACTTATACTCCCTTATACTACACTTATACTCCCTTATACTACACTTATTCCTCCTCATACTACACTTATACTCCATTATACTACACTCATTCCTCCACACTACACTTATACCTCCTCATACTACACTTATACTACCTCATACTACACTTATACTACCTCATACTACACTTATACTCCCTTATACTACACTTATACCTCCCTTATACTCCCTTACATTCCCTTGTACAATATCAAATACCACAACTTTACCTTATACCAATACCTTATCTTATAACCTCATTCTTATACTCCCTTATATTTTCTTCACCCTTATTCTCCCTTATACCGTCTCATTCACTCCTTCCCTCACCCTTCTCTCCTTATACCATACCTCCCCAATGCTTTCTACCTCCCTCCCTCCCTCCCTCCTTTCTTCCCTCCCTCCTTCCTTCGCTCCTTTCTTCCCTCCCTCCTTCCTTTATCCTACGCCCCATTCCTCCTTCTTACCCATCCCACACTATAGGTCCTTCTCCTCCTCCTCCTCCTCGCATACACTAAAGCTGCAGTTCACCTCGTGTGTGTGTGTGTGTGTGTGTGTGTGTGTGTGTGTGTGATTAGATAAGAAACTATTACAACATAATTGTTTTCTCAGCCATTATAAACAGAGAGAGAGAGAGAGAGAGAGAGAGAGAGAGAGAGAGAGAGAGAGAGAGAGAGAGGGTGTTGTACTACGGTTGGAAGTACTGCGGCTAGAGATGCAACGGGATGGAGTGATAGAGTGAGCGATGAAGGGAGTGGAGTGAAGCAGTACTGAGTAAGTGGAGTGAGGAAGTACTGCGAGTGAGTGTAGTGTTGAGAGTGAGACTCGCTGAAGTGTGACGTCACTATCTACTATAGGATGAGTCACTAGAAAGAATAACGGATCTGTATGGCAGTCTCTCTCTCTCTCTCTCTCTCTCTCTCTCTCTTCTCTCTCTCTCTCTCCTCTCTCTCTCTCTCTCTCTCTCTCTCCGGTACACGTGTGGGCAGCCAAGGATCCCCTGTGGCTGTGGGTGTTAGGGAAGGTATAAGGATATAGGAAGGTAGGAGGGTGTTCGCCCCTTCAGGTCTTCAGGAGGGAAAAGCCCCCCAGCGGCGTGAGGTAACGCG
>JACEEZ010009483.1:1030000-1052500 GCA_016584305.1 Chionoecetes opilio | reverse complement strand
CAGACTTTTCATTGCACTTTTGATACAGGCCAATAGAAAAAAAAGAAACCCTATAGGAAAAAGGGAATTAGAGTTTTCCCTTAACAGACTCAACAGTAGACTCAGCAACACCTTTGTCTATACTTTAAGCAGGAGGAAGGGAGGGAATGACAGAAGCAAGGGAGAGCATACACACGGTTATGTTACTATGTTTAGCTCAAGGTTATTCGGGGTGCCTCAGGGATAACACCCACGACCCCTTCTGTTTTTAGGAGTGGGTGGGAAGAGAGAGAGAGAGAGAGAGAGAGAGAGAGAGAGAGAGCGTTGACATGTGCTTTGGGAATGGAAGGTTAAAATTGCGTCACCTAGGGAAGGAAGATAATAGCCTACAGACGCTATAGGCTCCAAGGATAAAAAATAAAAACAAAAATAAATATAACCTAAACCCTAAAGGTGGAATATGAATGGAATATAAATAGTTATGGAAAAGATAGGATAGAGGCTGATCATTATAATAGGATAGTTACGTTGGAATGAGACGAGGATAGGATAAGGTGTATGTGTAGAGGGTGGGGAGGGAAAGTAATAGGGAGGGTATAGAAGTAATAGGATAGGTAATAGGGAGGGAAAGTAATAGCGTAGGTATATAAGTAATAGGGAGGGAAAGTACTAGGATAGGTAATAGGGAGGGTGAGTAATAGGATAGGTAATAGGGAGGGTGAGTAATAGGCTAGGTATAGAAGTAATAGGATAGGTAATAGGGAGGGTGAGTAATAGGATAGGTAATAGGGAGGGTGAGTAATAGGCTAGGTATAGAAGTAATAGGATAGGTAATAGGGAGGGTGAGTAATAGGATAGGTAATAGGGGGGGTGAGTAATAGGCTAGGTATAGAAGTAATAGGATAGGTAAAAGGGAGGGTGAGTAATAGGCTAGGTATAGAAGTAATAGGATAGGTAATAGGGAGGGAATAGAAGCCAGGAAGAAAGGATAGGGAGGATGTATAAGGCTTATCTACGTTTGTAAAGTGTGATTGTGGCGATAAGAGTGTAGTAGTAGATACGTTAAACGGTGCCTATTCGTGGACCGGATTCTCGTATATCGAAGGAATGACTACGTGGGTTGAATAGGGGTGCGTTCCTGGTGTGTGTGTGTGTGTGTGTGTGCGTGTGTTGTGTGTGTGTGTGTTCAAATAGGTATACAGGATTAAAGTGGTGTACTGAAGTGTGAAGTATGTATGTGTGTGTGTGTGTGTGCGTGTGTGTGTGCGCGCGTGTGTGTGTGTGTGTGTGTGTGTGTATGTGTGTGTGTGTGTGTGCGTGTGTGTATGTGCGTGTGTGTGTGTGTGTGTGTGTTGTGTGTGTGTGTGTGTGTTCAAATAGGTATACAGGATTAAAGTGGTGTACTGAAGTGTGAAGTATGTGTGTGTGTGTGTGTGCGTGTGTGTGGTGTGTGTTGTGTGTGTGTGTGTGTGTGTGTGTGTGTGTTCGTTTTCTAATAGGTACACAGTGTTAAAGTCGTGTAGGAGAGAGGGAGGGAGGGATGTATTAGGGAGGACTGGGTAAAGGGATTGAAAGCTGCCTCCTTCCCTTCCTCCCTTTTCTTCCCTTTGCGGTACTAACAGGCAGGGGATAAGGGGGGGCGGGTTTGCCTGCATGTGTGTGTATGTACCAGAACTATCTATATGGGATTGGTTATGTTGAGTTTACGTTGTCACTAACATGCGGGGAAGCAACGTAGTGCGGGTTGAGAGGTCGTTTGCCCCCCTCTCTCTCTCTCTCCTCTCCTCTCTTCTCTCTCTCTCTTCTCTCTCTCTCTCTTCTCTCTCTCTCCTCTTTTCTCTCTCTTTGTATGTATGTGTGTACGCTTTTACATTCTTTCCTCCGAATGCCACATCACTGTCACGGGATCACACACACACACACACACACACACACACACACACACACACACACACACACACACCTGTTCCCACCATCGATTTGTTGATGTTATTGATTTCACACGTATTCTCGGTTAAGGCTGAGCTGAACTATAGCAGACGGTTGGGGGGCAGGGGCAGGGGGGGTTTAGGCCGTGAGGGAGGGGGGGAGCCAGGGGGAAGGAGGGGGGATGGAGACGTGTGTAAGGAGGAAGGAAGGAAGGAAGGAAGGAAGGAAGGACAGGTTGCTAAGATCGGTGTGTGAGTAACCAGCCTGCATCTTTAATCAGCCAATATTTGTTTACATTGCGTTCTTATTAGTGTTTCTTGTCGTCCTAGCGTGAAGGATGCCTAGGGTGAAGTGTAGGGTGCATAGGGTGACGTAGGTTGAACTGTAGGGTGACGTAGGGTGAACTGTAGGGTGTAGGGTGAACTGTAGGGTATAGGGTGACGTAGGGTGAGCTGTAGGGTGTACTGTAGGGTGAACTATAGGATGTAGGGTGACGTAGGGTGAACTGTAGGGTATATAGGGTGAACTGTAGGGTGTGTAGGGTGATGAATTGTGAACTGTAGAGTTTATAGGGTGTAGGGTAACGTAGGGTGAATTGTAGGGTGTAGGGTGACGTAGGGTGTATAGGGTGTACTGTAGGACGTAGGGTGAACTGTAGGGCGTAGGGTGAACTGTAGGGCGTAGGGTGTATAGGGTGACGTAGGGTGAGCTGCATAGGGTGTAGGGACGTAGGGTGCGTGTGTTCAGGTACAGCGGCAGGCGTCGCCGTCCCGCGCAGCCCTGACTAGATGGGGGACGCGGCGCCGTGTGTACACTCTGCCACGTCCAGCTTGACCGATAAGGCTGCCGTGTGCTGATAAGAGCGGGGTCGGCGTGATGGGCTGCCGTATTAATGCCCGCTCTGTACAGCATGTGAGGTGTGAGCCAAAACAGAGGCCTGGCACTAGGGGGGGTGACATCAAGACCCATCCTGGCACTGTGCCAAGCGATGTGTTGCACTCGGGTGTCCAGTGTCGCGGGTGCCAGCGCTCGATGATGTCACGCTCCCAACGCGGCTCTGAGGCTGCCATGGCACTGCCCACCGCCTGGCACTGTGCAGGTGTGAGCAGGACAGCGACGAGGAAGGTGGCACTGCAAGGCGGGTACAGAGGGTGCGTGAGGGATGCCGATGAGGAGTGACACATCAATCCCGGCTGGCACTCTGCACGCCCCACTCCGCCCCCCCTCCGCCCCCTCACGCCCCCTCACTCCCCCTCAGACCCCCTCTCACCACGCTGTCAGGGAGAGACTGAGCTTCACTCGCTCCTGAGGCACCGAGGAGAATGAACTCACGTAGGGAAGGGAAGAGGAGCCACCTGTCCGACCTGTCTGGTGACGCCTCGCCGCCTTTAGGGATAGGGCAGGGATAGGGAGGGTATAGGCTTGCCAGACCCGTTCTCGAGGCGCCTCAGAAGGTAAACAAGATCCCTAAAGTACCTCGATGCAAAAGGAAGAGGATAAAGAGGATAAAGATAACTGTACGCTTTAAAGTGATAGAGGAAGTAAAAGAAGATAAAGAGGATAAAGAAGAGGAAGATAAAGAGGATAAAGATAATTGTACACTTTACTGCCTTAATGTAAACAGTTTTAATCTGCTTTTATATTTAGATACTGTTTGAATGAGAATAAAAATAAAGAGGAGTGAAGAAGAAGAAGAGGAGGGAGAGAGTGAACCCTAAGAAACAATCAAGAACTTCGACGTCACGCGATGAATGCATTATCCTCCTCCTCCTCCTCCTCCTCCTCCTCCTCCTCCTCCTCCTCCTCCTCCTCCTCCTCCTCCTCCTCTTCCTCCTCCTCCTCTCTCCCTCCATCGTGAGCTATATAAAGGTTGTACCGCACTAATAATACCTCGTTGCGCCACCCTTAACGACATACACCCTCCACTCGGCTCTGTGCGGAATAAATACCATCCTCTTACGCCCCTCTAACTCCCCCCCTCCCTCCCCTTCCCTTCCTTTCCCCCCCTTCCCTCCCCCTTCCCCTTATCCCCCTTAGCAAAACCATAACAAAAAGTTTATACATTGTTACTAGAATCGCAGTGCCTTCCTCCTCCTCCTCCTCCTACCTCCTCCTCCTCCTCATCCTCCTCCATCCTCATCCTCCCTCCTTCCTCCTCTCCTCTTCCTCTTCCTCTTCCTCCTCATCCTCATCCTCATCCTCCACCTCCTCTTCCTCCTCCTCCTCTTTATTTTCCTCTTCCTCTTCCTCCACCTCCTCCTCCTCCTCCTCCTCCTCCTCCTCCTCCTCCTCCTCCCCTCCTCCCCCTCCTCCTCTTCTTCCTCTTCCTCCACCTCCTCCTCCTCCTCCTCCTCCTCCTCCTCCTCCTGCCTCCTCCTCCCCTCTCTCCTCTTCTCCTCTTCCCTCCTCCTCCTCCTCCCTTCCCTTCCTCCTCCTCCTCCTCCTCCTCCTCCTCCTCCTCCTCCTCCTCCTCCTCCTCCTCCTCCACCTCCTCCTCCTCTTCCCCCTCCTTCTCTTCTTGCTGTTGAATATGATAATGGAAAGTCAAAGAAATGGTAATAGCAAATGTGTTAGTAAGGGAAGGCAATGAATGGAGGAAGAAGGTGATAAGAGTGTAAGTAATGGGAGTACTTACCATTAAGCGTGATAGAGTGAGCCAGCTTTATAGACGTGTTAGTGGTTTGTCTTACGTAAGTCCCCGCTGAGAGAGAGAGAGAGAGAGAGAGAGAGAGAGAGAGAGAGAGAGAGAGAGAGAGAGAGAGAGAGAGAGAGAGAGAGAGAGAGAGAAGGGGTAAATGTAATCCTATCGTTTTAGTACAGAATACACCACCATCACCTCTACCACCACCACCATCATCACCATCACCACCACCATCATCACCACCTCGGAAAATAACAACTATAACAACAACTATGGCAACAATAATAACAACTATAGCAACAATAATAACAACTATAACAACAACAATAACAACAACGATAGCAACAACAACAACTATAGCAATAATAACAACTATAACAACAATAACAACAACTATAGCAACAACAACAACTATAGCAATAATAATAACAACAACAACAACAACAACAAGCCTTACAACCCCCGTGCCTGTTGTCTAAATGAGGAACAATTTGTTTTGATAATGGAGAGAGAGAGAGAGAGAGAGAGAGAGAGAGAGAGAGAGAGAGAGAGAGAGAGAGAGAGAGAGAGAGAGAGAGGATATACAGAGGCAGCCGAGGGAAGATTGAATGAAACTGCAAGAGTGTTGGATATAATTCCTTAGAAAAAGAAAAGTTGCTTAAAAATGTAAAGCTTTAAAGAGGTCTTCGAATTTGTACTTCAAATAGAAATCTTCAAACTGTACTTTCAAAATAACTCCTTAAAAAAAAGTGGATCTTGAAGAGTCCCTAAATAGTGTACCTTAAAAAGAGTTCCCTAAAAAGTAAAGCTTAAAAAGTTTCCTAAAAAGTTCACCTTAAAATGAGTTCCCTAAAAAGTAAAGCTTAAAAAGTTTCCTAAAAAGTTCACCTTAAAATGAGTTCCCTAAAAAGTAAAGTTTAAAAAGAGTTCCATAAAAAGTTAATATTTAAAAGAAGTCTTTAAAAAGTGTCACGTAATGACTACAAACAGAAATTCTCTCACGCAGCATTACTTAAAGACCCCAACAAGGGCTCTTAACGAGATTTACTCCTCTCTCTCTCTCTCTCTCTCTCTCTCTCTCTCTCTCTCTCTCTCTCTCTCTCTCTCTCTCTCTCTCTCTCTCTCTCTCTCTCTCTCTCTCTCTCTCTCTCTCTCTCTCTCTCTTAGTAAGCCAGAAGAGAGACCAGGAGGTTCATTTTCCAGCGTTGTTTTCGAGCACGCTGAACACAAACCTGGAGTCTCTTGTCTGATTACTACTATTCTAAACCTTATTGCACCCTATGTATCCTTGTATCCTCCTCCTCCTCCTCCTCCTCCTCCTCCTCCTCCTCCTCCTCCTCCTCCTCTTTTTCTTCACCTTTTCCAGTCAGTCTAGGTCGGAGGGTGGGGAGGAGCCTTCAACTTTGCTACTCTTTTGCCTCTAACATGCAGGAAGTATAGTGGTAGCAAGTAGTCACGCAGGCAGCCTCGTTTGGCCCAGTAGGTCTGTTGTTATATGTTGTTCCTTTGTATTCCGTTGTATTCCTCCCTTTCTTTTGTCAATCAGCTTGTTGTGTTTGGGGGTGAAGAGAGAGGGGAGAAAGGAGAGAGAGAGAGAGAAAAGAATCATTCTCCCTACTAAGCGCTTGTGTATTGTTCCCCCCCCCCTTTTTTTCTCTCTCTCTCTTCTCTCTCTCTCCCCCCCTTTTTCTCTCCTCCTCCTCTCTCCCCCTCTCTCTCCCCCCATAATTTTCTTCTATTGGTTACTCTCCATTTTTTTCCCTTCTCTCCCTTTTGGTTTTATTTCAATTAACTTCCTAATATCTTCCTCTACTTATTGATTCTTTTATTATTCCTATGTTTACTTCTATTTTCCCATATTGTTTCATTTCTTTTCCTACATCTCAATATTCCCTTAATTATATATTTCTTTCAACAATTTTAAAACCTATTTCTACGTATATTTACAATGTCATTCATATTCATTACCTTTTCCTTCAACTAATTCTTTCATTCACCCCCAAAATTATTGCTTTTTATCATTTTGTTAGTAAGTGTAGTATGTTGGGAGGAAGGGGAAGAGGAAGAGGAGGGGGAGCGGAGGGGGAAAAGGGGAAAAGGGGAAAAAGAAAAAGGGGGGAAGAGGAAAGGGTAGTAGTAGAAAAAAATATAGTAGTAGTATGGTAGGGGGAGGATTAATGTTTGTAGAGGAGGGGGAGAATGAGTGTAGGTTATAGATGAGGAGGAGGAGGGGATAGTAGAGTTATATAGTTAGTAGTAGTATATAGTATAGTAGTAGTGTTGTAGTGTGGAGTTTTTGTTGTTTTTGTTTTTTTTTGTTTTTTGTTTTTTTTTGTTGAGTAAAACATGAAAATCTATAATGGTAGTAGTCGGAACCGCGCCCCAAAGCAGCCCGGGCACCACTGCGCGGAAAAGAACGCCCGTCCCCTCGTGTAAAGAAACGGTTATTACCTTGAGACGCCCCGGGGAGAAACTGCTACTTGTTCGGAGGAGAGGAAGGGGGGGAAGAGGAGAGAGGAGAGAGGAGAGGAGAAGGGGGGGGGTAGCAGAGAGGGCGTAAAGAAAATGGAAAAAAATTAAAAAAAAATAAAACTGTCCCCAAAGAAAGACTTAATGTTGGGTTTTGACTGTACGTAGAGGAGGAGAGAGAGAAGAGAGAGAGAGAGAGAGAAGAGAGGAGATTTTCAATAGTACTCACCACTTCCCCCCACATCACCACTTCCCCAAACTCCTTTTACCCCCAGGGGAATTGTTGACCCGCTCATCACCACATATTCCTGACACACCAACACCACAACCTACAACACCCTCCTGAAGATGCCCTAGGCGCCCTGTTGGTGTTGTTTAGGGGGGGCAGGGGGCGCGGCTCCCTTCAAAGATCCCGCCGCTGCAACAATGGCTTCTGTGGCACTGTGTTGGGAGGGGGGAGAGGGGGGGCAGGGGGGAGTGAGGGAGGGGGGTGGAGGGGGCGGTCACTGAACTGTTGGTCGGGGTTCTCCGCGCCCGTCTGGCTGGCTGGCTGGTGGGTAGGCGCCCCCCTTTTACCCTCCCCCCTTAACTTCCCCCTTACTTTAAACCCCTCCCTTTCTTTTCCCCTTATACCCCAATAACTCAAATTTTCCCCGTCTCAAAATTTCCTTTTCCCTTTCCTCCTCCTCCTCCTCCTCCTCCTCCTCCTCCTCCTCCTCCTCCTTATCTTATCTTCTCGACCCCATCCCACAAACTCCTTCGGGGCATTCCTTTAAAAATTTTTTCCAAAAAATTTGCCTAGGGTCGCCATTCACAGGTACATGGCCCGTTTTCCCCCCCTTCCCCCCTTTTTTTAAAAAACCCAAAAAAAACCCGTTCCCCCCTTTTTCCCTTCTCTCTCTCTCTCCCTTTTTTTCCCTCCCTTTTTTTCTCCCCTTTTCCTCTCTCCCCTCTCCCTCCCCTCTTCTCTCTCTTTCCCCTTTCTTCCCCCCTCTCTTCTCCCTTTTCTCTCTTAAAAATTTTTTTCCCGTTTCCCCCCCTTTTCCCCAAACCCCCCCCCCCCCCCCCCCCCCCCCCCCCCCCCAAAAACCCCCCCCCCCCCCCCCCCCAAAAAAAAATCCCCAAACCCAAAAAAACCCAAAAAACCTAAAAAAAACACCCCAAACCCCCCAAAAAACCCAAAAAAAACCCCAAATAACAAACAACAACAAACCAACACACAAAAAAATTAAAAGACCCTAAACCCCAAAAAAAAAAAAAAAAAGGGGAAGGGGAGGGGGGGAGGAGGGAAGGGGGGAGGAAGGGGGGGGGGGGGGAAGGGGGGAGGGGGGAGGAAAATAAAAAAAAGGGGGGGTTTTGGGGGGGCGGGACGGGAAAAAAAGAAACTTTCACCTTTCTCTTTCTCTCACCCTCCTCTCTTTCCCCCCTCCCCCTTCTCCCCTCCCTTTTTTCCCTTTCTTATCTCCCCCCTCCTCTTTCCCCTTCCTTTTCCCTTTTTCTTTCTTTTTCTTCACTTCTTTCTCTTCCCTCCCTTCTTCCCTCCTCCCTTTCCTCTTCTTTTTTTCCCCCCCTTTTTCCCCCCCCCCCCCTTTTTTCCCCCTCCTCTAAAAAAACTTTTTAAAAAAAAAAAAAAAATTTAAAAAATTTTTTTTAAGCCCCCCGCCCCTTTTTAAAAAAAAAAAGGGGGGGGGGGGTTTTTTTGGTAACCTTTTGGCCTGTGGGGGGGGGGGTTTCTCCGTGTTGTGCACAGTGTCAAATAGTGCCACCATTCATCCCTCATCCCTGCACGAATGAGTAAGGGAGATGAGAGTGTGAAAGAAGAAGAAAGAGAAAGATTTTATGATTGAAGTACATTTTTTAATTTGGGTTTCGTGGGGTTAGGAGAGAGAGAGAGAGAGGAGAGAGGGAGAGAGGAGAGAGGAGGAGAGGAGGAGAGAGAGGGGAAAAGGAGGAGAGAGAGAGAAAAAAAAAAAATGATTCCTGTCGGGTAATATGTCATCATCAGCTTCAATTGTCTTCTGGTTAGGGATGAAGGGAGGGAGGTCAGGTAGGTAGGGAGGGAGGGAGGTCAGGTAGGTAGGGAGGGAGGGTAGGTAGGTAAGGATGTGTAGTACTGAAGGGAAGGAGGCAAGAAGGAAGGGAGGGAAGGATGTGTATCACTGAAGGAAAAAAAGGAAGGAGGGAGGGAAGGCAAAAAAAGGGGAAGGAAGGATGCGAGTATAAAAGGAAAAAAAAAGGGAAGGAAGGAAAAAAGGGAGGGGGGGAGGGGGGAGGGAGGGAGGGGGGGAAGGGAAATGAGAACCTGCTTTGAAGGAAGAACAATAGGAAGGCGAGGTATAAAACCAAAAATTAAAGACCAAGAATAATAAGGAAGAAAAAAAAGGAAAGGTAGGGGGGAACTAGAGGAAATATGGGAAAAGGGGAGGGGGAGGAAAAAAAATAGAAGATATAAAAGCCAAAGAAGAGGGGGGAAAAAGGGGAGGGGGAAAAAAAGAAGGGAAGAAAAGAGGAGGAGAAGGGAAGAAGAAGGAAGAAGAAGAGGGAGGAGGGGGGAAGGAAGGGAAGGAAGAAGGGGGGGGGGGGAAAAAGGGGAAAAAAGGGAAGAGGAGGAGGGGAGGGAAAAGAGGGAAGAAGGGGAGGAGGGAGGGGGAAGAAGGGGGGTAAGGAAAGGGAAAAAGGGAAAAAAAGGAAAAAGAAAAGGAGGGGAGGGGGGAAAAAGGGGGAGGGAAAGAAGGGGGGGAAGGAAAAAAGGGGAAGAGGGGAAGAGGAGGAAAGGGAAAAAATTGTAATTTAGGAATAAAAAAGGGACGAATAAAGGGAAAGAAAGAAGGGGGAAGGGTGAGAAAAAGAAGGAAGGAATAAATGTTTTAAAAGGGAAAAACACCAAAAAAAAAATTAATTAAAATTTTAAAACACAAAAAAGGGATATTTAATTATGTAATTAAAAAAAACGCGTTAAATCATCTGGTCACGGATTAAAAAGGAGGAGGAGGAGGAGGGAGGAGGAGGAAGAGGAGGAGGAGGAAGGGAGGAGGAAGGGAGGTAGGAAGGAGGAAGGGAGGAGGGAGGAAGGGGGGGTGGTCTACATGAAATTGTATAACGGAGATCAAAAAACTGTACCTCGTGTGTGTGTGTGTGTGTTGTGGTGTGTGTGTGTTTTGGGGTGTGTGTGTGGTGTGTGTGTGTGGTTGGGGGGGTGGCGTATAAAGGGGTAAGAGGGAGAAAGAGAGAGAGAGAGAGAGAGAGAGAGAGAGAGAGAGGAGAGAGAGGGGAGGGAAGAAAAAGAGGAGGGGGAGGAGGAGGAGAGAGAGAAGGCAATTGTGGCAATGAAGATAGGAGGAGGAGGGGAGGAGGAGGAGGAGTAGGGGGAGGGGGGAGGGGAGAACACCAATTTTTTGAGGATTTTTTTCCCCCCCCCCACACCCCCAGGGGGGAGGGGAAAGAGGGAAGGGGGATAAATTCGTGGGCTTGACTAATCCCTCTTCTTCTCTTTCTCCTCCTCCCCTCCTCCTCCCCCTCCTCCTCCCCTCCTCCCCCTCCCCCTCTTTTCGCCCCCTCTCTCCTCTCTTCTTGGTTACGGGAATAATAATTCTTGGGTTGTTTTTTCTCCTCTTCCCTCCCTCCCCCCCTCTCTCTCTCCTCTCTCTCTCTCTCTCTCCTCTCTCTCTCTCTCTCTCCTCTCTCTCTCCCCTCTCTCTTCACTTCCTTTTCTCTCTCTCTCCTCTCTCTCTCTCTCTCTCCTCTCTCTCTCTCTCTATCATCATTATTGTCTTCCATATCCTACCGTGCATTGTACTTTCTGAGGTGTGTGTGTGTGGTGTGTGTGTGGTGTGTGTGTGTGTGTGTGTGTGTGTGTGCCACTACAACTCAAACATAAAAGTAATTACCACTATTAAGGCAATTATCTTTACACACACACACACACACCCCACACACACACACACCACACACACACACACACACACACACACACACACACACACAACACACACCTACCCCCCCTACACACACACACACGTAAGAAATAGCAGTTAAAAGGTAGTAATAAAAAATAAAAAAATTGTAGTAGTAGTATTAAGCATTCCAATTATTGTGTAAGGTTAGTTGTAAATCTTATGTCAGACCCTACGTGTGTTCCCCCCCTCTGCACAACGTTCACTGGGGCAATGAACTGAAGAACACCTGCTTATATACGTTGGCGTGGCCGCTGCCTCGCACTGGTGCCACGTCTAGCAGCGGAGAGGCAGTGCGCTGGTGCCAGGTGGACGGAGACGCTTTTCTTATCTCTATCAACTTCCTTAACCTTTCCTCTATCCCTTCCTCCTCTTCCTCCTCTTCCTTCCTCTTCCTTCCTCTTCCTTCCCTTCCTACTTGTCGTCAATGTTTCCTGATACTCTCTTCTTATCTCTGTCAACTTCCTTACCTCTGCTTTATCCTCCTCTTCCTCCTTCCTCCTCTTCCTCCTCTTCCTCCTCTTCCTTCCCCTCCTACTTGTCTTCCTTGTTTCCTGTTACTCTCTTCTTACCTCTATCAACTTCCTTACTTTTTCTTTATCCTCCTCCTCCTCCTCTTCCTTCATATTCCTTCCCTCCTCCCTTCCTTACCTTTCCTTCTTCCTCCTCCTCCTCCTCTTCCCTTCATATTTCTTCCCCTCCTCCCTTTCTCCTTGTCTTCCTTAACCTTTACCTACAATGGTATTAATTAGTAATCATTAGTTTTTTCACACCCGTAATTATGGTTTTTTATGTTATCTTCGTGATACAGAGATCAAAGTATTGTAGTGTTTTTTTTTATATAAGTTTATCTTTCTTTAATTTCTTACTTTTAGGAGCTTCATTTAGTCTTGGTTACGTGTGTGTGTGTGTGTGTGTGTGTGTGTGTGTGTTGTGTGTGTGTGTGTGTGTGTGTGTGTGTGTGTGTGTGTGTGTGTGTTATTGGTTCTCAGTGTATTTCTCTCTCTCTCTCTCTTTCTCTCTCATTATTATTATTATTTATACCCTGGCTTTCAGAGGATGATTAACAAGAGACAAGAAGACGGAGAGAGAGAGAGGGAGATAATTTTATTACTTTTACTTTTGGTTTTATTGTCTATCTTTATGTTGCTTGTTTTTAGTTTGTGTGTGGGGGTGTGTGTGGTTTTGTGCGTTTTTGTGTGGGGGTGTTTTTTTTCTTTTTTTTTTTTTTTTTTCTGGTTTGTTTGTTTAAGTTTTTGTAAAGAAATTGTTTAGTAACATGAGGAGTGTAGTCAAAGTGTGTGTGTGGGGGGTGTGTGTGTGTGTGTGGGGTGTGTATGTGTGTGTGTGTGTGTGTGTGTGTGGGAGTGTTTGTGGGGTGTGTGTGTGTGTGTGTGTGTGTGTTAGTGAAAGTGATGCTGAATTAATGCAGGTATTGACTCACCGTACCATTAATATATTATTTAGAGAGAGGAGAGAGAGAGAGAGAGAGAGAGAGAGAGAGAGGAGAAAAAGGGGGGGGAAGAAAGATCACAGCTAGAAAAGAAGTAGAGAGAGATGATAAAAGGACTAGAGAGGGGAGGAAGATATGAAGGAGAGGAAGAGGAGGAGGAGGAGGAGGAATGGGTTAGGAAGGGAAGGGGAAGAGGCGGGGAGGGTAAGTACTCAGAGAACTTTTGAGTACTCACGCAGACCCATGCAGAGAGAGAGAGAGAGAGAGAGAGAGAGAGAGAGAGAGAGAGAGAGAGAGAGAGAGAGGAGAGAGCATTTGAGTCCACAAGCATAATTTTGCATCCACTAAACCCGTTATTACCTTATCATACTTATCTGCGGATACGTTTCTCTCTCTCTCTCTCTCTCTCTCTCTCTCTTACAATCCATCGCATCTCCTTTTAGATAAGAAGATAGTGAAGATAATCATAACAAATTTGTAGAGGGAGTAAATATAGATCTGTTTGTTGGTTGTTCTTCCTTTGCATTCCTCTGTGTTCTTTCTGTAGTAGTAGTAGTAGGAGTAGTAGCAGCAGCAGCAGTAGTAGTAGTAGTAGCAGCAGTAGTAATAGTAGTAGTAGTCAAAATTTGTACCGAGATTCGTAAAAATGACATCCAACATTTGTTTTATTCTTTTAAGTGTATCCTCCTCCTCCTCCTCCTCCTCCTCCTCCTCCTCCTCCTCCTCCTCCTCCTCCTTCTCCTCCTCCTCCTCCTCCTCCTCCTCCTCCTCCTCCTCCTCCTCCTCCTCAGTCCAGACAACAGGAGATTTCAGGCGATCATAGAGTTTGCAAGACTTTTCTTCGTAGCACTTTGGAGGAAGAGGAGGAAGAAGAAGAAGAGTAGAGGAAGAGGATAATATGACGTCATTCCTTCCTGTCTTGTAGTGTCTGTACTTGTTCTTCCTCCTCCTCTTCCTTCATCCTGCTCCTCCTCCTCCTCTTCCTTCATCCTCCTCCTCCTCCTCTTCCTTCATCCTGCTCCTCCTCTTGATAGCCCTGGTGCTAACTTTACTTCTCTTCCTCCACCTTCCTCTTTTTTCCTTCTTTCATTCCTGTAACAGTAGCTAGATCACTCTTTCTCTTCCTCTTTCCCCTCTCTCTTTCTCCTCTTTCCTCCTTCTTCTTGTCTTTTCTCTTTCCTCTTCCTCCTTCTCTTTTCTCCTCTTTCCTCTTCCTCCTTCTTCTCTTTCTTCTTCCTTCTTCAGGTATAACAGTAGCTAGAACACTCCTCTTCCTTCTCCTTCTTTTCCTCCTCTTCTTCTTCCTTCTTCTTCCTCCTCCTCTTCTTCCTCCTCCGCCCCTCACACAGAGCAGCCTTCACCTCGCGTTCTCAGCTCAACGCTCGTTAAGTGACGCCCGGGCCTCGTAGTCTCGCCTTTCACCACAGCCTTGTTGCTACCTACGCCCACGCCTTCACGAGGGCGGCGCGCGCGCGCGTGTGTGTGTGTGTGTGTGTGTGTGTGTGTGTGTGTGTGTGTGTGTGTGTTGTGTCATTTTTACCGATCTTTGGGTAATGCTGGGACTTTACACACCACACACACCCATCCCCTTGCTCAAGTGGGACAGTAAACGCCCAAATTTGTCAGTGAAAAATCCCTGGAGCAGTGAGGATTCGAACTGGCTAACCACAGAATGGCAGGCCAGCGCGCTATCCACATGACTATCGTGCCGGCGTGTGTGTGTGTGTGTGTGTGTGTGTGTGTGCCTGCGCGTTCGGTAGTGTCAACGGCCGGTCAATGAACTACGTCTGCCCGAGTGCCACCACCACCACCGCCACCACCCCAAACATTCACACACACACACACACACACACACACACACACACACACACACACACACACACACACACACACACACACACACACACACACACACACACACACACACGCGCGCGTCTCTTTACACACTCATATTTTTTATCTCATATTTTTGGCTGGTGGTGAATGATATTATGATTGTCGTAGTAGTGGTGGAGGAGGAGGAGGAGGAGGAGGAGGAGGAGGAGGAGGAGGAGGAGGAGGAGGAGGAGGAGGAGG
The DNA here is from genome assembly GCA_016584305.1 of Chionoecetes opilio. Lineage (NCBI taxonomy): Eukaryota > Metazoa > Arthropoda > Malacostraca > Decapoda > Majidae > Chionoecetes > Chionoecetes opilio. The sequence continues at coordinate 1,038,000 of JACEEZ010009483.1, read as the reverse complement.
AATAAAGGAGGAGGAGGAGGAGGAATAAAGGAGGAGGAGGAGGAGGAATAAAGGAGGGGTGGCTGTTGGACGCTAAAGGCAAGGTCAGTGACCCTACTCCTCCCGTGACGCGACCCCCTCCCTTCCCTTCCCTTCCCCCTGCCTCTCTACCCTACCTTCCTGCCCCTTACTTTTCCCCTAACTTCCTTCCCCTACTTTTTCCCTCACCTCTTTCCCCACTACTGCTTCCTTGTCTCCCCTACTCTTCTCCCCTTCTATTCCACCTCCCCACTTTTCTTCCCTCCCTTCCTTCCCCCCGTCTGCTATTCCTACTTCCCCTGCTTCCCTCCCCTTCCATGCCTCCCCCTCCCCCCTTCTCCTCCCCACTCCCTTTTGTTAGCAGGAGGGGGTGGTGGAGGGCGCCAGGAGTATAATGACCAGACATAAAGGACACAGCAAGGAGTGTAGGAGTTTAATAAGGATGAGATAATATCCTTCTCCTCCTACTCCTCTTACTCCTTCAAGACTCCTTCCTTCCTTCCTTACTTCCCTACAAATTCTTCCTCTCTCTCTCTCTCTCTCTCTCTCTCCTCTCTCTCTCTCTCGTCTCTCTCTCATCTCTCTCTCTCTCCTCTCTCTCGTCCTCTCTCTCTCTCTCTCTCTCTCTCTCTCTCTCTCGTCTCTCTTCTCTCTCTCTCTCTCTCTCTCTCTCTCTCTCTCTCTCTCTCTCATAGCTACTTTACGCTTTTTCTCCTCCTCCTCCTCCTCCTCCTCCTCCTCCTCCTCCTGTGCTTTAACGTTTGCTTGTAGGGACGTTCGTTGACCTGTACACGCACACACACACACACACACACACGGTAGTATTTAAAGCCAGAGATGTTGGGGGTAATTTTTTTCTTCTTCTATTTTTAATGTTCTTACTTCTAATTTCTTATTCCCTTCCTCTGAATTACTGCTACGCGGCACGTATCGATAATTATCACGTCTCTCCACTCACTCTTTTCGCTCTGTCATGAGAGAGAGAGAGAGAAAGAAAGAGAGAGAGAGAGAGAGAGAGAGAGAGAGAGAGAGAGAGAGAGAGAGAGAGAGAGAGAGAGAGAGAGAGAGAGAGAGAGAGAGAGAGTTTGAACGCTCTTTTATATCGGTTTAGATTCCCTATCGATTCCATTGATTAAAAATAGAATACACGTGAATATTAAGGTTGTCACTTTATTTCGTGACCTTTTTTTTGTGACTTATTGAAAGGAAAATTAAGTTTTACTCTTATTTCTATCAGTAGTGAAATTATTACCATCATATTCATTACTATTATTATTTAATCATTGAAGACAAATTGTATAAGAGTACCAGGTCGGATTCGAACCCCTGGACTTTAACTATCTCCTCTTTCCTCTTCCTTCTTCTTGTCTTTTATCTTTCCTCTTCCTTCTCCTCTTTCCTCTTCCTCCTTCTCTTTCTCCTCTTTCCTCTTCCTCCTTCTCTTTCTCCTCTTTCCTCTTCCTCCTTCTCTTTCTCCTCTTTCCTCTTCCTCCTTCTCTTTCTCCTCTTTCCTCTTCCTCCTTCTCTTTCTCCTCTTTCCTCTTCCTCCTTCTCTATCTTGCGGACTTGTATCTAAAATATCAAAATTTGCAGATGACACCAAATTAGGCGGTAAAGCATATACTAGAGAAAACTGCGAACTCATACAAAGTGATCTCGACAAACTATCAGATTGGAGTGATAATGGCTATTAAAATTCAATTCCGATAATGTAAGTATGCATATGCAACGATATATTCCCTTTCCCCTTTTTCTTTCCTTTCTTTTTCCCTTTCCTTTTTCCTTCCTCTTTTTCCCTTTCCTCCTCTTCTTCTCCCCCGCCCCTCAAAACAGAGCACCTTCACCTCGCGTTCTAAAGCTAAACCGTTTTAAAGGGAAAGGGCCCGGGCCTGTATTCTCGCCTTTCACCCACAGTTGTTGCTACCCACCCCCCACGCCTTCACGAGGGCGGCGGGGCGCCCCGTGTGTGGGTGTGGGGTGTGTGTGGGGTGTGTGTGTGTGTTGTGTGGGGTGTGTTGTGTGTGTGTGTGTTTTGTGTGTGTTGTTTTGTTTTTGGGTGTGTGTGTGTCTTTTTTAAACCGATCTTTGGGTAATGCTGGGATTTCCCCCACACCACACCCCCACCCATCCCCTTGCCAAAGTGGGACAGTAAACGCCCAAATTTGTCAGTAAAAAAAATCCCTGGACAGTGAGGTTTCGAACTGGCTAACCACAGAATGGCAGGCCAGCGCGCTACCACGACTATCGTGCCGGCGTTTGTGTGTGTTTTGTGTGTGTGTGTGTGCCTGGCGCGTTCGGGGGAAGGGGGGGGTCAACCCCGGCCCCGGGCAATGAACTACGTTTGCCCCCAGTGCCACCACCAAACCCCCGCCACCACCCCAAAAATTCACCACACACACACACCCACACACACACAACACCCGCGCGGCCCCTTTAAAACCCTATATTTTTTATCCCCATATTTTTGGGTGGTGGTGAATTATTTTTATGATTGTCGTAGTAGTGGTGGGGAGGAGGAGGAGGGGGAGGAGGAGGGGGGGAGGAGGAAAGGAAAAGGGGGAGGAGGAAAGGGGGAGGGGGAAAAAAAGGAGGAGGAGGAGGAGGGAAAAAAGGAGGAGGAGGAGGGGAAAAGGAAAAAAAGGGGGGTGGGCTGTTGGACGCTAAAGGCAAGGTCAGTGCCCCACTCCTCCCGTCGCACCCCCCCCCTTTCCCTTCCCCCCCCCCGCCTCTCTACCCTACCTCCTGCCCTTATTTTTTCCCCTAATTCCCTTTCCCCCTACTTTTTCCCTCCCTTTTCCCCATACTGTTTCCCTTGTCCCCCCTACTCCTCCCCTTCTTTCCCACCCCCCCCCACTTTTCTTCCCCCCCTTTTCTTCCCCCCGTTGCTATTCCATTTCCCCGTTTCCCCTCCCCTTCCATCCCCCCCCCCCCCTCTCCTCCCCACCCCCTTTTTGTTGCAGGGGGGGGTGGTGGGGGGGCGCCAGGAGTAAAAATGCCCAAACAAAAAAGGACACAGAAAGGAGTGTAGGAGTTTAAATAAGGATGAAAATTTCCCTTCTCCTCCTACCCCCTTTACCCCCTTCAAGACCCTTCCTCCTTCCTTATTCCCTAAAAATTCTTCCTCTCTCTCTTTTCTCTTCTTCTCCCCTCTCCCCCTCTCCTCTCCTCTCTCTTCTTCTCTCTCTCTCTCCTCTCTTCCCCTTCTCTCTCTCTCTCTCTTCTCTCTCTCCTCTCTCTCTCTCTCCTCTTCTCTCTCTCTCCTCTCTCCTCTCTCATAGCACTTTACCTTTTTCTCCTCCTCCTCCTCCTCCTCCTCCTCCTCCTCTCCTGTGCTTTAAACTTTGCTGTAGGACGTTCGTTGACCTGTAACGCAAAACCCACCACACACACACAGGGTTTTTTAAAAGCCAAGATGTTGGGGTAATTTTTTTTTTCTTCTTCTATTTTTAAGTTCTATTTCAAATTTCTTTTTCCCCTTTCCCTCGAATTATGCACGCGGACTATGAAAATTTATCACGTCTCTCCACTCACTTTTTCGCTTGTCATGAAAGGAAGAAAAAAAGAAAGAAGAGGAGAGAGAGGAAGAGAGAGAGGAAGAGAGAGAGAGAGAAGAGAGAGAGAGGAGGGGAGAGAGAAAAGAGAGAGTTTGAACGTTTTTTATATGGGGTTTTAGATTCCCTATCGTTCCTTTGATTAAAAATAAAAATACCGTGAAATTAAGTTTTCATTTATTTCGTGCCCTTTTTTTTTTGTGACTTATGAAAGGAAATTAATTTTTTACTCTATTTTATCGTGTGAAATTATTACCATCATATTCATTCTATTATTATTTAATCATTGAAGAAAAATTTGAAAGAGTACCGGGTCGGATTCGCCCCCTTGGTTTTTAACTATCTCCTCTTTCCTTTTCCCTTCTTTTTGTTTTTTTTATTTTTCCTCTTCCTTCCCTTTTCCTCTTCCTCCTTTTTTTTCTCCCTTTCCTCTTCCCCCTTCTCTTTCTCCTTTTTCCCTTTTCCCCCTTTCTTTTTCTCCTCTTCTCCCTCCTTCTTTTTTCCCCTCTTTCCTCTTCCTCTTCTCTTTCCTCCTCTTTCCTCTTCCTCCTTCTCATCTTGCTGACTTGTATCTAAATATCAAAATTTGCAGATGACACCAATTAGCGGTAAGCATATACTAGAGAAAATTTCGAACTCATACAAAGTGATCTCGACAAACTATCAGATGGAGTGAAAAATGGCTATTAAAATTCAATTCCGATAAATGTAAAGTAATCCCATTTTCCAACGAATAACCTCAAAATAACTTCAAATACAAATAAATCGTTAACTGAATACAGCAGGAAAAGGATCTAGGGTATCATCATCAGTAATGATCTGAAAACCAGTTCGCATTGCTGCTGCCAGTAAAAAGGCAAATATGATGTTGGGCTTTATTAAACGTAACTTTGAACATAAAACTCCGAAAATAATGACACAATTATACACGTCCTTGGTTAGGCCGCACTTGGAAATGCCGTTCAATTCTGGTCGCCCTGTTTCGTAAAAGATCAAGCCAAATTGGAATCAGTGCAAAAAAGAGCAACCAAACAAATTCCATCACTGCGAAATTCATCTTATGAAGAGAGACTGCGGAAACTTAATATGTTTTCCTTAAAGGATCGTAGAATCCGTGGGGACCCTTTATAGAAACCTTTAGATCCTAAAAAGGGTTTTGATGTCATTAATCAAGAGGACCTATTCGAGCTTTCAACTCAAGTGACAACAAAAATAATGGGGTTTAAAACTAAACGGTCAACCGTTGCATCACCGATCTCCGTAAAAATTATTTCAATGTTAGAGTCGTTGATCGATGGGAAAAAGTTACCAGCAAAATGTTGTCGGAGCCAACACAATAACTACATTCAAAAAAAGACTGACGCGCACGTAAGTAAAAGGGGATTGATAGTGCGAATTCGTACTAGTCCCCCGTATCGATTAGTTGTAGTGGTAGTGGTAGTTGTAGTTAGTATTTTTCATATCCTATCATTCTGCACTATGAAACTTCCATGTTCTATCCTCTTTTGGACCCAGTATCATTTTCCAACTGTTTTCTTACAAGTAGTTGATAGTTAGTAGTATGTAGTGCAGCAGATACCCTCGCTATGGACCAATAGGTCTCCTGGTGTCTGTTACTCCTATGTAATCCTATGTAATCTCCTCTTTCCTCTTCCTCCTTCTCTATCTCCTCTTTCCTCTTCCTCCTTCTCTTTCTCCTCTTTCCTCTTCCTCCTTCTCTACTCCTTTTCCTCTTCCTCCTTCTCTATCTCCTCTTTCCTCTTCCCCTTCTCTTTCTCCTCTTTCCTCTTCCCCTTCTCTTTCTCCTCTTTCTCTTCCCCTTCTCTTTCTCCTCTTTCCTCTTTCCCCCTTCTCTATCTCCTCTTTCCCCTTCCTCCTTCTCTTTCTCCTCTTTCCTCTTCCTCCTTCTCTTTCTCCTCTTTCCTCTTCCTCCTTCTCTTTCTCCTCTTTCCTCTTCCTCCTTCTCTTTCTCCTCTTTCCTCTTCCTCCTTCTCTATCTCCTCTTTCCTCTTCCTCCTTCTCTTTCTCCTCTTTCCTCTTCCTCCTTCTCTATCTCCTCTTTCCTCTTCCTCCTTCTCTTTCTCCTCTTTCCTCTTCCTCCTTCTCTTTCCTCTTCCTCCTTCTCTTTCTCCTCTTTTCCTCTTCCTCCTTCTCTTTCTCCCTTTTCCTCTTCCTCCTTCTCTATCTCCTCTTTCCTCCTTCCTCCTTCTCTATCTCCTCTTTCCTCTTTCCTCCTTCTCTATCTCCTCTTTCCTCTTCCTCCTTCTCTTTCCTCTTCCTCCTTCTCTTTCTCCTCTTTCCTCGTCCTTCTTTCGGTATAACAGTAGCTAGAACACTGTCTTGGGTGTCTTAGCTCCCTCACCACACGGAAGTTAAATCTCACATGGTACTCTTATATAATTTGTCTTAATTAATTACATGTGTTGAGTGGTCTGGCCGCGATAGACTATTATTACTGTATTGTTAGCATTAGCATTAGTAATTTAAGAGTGAAAGGTGAGGAGGAAAGTATTCAAGGGTGTCAGGATAAGGCGAAAAAGTACCTCAAGTGTGTAACAAGTAGAAGGGAAGTATCGAGGTACAAAGCAGAATACACGTAGAATCACAGTTCAAGATTTTTTTTTTTTTTTTTTTTTTTTTTTTAAGCCTATAGCGCCTGTAGGCTATTTTTTGGTTTGAATGACAGTGACCTCTTTTTCCCCAACACACCCAAAATTTGACCTTTTTCCCCAACAAACCCAAGATCTGACCTTTTTCCCCAACAAACCCAAAACCTGACCTTTTTTTCCCCAACACACCCAAAATCTGACCTTTTTCCCCAACACACCTAAAATCTGACCTTTTTCCCCAACACACCCAAAATCTGACCTTTTTTCCCAACAAACCCAAAATCTGACCTTTTTCCCCAGCACACCAAAAAGCTGACCTCTTTTTCCCCAACACCCCCAAAATCTGACCTTTTTTTTCCAACACACCCAAAGTGTCACACTCAACTCTTTCATTTCACTAAGGAAACACCACCACCACACCACCACCACCACCACCACCACCACCACCACACCACCACCACCACCAACCACCACCACCACCACCACCACCAAACCCCCACCACCACCACCACACCACCACACCACCACCACCACCACCACCACCACACCACCACCACACCACCACCACACCACCACCACAAACCCCCACCACCACCACACCACCACCACACCACCACCACACCACCACCACCACCACCACCACCACCACCACCACCACCACACCACACACCACCACCACCACCACCACCACCACCACCACCACCACCACCACCACCACACCACCACCACCACCACACCACCACCACCACCACCACCACCACCACCACGCCTCCGGTACACTTTCTCCACTACTGGGAAGCTCTGTTAAGGAAGGTTAGGGAGGGGAAGGCCGCCTGCTGATGACATAAGGCCTCGTAACCTCGATTCTGAACCCTTAAGAATGTCGCCTCTTCGATTTGCATAAGATAACACTCCTTTATTGTTCTTTTTATGGGTGTTTAATTATATTGACAGACGCTCTCTTTTTTTTTTTTCTCTCATCTCTCTCTCTCTCTCCTCCTCTCTCTCTTCTCTCTCTCTCCTCTCTCTCTCTCTCTCTCTCTCTCTCTCTCTCTCTCTCTCTCTCTCTCTCTCTCTCTCTCTCTCTCTCTCTCTCTCTCTCTCTCTCTCTCTCTCTCTCATTTTGCTGGCTCATTCCACCTCTAGTCCACAGGAGAAAGGAGGAGGAGGAGGAAGAACAGGAGCAGCTAGAATAGGTTAGATAAAAGAGTGTGAGGTAGGAATGAATAGCTAAGAAATGAATGGGTAAGAGAGAGAGAGAGAGAGAGAGAGAGAGAGAGAGAGAGAGAGAGAGAGAGAGAGAGAGAGAGAGAGAGAGAGAGAGAGAGAGAGAGAAGCGAATAAGGAAGGAGAAAAAAACGAAACAATAATGATAGATAAAATAATGAAAGGAGAGGAAAGAAATGGGAGAAATAACGATAAATAGGAATAAAAATAAAGGAAAATCACACAAAGCAAGGAAATAGGAGAGGGGAATTTATGATACGAAGATTGGAATAGAGGAACAAGGAAAAGGGGGAAATAGAATAGGGAAAAAAAGGGTAAATGGAGAGAGAGAGAGAAAGGGAGAGAAAGGGTGTTGAATATTTACTTAACTTATCCTCAACACACCCAAAATCTGACCTTTTTTCCCCAACACACCCAAAATCTGACCTATTTTTCCACAACACACCCAAAATCTGACCTATTTTTTCCCAACACCCAAATTTTGACCTTTTTTCCCCAACACCCAAAATCTGACTTATTTTTTCCCAACACCCAAATTTTGACCTTTTTTTCCCAACACTCAAAATCTGACCTATTTTTCCCCAACACACCCAAA
>JACEEZ010009483.1:1015000-1022500 GCA_016584305.1 Chionoecetes opilio | reverse complement strand
GGTAGTGGTGTGTTTTATCCTCTGCGTGTTATAGGAAGGGGCCTTTGGGAGGTAGTGGTGTGTTTTACCTCTGCGTGTTATAGGAAGGGGTCTTTGGGAGGTAGTGGTGTGTTTTACCCTCTGCGTGTTATAGGAAGGGGCCTTTGGGAGGTAGTGGTGTGTTTTACCCTCTGCGTGTTATAGGAAGGGGTCTTTGGGAGGTAGTGTGTGTGTTTACCTCTGCGTGTTTATAGGAAGGGGTCTTTGGGAGGTAGTGGTGTGTTTTATCCTCTGCGTGTTATAGGAAGGGGTCTTTGGGAGGTAGTGGTGTGTTTTAACCCTCTGCGTGTTATAGGAAGGGGTCTTTGGGAGGTAGTGGTGTGTTTTACCCTCTGCGTGTTATAGGAAGGGGTCTTTGGGAGGTAGTGGTGTGTTTATCCTCTGCGTGTTATAGGAAGGGGTCTTTGGGAGGTAGTGGTGTGTTTTATCCTCTGCGTGTTATAGGAAGGGGTCTTTGGGAGGTAGTGGTGTGTTTTATCCTCTGCGTGTTATAGGAAGGGGTCTTTGGGAGGTAGTGGTGTGTTTTATCCTCTGCGTGTTATAGGAAGGGGCCTTTGGGAGGTAGTGGTGTGTTTTATCCTCTGCGTGTTATAGGAAGGGGTCTTTGGGAGGTAGTGGTGTGTGTTTACCCTCTGCGTGTTATAGGAAGGGGTCTTTGGGAGGTAGTGGTGTGTTTTATACCCTCTGCGTGTTATAGGAAGGGGCCTTTGGGAGGTAGTGGTGTGTTTTATCCCTCTGCGTGTTATAGGAAGGGGTCTTTGGGAGGTAGTGGTGTGTTTTACCTCTGCGTGTTATAGGAAGGGGCCTTTGGGAGGTAGTGGTGTGTTTATACCTCTGCGTGTTATAGGAAGGGGTCTTTGGGAGGTAGTGGTGTGTTTTAACCCTCTGCGTGTTATAGGAAGGGGCCTTTGGGAGGTAGTGGTGTGTTTTATCCCTCTGCGTGTTATAGGAAGGGGCCTTTGGGAGGTAGTGGTGTGTTTTACCCTCTGCGTGTTATAGGAAGGGGTCTTTGGGAGGTAGTGGTGTGTTTTATCCTCTGCGTGTTATAGGAAGGGGCCTTTGGGAGGTAGTGGTGTGTTTTACCCTCTGCGTGTTATAGGAAGGGGCCTTTGGGAGGTAGTGGTGTGTTTTACCCTCTGCGTGTTATAGGAAGGGGTCTTTGGGAGGTAGTGGTGTGTTTTACCCTCTGCGTGTTATAGGAAGGGGTCTTTGGGAGGTAGTGGTGTGTTTTACCCTCTGCGTGTTATAGGAAGGGGCCTTTGGGAGGTAGTGGTGTGTTTTACCCTCTGCGTGTTATAGGAAGGGGTCTTTGGGAGGTAGTGGTGTGTTTTATCCCTCTGCGTGTTATAGGAAGGGGCCTTTGGGAGGTAGTGGTGTGTTTATCCTCTGCGTGTTATAGGAAGGGGTCTTTGGGAGGTAGTGGTGTGTTTATCCCTCTGCGTGTTATAGGAAGGGGTCTTTGGGAGGTAGTGGTGTGTGTTATCCTCTGCGTGTTATAGGAAGGGGTCTTTGGAAGTGTGCGTGGGTTAAGGGTGTGTTCAAAACGAGTATCAAGAAATTTAAAGAAATAGAAGAAGAGTTAGATAATGTAGTGATGTTTACAATGGTTCCCTGTCTGAGAGTCTCGTGTCTGTGGCTTAGGTGATGTAGCAGTTGTTCGTATGAGTTAGTATGAGACACTGAGCTGTGATATGATACCTGGATCGAAAAGAGGGAGGGAAAAGGGAACGAAATATATATGAACAGGCTTTGGTGACCGGACGTTTGGGCCATGGACCACCACCCCTAGGACGTGTTGGCCATGAAAGGTAGGACATTTGGTCCACGGGACAAAATAGGAAAATAACAAGAATTTTCTTTAATTTAATGAGCAATGGCATTTCTCAACCCTCCCGTAGCCATATATTTAGGTAAAATTAGGTTAGGTTAGGTTAGGTTAGGTTAGGTTAGGTTAGGTTAGGTTAGGTTACGTTAGGTTAGGTTAGGTTAGGTTACGTTAGGTTAGGTTAGGTTACGTTAGGTTAGGTTAGGTTACGTTAGGTTAGGTTAGGTTACGTTAGGTTAGGTTAGGTTACGTTAGGTTAGGTTAGGTCAGCAGTAGGTACAAAATATATGCAAAAGGACATGAAACAAACAACAAATTACGAAATATAAGCAAAAAGACATTAAAAGCCATCATGTTTCGTGGCCCAAACATCCAAGTAAACATGGCTCAAGCGTCAGCGGCCGCAACGTCCTATTCACAGGTCTCACGCCTCCAATACCGGGCAATACTTGGAACCCCTTAACTGATATGATCTAAGGGGCTGATCTTCCAATCTCCCAGTATTTCCCTAATCCCAAAGTAACAAGGGACCTTACAATCTTCCAATCTGATATATCTCAAATCTCAAAGTGTCTTATTATTGGATATTCGCATTATTTCTTAACTCATTGTCTATTATTTCTGGTCAGGTCTTAAGAAACATGTACCGTTCCCGTCCCTCGCCCTGACTTACGATTAGGCTGTGAATAAACTCCACCTTCTTACGACTTCAATTTTTTTCAAGAGAGGAGTGACAAGACACCTCCCGAACTAAATTGTCCCACCCTTCCCTTCTTTATTCTCTTACTGTCTTCTTTATAGGGACTGCCAACTAAACGGCCTTTTTGGTACTTCGTTTTGTTTTTACCCTTGGCCAGTCCTTTGTGATGTAAAAAAGAAAAAGAATGTGCACAGATAAATTAATGGATAGCGGAACGATAGAGTAATGGAGATAAAGTGGTATGTGACGTGTTTTTTTTTTTTTTTTTTTTTTTTTAAGGTTAGGTTAGGTTAGGTTAGGTTTGGTTTAGGTTACTTCTATTGCTGTCCTCTCTCATCCATTCATAAATATTCAAAGACTATGTGACGGAATTAACTATAAAGAAAACGGATAAAAAAAAACGTCAGTATAAAATGTCAATATTAAGGAAAATGGATTTAAAAAAAACATGTAATTACAAAATGTCACAATATTATTTTTTTCCACGACGTCAAGAAATAAAGTGCAAAATTACGATTACTTTTTTTTTCGTTGATATTGTTGCGTTCAAACCAAACAATATTGAGCAACGTGAAGGATTGTTACTCACCGTGAGAGAATGACGATTGAATATTTGTTACGCAAGAATGAACATCAGAAAAAAGCTCATTCCAGTGATTCGTCCGTTACGTCTTCCTCATTCCAGCAGAGAGAGAGAGAGAGAGAGAGGAGAGAGAGAGAGAGAGATGCGGAAGATGAGATAAGAGATATTGATCTTTCTTTCCCTCTGGCTATAGATTATACACACACACATTCCTTGGCCCTATTTTTCTTTCTCTCTCAAAAAAAGAAAATAGATACAAAATACAATGTTACTTCAAATATCTAACAATCGATTACATTTTAGGAGCATTTTAGCCTCGAAAATAGAAAACATTTACCAGTAGTTTTATTGAACCTCCACGATTACTATCAATAGAAGAGGAGGAGGAAGAATATGAAGAGGAGAAAGAAGAAGAAGAAGAGGAGGAAGAAGAATAAGAAGAGGAGGAAGAAGAAGAAAAAGAGGAGGAAGAAGAACAAGAAGAGGAGGAGGAGGAGGAGGAGGAGGAGGAGGTGGTAGCAAGCATCACAAGGAAGACGAGGTGGAGGAGGAGAAGGAAGAAGAAGAACAACAAGTAGAAGAGGAGTAGAAGGTAGCTAGAATCACAAGGAGGAGGAGGAGGAGAAGGAGGAAGAAGAAGAAGAGGAGGCGAGAGAAGAAGAAGAAAGAACAAGAAGAAGAAGAAGAAAAGGAGAGGGAAGAAGAAAGAAGAAGAGGAGGAGGAGAAGGAAGAAGAAAGAAGAAGAAAAAGAGGAGAAGGTAGCAAGCAAACATCACAGGATAACCGTATCAGAAAATCAGTAGTTGTCCCGTCAATGCAAACCGTTTCAGAATCTCCATCACGACAAGAGACTTTTTAGGATGAGAAGAGAGACGAGTGTGAGATTACCTAGAACACCTGACACACTTGTGCTTGGATGGGGCGGCGGGTGGCTTGAGGAAGAAGAGGAGCAGAGAAGAGGAGGAGGAGGAGGAGGAGGAGGAGGAGGAGGAGGAGGAGGAGGAGGAGGAGGAGGAGGAGGAGGAGGAAGAGGAGGAGGAGGAGGAGGATGCCTGAGGGGGTATAGCCAAGTTCTTACATTACCAACACTCGTCACATTCCTCTCACCTCGAAGACCTAAGTCCTCCCGCCGCTTATGTTACCTTCGAGAGAGGAACCGGCTGGAGAAGACGTAGAATTAGGATGTTAGTAATAGTATAGTAATAGTTAGTAATAGTAAGGACCGAAAACTAATGCAAATGTTTGAGCATCCCAGGTGAAAATAACCAAGGGAAAAGTTGACAAGTCTGTTAACTACATAAGGAGACGAAGTTGAAGAGGACCTATGTAGCAATACTAAGCGGAAAAAAAAGGTCACAAGAAGAAGAAGAAGAAAAAATGAGTTTGAAGAGAAGTCCATGAGAGGAAAATGAGGCATGAGAAAACCATGCATGAGTAATTGATTATTTGTGTGCGTGCTTGTTGTCATAAAATCATCACACCTAAGAAGACAAAAACAGACTATGAACATTTTGAGATAGTTACGAGACAATTACATGTGTCTTAGGTAGTAATCTCAGGTGGTTTCTCTTCTTATATACTACACGTAAAGGTTTAAAACGAAGGAAGGAACGAGGAGTGATTACTATGCAGGCTTCCTTTCCCCCCTTCCCCCTTCAACCCCCCCCTCCTTCCCCCTTCCCCCTCCCCCCACCCCTCCCTAACGCCCCGAGGGGATGACCAGCCTCATAGCGACCCACCTTTAGGCACGCCGCCCCGCCACGACACTTTATACCGAGGACAAGCATGACTCAGCCTTCACTCGAGGATCACCTTCATTATCTTCCATTTTGTTCTTTACGACAGAAGATGTTAGATAGATAGATAGATAGATAGATAGATAGGTACATAGATAGATAGATAGATAGATAGATAGATAGGTAAATAGATAGATAGATAGATAGATAGATAGATAGATAGATAGATAGATAGGTACATAGATAGATAGATAGATAGATAGATAAATAGATAGATAGATAGATAGATAGATAGGTACATAGATAGATAGATAGATAGATAGATAAATAGATAGATAGATAGATAGATAGATAGGTACATAGATAGATAGATAGATAGATAGGTACATAAATAGATAGATAGATAGATAGATAAATAGATAGATAGATAGATAGATAGATAGATAGATAGAGATATTTTATTGTCCACAAAAATTCACAAAAAGAAATTACATGATATACCAAAATCACTCATGGACGAGAAATGTACTCTCATCAGTAATTAACAAAAGTTTCAAGTGTCTAAAAAAAATGTATTTGGGAAACGTTGTGGCGCTTGAGTATTATTTTCGCATTAAAATTATACGTCCAAGTAATATATATGTCATTTCCTAGCAGCTCAATCTAAAAATTCAGCAACACTACTGAAAGCAATTTTTTTTTAACTAACATTGCATTTAAGATACATCAAATAAGATTGCATTTAGATTAATCCATTGAGGCCCAGTACGTAATTTCCATTGCAATTGGGTCCATTAGACGATTTTAATTAATATAAACACTATTTTACAGCTATCACCTGTTTAGTATCCTTGCCCAGTAGGTAATTTGGTATATTAAGTAACCTTTCGTAATTTTATGGCTAACAACAGATGATTTTATATAGCAAAAGTAAGATAGAGGAGTGAAGGGTTAATAATTATATATGCATTCCAAAACACTTATATTTTTAATTATCGTCATCGTTCAATTTCTTATTCCTTAAACTCTCAGTATGCGTTAATCGTTGCACTTAGAATAGAGATAAATACGTTAAAAAAAAATCGTAATATAATGTGATCCCAGTAGCTGAGTGGTCATAATATCGATCTAGCACAGATGGACCCGTGTTCGACTCCCGCCGTCATCCTGTACCTGCTTTTTACCCTATCAGTTAAGAGTACAGATTACTATTCTTGTTATCTGTTATCTTTCTGGTTTTTGTTATGCTCTCGTGTCAAGACAAGCAACAGGGGGGGGGGGGCAACAGGGGGGAGGGGGGGGGCAACAGGGGGAGGGGGGGGCAACAAGGGGGATGGAGGGGAAGGTACCCGACCATTAACCCCTTTACACCCAAGTCTTTCCTTTGCTATAAAAAATCTTCTATTGCTATCCATAAAATTACGAAAAGTAGCTTAATATACCAAATTAGTTAAGTGTTCAAGGATACTAAACAGGTCATAGCTATAAAACATTGGTTATATTCACTAAAAACCGTCTAATGGTAGCCAAATTCTAATGGAAATTACGTTTGTTAGCCATAAAATTACGAAAAGTAGCTGAATATACCAAATTAGTTAGTGGTCAAGGATACTAAACAGGTCATAGCTATAAAACATTGGTTATATTCACTACAAATCATCTAATGGTACCCAAATTACAATGCAAATTACGTTCTGGGCCTCAAGGGGTTAAATAACTCTAAATAAGAAATAATATACATATGATTATTGGTTTTCAGTTAATAATATGTCTTGTTTTTTTGTAGGGTTTGATATGTTAGATGCGTGTTGATCGGAATGAGATAAAAAAAATCATGTTTGTTGTATTTTGGTTGTAACTGTTGTGATAGGAGGAGATTAGTGTAGTACAATAGCCTCTCTCTCTCTCTCTCTCTCTCTCTCTCTCTCTCTCTCTCTCTCTCTCTCTCTCTCTCTCTCTCTCTCTCTCTCTCTCTCTCTCTCTCTCTCTCTCTCTCTCTCTCTCTCTCTCTCTCTCTCTCTCTCTCTCTCTCTCAAGCAACAGGGGGGAAGGAAGGGGAAGGGTACCCGACTATCAACAGGAAGGTAACGGTGAGGTAACAGATAACAGGAAGGTAACGGTGAGGTAACAGATAACAGGAAGGTAACGGTGAGGTAACAGATAACAGGAAGGTAACGGTCAGGTAACAGATAACAGGAAATATAAAACCCGCCCCGTTGCTTTAATATATAAAAGTGGCAGTGGGGAAAGAAAAACCAGTGGATTTTTTTTTCTTTTTTTCCAAAGGTATATAATTTTGTGGAATATTTGCTTCGGATTTGTATTTGTCTTTGTCTCTCCTCTGTCTGTCTGTCTGTCTGTCTGTTTTTCTGATGTTTGTCTGTTTTTCTGTCTGAATGTTTCTGGGTTTCTGTCCATCTCTCTCTCTCTCTCTCTCTCTCTCTCTCTCTCTCTCTCTCTCTCTCTCTCTCTCTCTCTCTCTCTCTCTCTCTCTCTCTCTCTCTCTCTCTCTCTCTCTCTCTCTCTCTCTCTTCTACCACTCAAACCTCTCCTTCACCCTTTCATTTCTTCCTTCTTAATTAAACTCAGTAGAAAAAGAGAAAGAAAGGGAAGGAG
>JACEEZ010009483.1:997500-1000000 GCA_016584305.1 Chionoecetes opilio | reverse complement strand
TTTTCCCCACTTTTTTTTTTCCTCACTACCCCCAAATTTTTTTCCCCTCACTTTTTTTTCTCACTTTTTTTTCACTATTTTTTCCCCCCCTTTTCTCGCTTTTTTTTCCTCACCATCTCACTTTTTTTACTTTTTTTTCCCCCCATTTTTAATTTTCACACTATCTCACTTTTTCATACTTTTTTTTTCTCCCCAAATCATTTTTTCCCAAAATTTTTTTTCCCTAAATTCCCTATCTCCCCTTTTTTTTCACACTATCTCACTTTTCTCACTTATTTCCACACTATTTTCATTTTTCCTCACTTTTTTTTCTCACCCCATTATTGTCTTATTGCCCTCTGTTTACGTGTTTTTTTGGTTCTTTTTTTCTCTCTTTTTTCTGTCTTTTAGTTTTTTGATAGTACAAAAAAATACACAAATTTTTTAGCGAAATTTTATTTTTTTTTTTTTTTTATTTGTGATTTTTTAAAAAATCTGAGGTGAGGAAAAATTGTTTTTGTTTAGGGTTTTTTTTTAAATTTTTTTTTCTCTCTCTCTCTCTCTGTCCTCTCTCCCTGTCTCCTTCCCCTCTCTCCCTCTTCTCTCTTCTCTCTCTCTCGCTCCTCTCTCTCTCTCTCTCCCCGTTCTCTCCTCTCTCTCCCCTCTCCCCCTCTCTCTCTTTTCTCTCATCTCTCCTCTCCCCTCTCCTCCCTCTCTGTCCCATGTGATAAGTGAAGCCCCCTTGGGGGTGGTGTGCCTGTGTGTGGGTGGTGTGGGGTTTTGTTGCTGGTTTTGTGTGACGGTGTGGGGTGTTTTTTGCTTTGTGTGTTTGTGTGTGTGTGTGTGTTTCTGTGTGTGTGTGTGTGGGGGGTGTGTGTTTTGTCGTGTGTTTTGGGGTTGTGTTGTTTGTGTTTGCGATGGTTTTTTGGGGTTTTGTATCTGGTTATTTTGTTTCCCTCACCTCTTATATTTTTTTGTGTTGAGAAGAAAGGGGAAGGGAAGGGGGGAAAAGAGGAAAAAGAAAAAAGGGGGAGAAGAGAGAGAGAGAGGAGAGGGGAGAGGGGAGAGAGAGAGAGAGAGGAAAAAGAGTTTTCACTAAAAAAAAAGCTTACTCGGGAAACATCAATTTGCTGAAAAAAAAAAGAAAAAACATTTTTTTGTGGCTCCCAAAGGGGTTTTTTTGGCCCCCCCGCCCCGCGCCTGTTGCCCCCCCCCCGTCCCCAACCACAAAAAATCAAAAACCCTTTAAACTTTTTTTTTTATCATTATTTATACCCCGTAATAAAAATTTTCAAAAGGGTTTACATTTTTTGCTTTCATGTTTTTTTTTTTTTACTTGAAAATTTAAATCTTTGAATTTTTTTTTTTTTTCCCAATTTAAAAGGAAATTTTTAAAAAAAAAAATTTTTTTTTAATTAAAAAAGGGGGGGGGGGGGAGGAGGAGGAGGGGGGGGGGGGAGGAGGGGGGGGTTTTTCCCCCAAAAAGAAAATTTTTTTTAAAAAAAAATAAAAAAACATAAATTTAAAAAATTTTTTTTTTTTTTTTTTTAAAAAAGGGTTTTTTGGGGGGGTGTGGGTTTTTTTTTTTTTTTTGGGGGGGGTGTGTGTGGGGTTTTTTGTGTGTGTTTGTGTGTGGGTTTTTTTTTTTAATTTTAAAAAAAAACCCCCCAAAAAGGGGAAAAAAAAGGGAAAAAAAAAAAAAAAAGAAAGAAAAACAAAAAAAAAAGGGGTTTTTTTTAAAAATTTTTTTCCCCTTTTTCCCTTTTTTCCCCCCGTTTTCTTCCCCCCCCTTTTTCCCAATTTTTTTCCCCCCCTTTTTTTTTCCCCCCCCCCTCCCCCCTCTCCTTTTCCCCCCTTTTCTTTCCCCCCTTTTTTTCCCCCCCCCCACCCCTTTCCCCCCCCCCCCCCCCTTTTTTCCCCCCCCCCGGGGGGGGGGGCCCCCCCCAAAAAAAAAAAGGGGGGGGGGCCCCCCCCCCCTTTTTTTTAAAAAATTTTTTTTTTCCCCCCCCCGGGTTTTTTTTTTTTCCCCCCCCCCTCCCCCCCCCCCCCTTTCCCCCCTTTTTTTTCCCCTTTTTAACCTTTCCCCCTCTCCTTTTTTTTTTCTCCCCCTTTTTTTTTTTTAAAAAAATTTTTTTTTTTTTTCCCCTTTCCCCCCCTTTTTTCACTCCCCCCCTTTTTTTTCCTTTTTTTTTCCCCCCCCCCCTTTTCCCCCCCCAAAACCCCCCCCTTTTTCCTTTTTTTTTTTTTTTTTTTTTTTTTTTTTTTTTTTTTCCCCCTTTTTTTCCCTTCCTCCTCTCTCTCCCCCCTCCCCCCCCCCCCCCCCCCCCCCCCTTTTTTTTTTTTTTCCCTTCCCCCCTTTCCTCCCCCTTCTCCCCAAACCACTACCACCACCACCACCATCATCCACAATAACAAAATACAGAAACATGAAAAACGGAAGCAAACGAGAGAGAGAGAAGAAAAGGGGGAGAGAGAGAGGAAGGAGAGAGAGAGAGAGAAGAGAGAGAGAGAGGGGGGGACG
>JACEEZ010009483.1:977500-995000 GCA_016584305.1 Chionoecetes opilio | reverse complement strand
TATAAAGTATACACCATCTCTCTCTCTCCTCTCTCTCTCCTCTCTCTCTCCTCTCTCTCTCTCTCTCTCTCTCTCCTTCTCTCTCTCTCTCTCTCTTCTCTCTTCTCTTTCCTCTTTCTCTTTCGTAGAGCTATTTCTAACCTTTACTTCATCCTCACGGCTATTCACACATCTCTCAACTTCTTCTATTCCTTTCCCTCCTCCCGGTTTTAGCAGGAAGGGAAGAGAGAGAGAGAGAGAGAGAGGAGGGAGGGGGAAGAGGGAGAGAGAGGGGGAAAAGAGAGGAGAGAGAGGGGAGAGAGAGAAGAGAGAGGAGAGAAGAGAGGAGGAGAGAAGAGAGAGGAGGAGAGAGGAGAAGAGAGAAGAGGAGAGGAGAGAGAAGAGAGGAGAGGAGAGGAGAGAGAAAAAGGGGGGGAGAGGAGAGGAGGAAAAAGAAGGGGGAAAGGAGGAAAAAAAACACAGAGAGAGAGAAGGGGGAGTTTTTGTTTCATGCGTGTCTGGCCCACTCTCCCACTGCAAGCAGGGCGCTTAAATTTTTGTTTTTTAGGGGGTCTCTACCGCGCCTCTTCCTCCTCCTCCTCCTCCCCCCTCCTCCCCTCCTCCTCCTCCTCTCCCCCCCTGCTCCTGTTCCTGTTCCTCTCCTCCCCTTTTCCGCCCCCCCCTTTCCAACACCAAGACCTCTTCTTGTTCCTTTTTTTTTTTCCCCCCTTTTTTTTTTTTTTTATTCCACCACTTTTTTTTTTTCACTTTTTTTTCTTTTTTTTTTTTTTCACCTTTTTTTTTCTTTTAACTTTTTTTTATCCTTATCTACTTTTTTTATTTTTACTTTTTATTTTTTTTACTTCTTTCTTATTTTCTTTTTTCTTTTAATTCACCTATTCCTTGTTTTATCAAACAATTTTTACCACTAATACTTTTACTACTTATAATACTACTACTACTATACTACTACTACTATACTACTAAAACTCCCTACTTCACTACTACTACTCCTACTTACTAAAACTACCAACCTACCTATAACTACTACAAAAACTACTACTAAAAAACTATTCTACCCACTACTACTTATATTTTACTACAAACTACTACAAAAAACTACTACTACTACTTATACCAACTATAACTACTACTACTACTTAACTCTACTATTCAAACTACTACTAACTACTACTACTTTACTACTCTACTATTTAACTATACCTACAAAACTACCTACACTACCATTTTACTATTTTCCAATCTACTCTTACAAATTAATTTCCCCCAAACCTACTACTCCGACAAACTACAAATTTAACTATACTTACTAATACTACTACACTATATTACTACTATAATACTACAACAACAACCCAACAAAACAACAACAACAACAACAACACAAACAACAAACAACCCCAAAAATACTCTACTATACTCATACTACTACTCCCCTTAACACTATACTTACACTACTACATTTAATCACTACCACTACTTTTACTACCTCCCTACCCACTCCCCTGACTACTACACTAATACACTATTTAAACTCTACTACCCCAAAAACAACAACAAAAAAAAAAAAAAAAACCCCTACTACTTTTCACTACTACTTTTTTTTTTTTCTCTCCCTCTCTCTCTCCCTTTCTCCTCTCTTCTCCCTCCCCCCCTCTATAACACTTTTTCCCTCTCTCTCTCTCTCTCCTCTCTCTCTCCCCTTCTCCCCTCTCTCTCTCTTCTCCTCCTCTCTTCTCCACTTTTATATTTTTTTTTCCTGTTTTTCACGCCTTATCTGTTCCACGCACCGCCCCGCACCACCCCACACACACACACACACACACCCCCCACCCCACCCACCCCCAACACCCCAACACACACCACACACACCACACACACACAACACACACACACACCACACACCCCCACCACACCACACCCACCACACTTTTTACTCTATTTTGTTTCTTTTTTTCTGATTTTTTCCGTTTTGTTTACTCTTTTTTTTAAGTTTTCTTCTTCACTTCCATCAACGGGGAAGAAAGAGGGAGGAGGAGAGGAGGAGGAGGAGGAAGAGGAGGAGGAAAGGAAGAGAAGAAGAAGAAAAGAAAAAGAAGAAGAAGAAGAAGAAGAAAGAAGAAGGAAGAAGAAGGGAAGGAAGGGAGAGAAGAGAAAGAAGAAGAAGAGGAAGAAAAAAGAGGAAGAAGAAGAGAGAAAAGGAAAAGGAGGAGGGAGGAGGAGGAGGAAGGAAGGAGGAGGAGAGGAGGAGGAGGAGGGGGAGGAGGAGGAGGAAGAAGGAGGGGAAGAGGAAGGGAGGAAAGGAGAAGAAGAAGAAGAAGTAGAAGAGAAGAGAAGAGAAGGAAGGGAAAAAGAAGAGAAGAAGAGAAGGAAAGCGGGAGAAGAGGAGGAAGAGGAGGAAAGGAAAAGAGTGAGAAGGGGGGGGGAAAGGAAGGAGGTTTTAAAAAAAAAAAGTTGGAAAGAAAGAGAAAAAAACTAAAAAAAAAAAACCAAAGGGCCACACCCCCACCCCCCCCCCCCCCCCCCAGCTGGCACCCTCCCCCTGCACCCCCCCTCCCCCCTCAAAGGTCTCCTAATAGGAATTTACATGATAAAGATAATGATGGTAATAGTAAAAAATAATAATAATAATAATAATAATAGTAATAGTAATGATAATGATACTCAGAATAATAATAGTAATAATAATAGTAATGATAATGGTAATAATAACGATAATATTAATAATGTTAATAATAATGATAATGATAATTGTTAAGCTCCGCGGACGCCACCGCTCCGCTACTCCCGAAGGGGGGAAGGAAGGAAATTTGGGCGTGCGCGGGGGGCTCAACTTGTGTTGATATACGTAGCTCCTGTTGTAGCGTCCCCCCAACCCCAAAGGGTTTCTTCCAATCGTCGCTGGTCGTGGCATGACAAATAACCCGGCACCTCTACCTGAAGGTGCTGGGTTGGGCTTTATCTCCTTGTACCGGAAGGTACAACGGGGCAGTGCCCGTAGCTTCGGAGATACGGGGAGCTTACCTCCCCAGGCTTATAACGCCCCGGGCTTTACCCGGGGGGCGACCCTCCCTGTTCCCCCCCGAGGCCCCTAGCTTGCATATTTTGCCCGGGGTCAACCCATTATCCCCCCGCCCCTGTCATGCACTGTCAATCATATAGATACATCACCATCTGCTGCGTCGCCTTCAGGAAGACCTGTATGTGGTGCTCAAGAGGTCCTAAGATCCTGTCGCAGGTGCCTCATAAGGCCCCGGGTTCCGGGGGGAACCCAGGGGAAGCCTCCTGAAGGAGGTATCTCGTAGGGCGTCGTAGTAGCGTAGATTTTCACCTCCAGCCCACGCCCGCCCCTAGTGCCTGCCCCCAGCGCCCAGTGGCTCCCCAAGGGCCCCTGAAGAGAGGCCACAGGGGTAGGTAGTGTGGAGGGACGTCATGGTCTCGTAGAGTAGAAATTCCCTACCCCTGGGGCAAAGTGAGGGCGCCCCTTGGTTGCCCCACGGCGGATCCGGGAAGCCGGCGGGTCCCGGGGGGAATCACCACCGGGGGCGGGCAGTGTTGCAGGGACCTCTTGGTCTCGTAGAGTTGCATTTTCCCGCCCCTGGGGTTATGGGGGGTATTCCTTAGTCGTCCCGTCAAAAGCTCGTCGTCCCTGGGGCAAAGTGAAGAGCCACGGGGGCAACGCCGAGCGCCGCTATTTTGCCCTGCCGTGGCCCCTTCCTCTCAGGAGCCCAGGAGGAACACAGGGGCAAAGCCACCAGGGCAGGTGCCTGGCGGGACGTCGGGACTTCGTAGAGATGAGTAGCACCTGCCCCCGGGAAAAGCGGAGTGGCGGGCGTGGGGGGCGTCGGGTAATGAAGGGCGCGGCGTGTGTTGGCAACGTACTTGAGCGCGTGGTATCTGGAAGGAATACCACCTACTCGTTTACCGCGCTTAAGACACTAGTCTCGTAAGATATCACCGCGACGCAATAAGACGTGTGGCCCACACCACAGGGATATAGAATCTGTCTTCTCTCCTCTGTGTTCCGCGGAGGGGCCCAGCGTGTGGTGGGTACATGTCAAAGGTTATTTCAGTGCTGACATAAGTGTGAAGTAATGGCGTGAATTAAGGGATGAAGATTAACCCACTCTTCCTCTTCTCCTCGCCTCCTCACCTTCTCACTCTCTCACACTCTCCCTCACCTTTCTCTCACTCTCTCTTCACTTCTCTCGCTCTCTCTCCTTCTCCTCCCCTCATCTTCTCTTTCCCCGGGGGACGGGAGGGACCCTTAGCTGTGGTCAGCAAATGTGCAGGGGGGGCGCGGCCACCCCTTCATAGGGCTGAAAAAGGAAATTGTTGTAAGCACAACATCAATTACCTCTCTCTCTATCACCACCATCATCAGTACTCTGCCTCTTCCTCCCTTCTATTCCTCCTTCTCTTTCCCCATTTATTCTTCCTTCCCTTCTATTCCCCATTCTCCCAACTCTCCAGCCCTCACAATAATAATATTAATGATAACAATGATGATATTAACAATTATAACCATTATTTTTTTTACAATGAAACAATTAACATTTCTTTATTAAAGTCAAAACTATCGAGAGAGAGAGAGAGAGAGAGAGAGAGAGAGAGAGAGAGAGAGAGAGAGAGAGAGAGAAGAGAGAGAGAGAGAGAGAGAAAGATTGTTTATGTCCAAATATGGATAATTTTTCCTTTTTAAATAATCTCTGAAAGAAAACACTAAATTTTGCTCTACACGAACATTCACTTATTATTTGTTTGTTTGTTTGTTTGTTTGTTTGTTTGTTTGTTTCCTTTCCTTACTCTTGAGCCATCTGTTATCTGTATTGACCTGTGGATAATTTTAAAAAAATTAAAAAAATATAGTGGCGAGCTGTCAAACAAGATAAGAGATAGGAAGACAGAAACAGAGATGGAATAGGAAGAAGAAAGAAGAAGAAAGAAGAAGAAGAAGATGAAGAAAGAAAGAAAAAGAAGAAGAAAAAGGAGAAAGAAAAATGTTGAAATACTTACGTACTTACTTTGTCATGTGTGTGTGTGTGTGTGTGTGTGTGTTGGTGTGTGTGTGTGGTGTGGTGTGGGTCGATGTGTGGGAGTGTGTTGTATGTGCGGTGGTGTATGTGTGTGTGTGTGTGTTGTGTGTGTGTGTGTGTGTTGTGTGAATAGAATAGAATAGAATAGATAGAATTTATATGCTCAGACTTTATAAATAAAGTATGGAGCCAGCCCTAAAAAAAATACATTTGGCAGGGCATTTCAAAAAGATACAATAAGATAAGTGTGCATACTGCACATACAGATAATCTAGAAACTAAAAGTTAGGAGAAATCCAATTGCAATTTCCAAAAACTAAGTGCCACATAGAAAAATATAAATAAAGATAACTATAATCAGATATACTTGTTTGCTTATCTAACATGCTCAAAATCGATCTTTATGAATAATGACAATTTCTTTAAAACATTCACACTGTACTTTGCTTAACGCAACATACTTTTAAATGCGGGTTGGGCCTAATTGTGTGTATTCTGGAATACAATATCCCCCCAGCCTTACAATTCCCCCTCTTAGTACATTCGAAAGAACTGAAACCCCATTAATCTCCTACAACATTTCAATTGGAACTTTGCTACAAGACGATCTCTCTGTTTACACCTGTGTATCTACCAACATTTATTGGTAGTTCTATTTTTGCTTGTTCTGAATCTAGTTTTTCTGAAAGCGAATACTTTTCGGTAGTTTGACGAGGTACACCTCCATACCATAAAATCTGCTTAAATATTATTGTAGTTACTGGCATAACGATTTTTGTTGAATAATTATGATGCCAGGTAGTAATCCACTGATCCTTTAATCCTCACTTCAAATGCTTTCTTAAAACCATGTAGTGTTGGGCACATTTTGGTGATAACCACTCCCTGACATAAAACCACACTCATTTACATTAATTCCTTTTAATGGCACCCAACCCCATGGGAACTGTATAACCCTACAATACCAAATGCAACAAACATTGATTACATTATATAGCATAAAATTAGTGTTTTACCTGAAATTAGCCGAAGAACCAGTAACCTAACATTCTGCACTTTATATGAATTTCCAGTGGGTACACTCCAAGTTCACCATATACCATATCATTGCAGCGTTTTTATGAAACAAAACAACATCGTTTTAAAAAATTTTAAGTGTAATATCTCTAGCTCTCTAATCCTATAGTCTCCCCAAATCTCAGCTGCATAGGTGAGTATTTAATACCCTGGTAACACCAGGGTATTAAATAAATTCCAACTGCATATCAGCTGGCAAGTCAAACTTTCTACCTTTACCTATTAGTGAATACATTGCTCTTGTTGCTTGTTCTTTCAATCTAGCTCTCCTTTTTCGGAACCTGCCATTGTAATTAAATAATACACCAAGATACTTTAATCTTCTACCACCTCAACTTTTTCATAACCAAATTCAAATTTATAATTTCTTAGATGAGTTTTTTTCCCCTACTGAACACCACTATTTTTTTTTGTTACAATTAATCTTTAATTTTCCCCTCATTTTCAGAAGTATACAATGCTATCAGAGCCTGCTTTATTCCCTTTCCCCACTGTCACATAATATAATTGTATCACCCGCGTACATTAGAACAAAAAGTTTCAAATAGGAGTTATCAAATCATGACCAAAATCTAGAAAATTGCAGTTTTCATTCAAATAATTTACTTTCAATATTTATTAATGTAAAAAGCGAAAAGCAAGGGCGACAAATTTCCCCTTCCCCTTTCTCCCCTGTTGCCTACAATGTAAACAGACATCTCTTGGTTAGCATTACACAAGACCCGATGTTACTATACATATTTCTGATTACATTAAGTATTTTCCCATTCACTTTTTCCCTCACTAGCTTGTACCACAAACCCTCACGCCACACCATATCAAAGGCTTTCTTGTAGTCTACGAAAAAACAAAAAAGCTTCTTTTTTCTCCAGTTGAACAAATCAATTACGCATTTAAAGCAAAAATATATGGTCTAAAGTAGAGTACTCATGCCTAAAACCAGCTGTGTTTCATTAAATATTGCTAGTATCAGAATATTTAGTTAGTCTACATTGAGTATAGAGGTGAACAGTTTACCCAGGCAGCTAAGGGAGGTGATGCCCCGGTAATTATTGGCGTCCCTTTAATGTCTCCTTTGTTCTTATAGAGTGGCACTACCATACCAACTTTGTGTGTGGTTGTGGTTGTGTGCGTGTGTGTGGTGTGTGTGTTGTGTGTGTATATGTGCGTGTGTGTGTGTGTGTGTGTGTGTGTGTGTGTGTGTGTGTGTGTGTTTTGTGTGCGTGTGTGTGTGTGTGAGTGTATGTGCGTGTGTGTGTGTGTTGTGTGTGTGTGTGTGTGTGTTGTGGTGTGGTGTGTGTGTGTGTGTAGTGCGTGTGTGTGTGGTGTGTGTGGTGTTTTGTGTGGGGGGGGGGGTTTTGTTTGGGGTGTTGTGTGGTGTGTGTGTGTGTGTGTGTGTAAGAGGAGAAACAATTTGCTTATTTTCATATTTCTTAATCAAGTTCTTTGTCGTCGTGTATTTTCCTTCTCTTTTTCTCTATTTCACAATCTTTTCTTCATACACTTTCTTCTTCTTTTTTTCTTCTTTTTTCATTTTTTTCTTGTCCTGGTTTTATGTTCCACGTCTTTTTTTCTTCTTTTTTTATCATCAACCTTCTGATCAACCGGTTTCTTTTCTTCATCACTTTTATTATTACTATTATTATTATTATTATTATTATTATCATCATTTTCTTTGCTCTGCTCTTTTCTTTTTCTTTCTTTCTTTTTCCTCCTTCTCTTCCTCCTCATTTCCCCCTATTCAGTTTCTTTTTAATTATAACTTTTGTAATCTCTCTCTCTCTCTCTCTCTCTCTCTCTCTCTCTCTCTTCTCTCTCTCTCTCTCTCTCTCGTCTCTCTCTCTCTCTCTCTCTCTCTCTCTCTCTCTCTCTCTCTCTCTCTCTCTCTCTCTCTCTCTTACCTCCGTGAAGGGCAGACGTAGGCCTTATATGGGTATTGTCTCCTGGGCAAGAGAAGAGGAGGAAGAAGAAGAAGAAGAAGAAGAAGAAGAAGAAGAAGAAGAAGAAGAAGAAGAAGAAGAAGAAGAAGAAGAAGAAGAAGAGGAGGAGGAGGAGACATATACCGTTATCGACGTTAAAGTGTGTGTGTGTGTGTGGTGTGTGTGTGTGTGTGTGTGTTGTGTGTGTGTGTGTGTGTGTGTGGGTGTGTGTACATGACGAATATCATGATGAGGTGCATAGGTTAGATTATACCCTAAGTACACACACACACACACACACACACACACACACACACACACACACACACACACACACACACACACACACACACACACACACACACAGTCATTGGCCTCTATCTAATCTCTCAATAGCACGCTTGGACACGTACGTACATTTAAGCAAGCAACAACAGTAATAATAAAAATAATAATAATAATAATAATAATAATAATAATAATAATAATAATAATAATAATAAATAATAATAATAATAGTCACCATTATTATCATCATTATAAACAAATAAGAAGAAGTAATAGTAATGTCAAGGAGGAGAGAGAGAGGAAGAGAGAGAGAGAGAGAGAGAGAGAGGAGAGAGAGAGAGAGAGAGAGAGAGAGAGAGAGAGAGAGAGAGAGATAAGCTATCATCATACAGTTATAATCTTTCATAATTAGGTCTCTCGGACACTAACCCCTTGCTTCCCTTCTTCCCCTCTTCCCCTCTTCCCCTCTTCCCGCTTCCCTTCTTCCCCTCTTCCCCTCTTCCCCTCTTCCCTCTTCTAAATTTTCCCTTTCCTCGTTTATTGTTCCTTTTTTCCCTTTAATATTTCTCCCTTCCTTCTCTTCTCCTTTTCCCCTTAACCCATTTCTTTCCTCTCCTTTTCACACACACACACACACACCACACACACACACAACACACACACACACACCACACACACACACACACACACACACACACACACACACACACCACACACGCAACACACCAACACACACACACACACACACACACACACACACACAACACACACACACACACACAACACACACACACACACATTCCACACACTGTTGCTGGGTAACTATCTTCTTCACACCTTTCTTCCTCCTCCTCCTCTCTCCTCTCCTCCTCCTCTCCTCCTCCTCCTCCTCCTCCCCTCCTCCTCCTCCTCCTCCCTCCTCCTTGGCCAGGTAGCCGAGTGTATACGTAAGGTAAGAGGCTTAAAGGTGACAGGTATTCTCTCTCTCTCTCTCTCTCTCTCTCTCTCTCTCTCTCTCTCTCCTCTCTCTCCTCTCTCTCTCTCTCTCTCCTCTCTCTCTCTCTCTCTCGTCTCTCTCTCTCTCTCTCTCCTCTCTCTCTCTCTCTCTCTCTCTCCTCTCTCTACTTCTCACTCATGTATCAGTTTCTTCCATCACACTGTAACACACACACACACACACACACACACACATACACACACACACAATCGATTCACCCGTCAAGGATCCCTCCCTGCCTCCCCCCCTTCGTCAGTAGGCCGAACCGTAGGACTCACACATATCCTACAGACTCCTTGAGGGATCTGTGATGGCCTGATACCCACCAAAGGATCTCAGAATAGGAGAGAAGCAGGCTGGAGTGTCCTATAGGAACCGTAAGAGATAGAGAGAGAGAGAGAAGCAGAGAGTAGGAACCCGTAGGACTCTTATCATAATGCATGGGTATCCTAGGGTACTAAAATAACTTTCTTTGTGGTCTAGATGTCCTTTCGTGTCCTCTAACGCGGATGTGTGTGTGTGTTGTGTGTGTGTGTGTGTGGCTACTGGAGAGGCTGAAGTAACATATAAACTACATAACACAAGCAATAAACTACATAGCACAAACAATAAACTACATAAACTACATAGCACAAACAATAAACTATATAAACTACATAACATAAACAATAAACTATATAAACTACATAACACAAGCAATAAACTATATAAACTACATAACACAAATAATAAACTACATAAACTACATAGCACAAACAATAAACTATATAAACTGCATAACACAAGCAATAAACTACATAAACTACATAGCACAAACAATAAAAATATATAAAACTAACACACAAGCAATAAACTATATAAACTACATAACACAAATAATAAACTACATAAACTACATAGCACAAACAATAAACTATATAAACTGCATAACACAAGCAATAAACTACATAAACTACATAGCACAAACAATAAACTATATAAACTACATAACACAAGCAATAAACTATATAAACTACATAACACAAGCAATAAACTACATAAACTACATAGCACAAACAATAAACTATATAAACTACATAACACAAACAATAAACTATATAAACTACATAACACAAACAATAAACTACATAAACTACATAGCACAAACAATAAACTATATAAACTACATAACACAAACAATAAACTACATAAACTACATAGCACAAACAATAAACTACATAACACAAGCAATAAACTAGATAAACTACATAACACAAGCAATAAACTATAAACTACATAACACAAACAATAAACTATATAAACTACATAACACAAACAATAAACTACATAAACTACATAACACAAACAATAAACTACATAACACAAGCAATAAACTAGATAAACTACATAACACAAACAATAAATTATATAAACTACATAACACAAACAATAAACTACATAAACTACATAGCACAAACAATAAACTATATAAACTACATAACACAAACAATAAACTACATAAACTACATAGCACAAAAAAATAAAAAATACAAACACAAGCAATAAACTAGATAAACTACATAACACAAGCAATAAACTATATAAACTACATAGCACAAACAATAAACCATATAAACTACATAGCACAAACAATAAACTACATAACACAAGCAATAAACTATATAAACTACATAGCACAAACAATAAACCATATAAACTACATAGCACAAGCAATAAACTACATAACACAAACAATAAACTAGATAAACTACATAGCACAAACAATAAACCATATAAACTACATAGCACAAACAATAAACTATATAAACTACATAGCACAAACAATAAACTATATAAACTACATAGCACAAACAATAAACCATATAAACTACATAGCACAAACAATAAACTACATAACACAAGCAATAAACTATATAAACTACATAGCACAAACAATAAACTATATAAACTACATAGCACAAACAATAAACTACATAACACAAACAATAAACTATATAAACTACATAGCACAAACAATAAACTATATAAACTACATAGCACAAACAATAAACTACATAGCACAAACAATAAACTATATAAACTACATAGCACAAACAATAAACTACATAACACAAGCAATAAACTATATAAACTACATAGCACAAACAATAAACTATATAAACTACATAGCACAAACAATAAACCATATAAACTACATAGCACAAACAATAAACTACATAACACAAGCAATAAACTATATAAACTACATAGCACAAACAATAAACCATATAAACTACATAGCACAAACAATAAACTACATAACACAAACAATAAACTATATAAACTACATAGCACAAACAATAAACTACATAACACAAACAATAAACTATATAAACTACATAGCACAAACAATAAACCATATAAACTACATAGCACAAACAATAAACCATATAAACTACATAGCACAAACAATAAACTACATAGCACAAACAATAAACTATATAAACTACATAGCACAAACAATAAACCATATAAACTACATAGCACAAACAATAAACTATATAAACTACATAACACAAACAATAAACTACATAGCACAAACAATAAACTATATAAACTACATAGCACAAACAATAAACTATATAAACTACATAACACAAACAATAAACTACATAACATAAACTACAGTACAATCTCAGAGACTATAAGCTGTCGAAGGATACTCACTAAAATCCTTCATCATTATCCTAATCTAAATAATTCAAGGATGCGTTTTGATATGGTGTCCTAAATCATGTCATTAGTATAAGAGTAAGGGGCGATCTGATAGAAGTTTTTAAGTGGATAAAGGGATTTAATAAAGGAGAGGTAGGAAAAGTTCTTACGACTTTTAACCAGGGTAGAACAAGAAGTAACGGATTCAAGCTGGAAAAGCGTAGATTTAGAAAGGAAATAGGGAAAAACTGGTTCACAAATAGGGTGGTAAAATGAGTGGAATGGTCTCAGTAGAAGGTAGTTAGGGGCGGAGTCATTGGGGAGCTTTAAAGGGGAGCTGGATAGGTTCATGGATGGGGATGAAAGGTGGATGTAGGTAGTGTTAGGTGACAGGAACTACCACGTGTAGGCCTCGCGGCCTCTTGTAGCTTCCTTATTTTCTTATGTTTCTTATGTTCTTAAGAGAATAAATTTCAGACATCCTTATTAAGTGTAGGATGTCTCAGGAAGGATTCTATATAGCTGGTAGGAGGAAGGAAGGAGAGAAGGATATAGGATGGAGGTCTTGAGTCGTGAGGGAAATGCAGGATTGAAGGAGGTTGAGTGTGTGTGTGTGTGTGTGTGTGTTGGGGATGTGTTTTGTGTGTGTGTGTGTGGTGTGTGTGTGGTGTGTGTAGGGGTGGGGGGGGGGGGGTATGCAAGAAATGGGTGTTAAAAATGAACGTGTATGTGTGTGTGTGGGTGTTGGTGTGTGAGTGTGTGTGTGTGGGGGGGGGGGGGGGGTTATGCAAGAAATGGGTGTTAAAAATGAACGTTATGTGTGTGTGTGTGTGTGTTTGTGTGTGTGTGTGTGTGTGTGTTTTGTGTTTTTTTTGTGTGTGTGTGTGTGTGTGTGTGTGTGTGTGTGTTTGTGTTTGTGTTTTTTTTTGTGTGTGTGTGTGTGTTTTGTGTGTGGGTGTGGGGGTGTGTGTGTGTGTGTGTGTTGTTGTGTGTTGTACCATGCCCTCAAAAAGGGTAAAAAGGGCACTTCCTCCACCCCTGTGTCCCAAAACCCCAAGGGACACACACTCTAATTGGTTCAGGGAGCTTAGGGACACGGGCCTTGATTAGGGGCATGTGTGTGTGTGTGTGTGTGTTGTTGTGTGTGTGTGTGTGTGTGTGTGTGTGTGTGTGTGTTTCTTTATGTATTCGAATTTTAATCTGTATCTGTATTATTATTATTATTATTATTTTTATTATTATTGTTATTCTTGGTTATTTATTATCCAATATTTTCATTATCATTCGTACCAGTGAGAGAGAGATAGTAAGAGAGAGAGGAGGAGAGAGAGAGAGAGAGAGAGAGAAGAGAGAGAGGGGGAGAGAGAGAGAGAGAGAGAGAGAGAGAGAAGAGAGGAGAGAGAGGCATGAACAAAAGAGCCAAAGATATGCTTTTGACGTGGCAGGAGGAGGAGGAGGAGGGGGGGAGGAGGGGAAGGGAGGAGGAGGCGGAGGAGGAGGAGGGGGAGGGGGGAGGAGGGAGGGGGGGGAGGAGGAGGGGGAGGAGGGGTGAGGAGGAGGAGGAGAGGAGGAGGAGGAGGGGGAGGAGGAGGGGGAGAGGGGCCGAGGAGGATGAGGGGGAGGAGGAGGAGGAGGAGGGGAGGAGGAGGAGGAGGAGGGGTGAAGGAGGAGGGGGAGGAGGAGGAGGAGAGGAGGAGGAAGAGGAGGTGAATACGAAACAGAAGGAAGGGAAAAGGCGAAGAAGAGGAGGAGGAACAGAGACTAGGAGGAAACGAAGAAGAAAAGGAAGAGAGGAGAGAGAGAAGAAAAGGAAAGAGAGAGAAGAAAGAGAGAGAGAAAGGAGAGAGAGAGAGAGGGGAAGAAGAGAAGAGAGAGGAGAGAGAGAGAGAGAGAAGAGAAAAGAGAAGAGAGAGGAGAGAGAGAGAGAGAAATATGCGAAGAATGAGCTAGACAATTAAAAGGTATTAGGAATTTAGAGAGAGGAGAGAGAAAAAAGAGAGGTATGGTGAGTTATGTACAGAGAAGGAAGAGGAGGAGGAAGAAGAGGAGGAGGAAGAAGAGGAGGTTATAAGGAAGAGGAGGAAGAAAGGGGGTTATAAGGGGGGGATGAGGGTATTAGGATTTAAATATAAGGGTAAAGGGAAAAGGGCCCAGTTAATGGGTACCTAGGTGTCTATAAACTAAAAAAGAACAAATTTGAAGAGTTGAAAAAAAAAAAAAAGGAGGAGGAGGAGGAATTAGTGAGAGAAACTTAAAATTTTGAGTGACGTAAAAGGAAGAGAGAGAGGGAGGGGAGGGGGAGAAAGAGAGAGGAGAGAGAGAGAGAGAAGAGAGAGAGAGAGAGAGAGAGAGACAGAGAGAGAGAGAAGAGAGAGGAGAGAGGGGAGAGAGAGAGAGGACAGAGAGAGAGAACGGAAATATTCGGCAAAATTGTAGCGGAAACGGGACCTACATAAACATACATAAACACACACACACACACACACACACACACACACACACACACACACACACACACACACACACACACACACACACACACACACACATACACACACACGTAAGGCATGTGTAAATAATCCTATATCATTTTATAGGAGGTTTTGAGAGAGAGAAAGAGAGAGAGAGGCTGTGACGTCATCATTTTCCCGTTACACGACCTAAGTCTGCTATACCTCCTCCTCCTCCTCCTCCTCTCCTCCTCCTCCTCCTCCTCCTCCTCCTCCTCCTCCTCCTTCTCCTATTCTTCCTCCTCCTTCCTTCCATCCTTCGTCTTATTCGTCTTCCCTTCAATACTCCTTTCTTCTTCTTATCTCCTCTCCCTCCTCTTCCTCCTCTTCTTCTTATCTCCTCTCCCTCCTCTTCCTCCTCTTCTTCTTCTTATCTCCTCCCCCTCCTCTTCCTCCTCTTCTCTTCTTATCTCCTCCCCCCTCCTCTTCCTCCTCTTCTTCTTCTTATCTCCTTTCCCTCCTCTTCCTCCTCTTCTTCTTATCTCCTCTCCCTCCTCTTCCTCCTCTTCTTCTTATCTCCTCTCCCTCCTCTTCCTCCTCTTCCTCTTCCTCCTTCTTTTATCCTCTTTCTCCAATTTTTCGCTCTGCTTCTTACTCGTATTTCATTTATGTACATGAGTGCAGTATGTACAACACACACACCCCAACACACACACACACACACACACAACACACCACACACACACACACACACACACACATACACACACACACACACAACACAACACACACACACACCACCCCACAGCTGAAAAAATACCTTCATACCATTTTGTCTTCTTTTTTTTTCTCTCTCCTCTCTCTCTCTCTCTCTCTCTCTCTCTCTCCCTCTTCTCCTCTCTCTCTCTCTTTTCTCTCTCTCTCTCTCTCTCTCTCTCTCTCTGTAGTGTCATATCCGGCTATTCCTGTTGAACGTGTGTCCTGTTTGTCTGTTTTACCTGTTTAGCTTGATTCATCTGTTAACCTGACCACAACGGCCCCTGCACCTGTTGCCGTAATAGTAGTAGTAGTAGTAGTAGTAGTAGTAGTAGTTGTAGCAGGTTCTTGATACAGTTACTTACCGTTATCAGTCTTATAACTACCTATACCGTTAACAGGGGGGAAGGGAAGGAAGGGAGAGAGGGAGGGACGTCTGTTAACCGGAAATGTGAAAGAGAATTTCTAAAGGTTTTTTTTTTTTTTTTTTGCGCTGTTAATTTAATTTTCCTCGTGCATTCACCTTTTATCTCCTTTTCTTCTTCTCTTTGTCTTGTGTTTCCTTCTTCGTTGTGAGTGAGGGGAGGGGGAACACGAGAGATAGAGAGAGAGAAAAAGAGAGAGAGAGAGAGAGAGAGAGAGAGAAGAGAGAGAGAGAGAGAGAGAGAGAGAGAGAGAGAGAGAGAGGTGAATATCTGATTTTAATAATCGATGATAACACCCACACACACACACACACACACACACACACACACACACACACACACACCCCACACACACCACACACACACAAACACAAAACACACACACACACACACACACCAAAACACACACACACACACACACACACAATAAAAGATAGGCAGCTAACCGGCCTGTGTGCACTCTTATGAAGGTATGTGTACGTGAATACTCCCCGAAACGTACACGTGTATGTATATATGTAAGTATGCATGTATGTGTGTGTCTACCTAAATAGCAACCATACCTGTTTTCCATACATACATAAACAGATAGCGTGAGTATGAAAGCATCAACACACACACACACACACACACACACACACACACACACACACACACACACACACACACACACACACACACACACACAGCAGAGTTCATCGGGCCGCCCTTGGTGCGTGCAACTCAAAAAGGAGGAGGAGGAGGAGGAGGAGGAGGAGGGAGTGAGGGAGGGAGGTAGAGACAGGAGGGGGAGAAGAGGGGGAGGTGGACGGGTCTTTACCTTCTCCTCCTCCTCCTCCTCCTCCTCCTCCTCCTCCTCCTCCTCCTCCTCCTCCTCCTCCTCCTCTTCTTCCTCCTGCTAACTTGGACGTTCAGAGGGGGGAGTCATCAGGTATTTGCTGCTGTATTTCTGTTTACTTCTTTTTCTCAGCAAGTTCCTGACAGGTAGGAAAGAGGAACTACTTGCTAGATCACGTGACTGCCCCCCCTGCCCCCCCCTGCCTCCCCTCTGCCTCTTTCCTCACCCCTCCCTCAGCCCTCCTTTCCCCCTGCCTCTTCCCTACCCCCTGCCTCACCCCCCTGTCTCTCTCTGTCCTTAAGGCGATCTTAAGACAAGGCAAAGATAGTTGAGGTATGCATCAACCCAACTTCTTAACTAAGGCAATACTTTAAGCGGCCTTTAATAGCCAGGCAAGGGAGGACTTTATACAAGGGCCCTTAGATAATAACACCTTAAAGAGTATCCAATGCAGGTCTAAATATTGAATAGATAAGAAATAGATTAGATTATAGGATATTCATAGTTTTGTGGTAGATATTTGTGATAGATTTTATTATTTACCTGTATATCTATAGTGGGACTTTATTAAAGGTGAAAAATCCTGACCCCTTGCTGCTTACTGACTGATATTTGATGCCAGGAGAAGGGAATACTACGCTTCTTCTAAATTTCAGCTGTATTTTATCATAGTTAACCATATTATCAGGTAAACTTAGGCATAATTTTAAGCATGAGACCTTAAGATAGAATGGAATTTTCACCTTGTTAAAAGAAATAGACTATAGTGCCTCTGTTCTTACCTGTAATTAGTAAGGTGAAGGTGTGATTAAAGTGTTGATCATGTTAAGACTGAGTGAAAAAAGAGGAAGAGGAAGAGGTAGGAGGAAGGAAAGATGGGAGGAAAGAGGGATAGTGAAGGAAGTGAGGAATAGGAGGAGAAGGAAGAGGATGAGGAAGAGGGATAGATAGAAGAATAAGTACAGGCGGGATTAGAGAGAGAGAGAGAGAGAGAGAGAGAGAGAGAGAGAGAGAGAGAGA
>JACEEZ010009483.1:970000-972500 GCA_016584305.1 Chionoecetes opilio | reverse complement strand
TCTCCCGCAGGCTGGGCGCGGCTCCTGGACCGATGCCAGAGTGATCCCTACTTCCGCGTTGTGGTGCCTCTCGGGGTGTCGGTCACGCGGTTAACACTGCTACTCTTTCTGGACTCTCGTGTGTGTGTGTGTGTGTGTACTCTGTGTGTGTGTGTGTGTGTGTGTGCCTCAAGGAGTGGGTTAGAAAGAGAGAAGGGGAAGATATGGAAGTAAAGGACGATTTGTATGTGTTTATGTTAGGTCTTCTCTCGGTTATTGTTGTTGGGGATGGGGTGAGGGGCATTGGCGTAAAGTATTGGGATGAAAAAAGAATCCTGTTACACACACACACACGCGCACACACACACACACGCGCGCACACACACACACACACACACACACACACACACACACACACACACACACACACACACACACACACACACACACACACACACACACACACACACACACACACACACACACACACACACACACACACATGGAGTTGAATGACCGTACAGTCTGCCTCTCTCGCTCTTCTCTGCGTCGGTCAAGTGTACCTAAACATAACACAAATGACCTTGAAGTCTCACCACCACCACCACGACCACCACCACCACCACGACCACGACCACCACCACCACCACCACCACGACCAAACCATTGAACTTTAAATTCCTTGCTATCAACCCTAACATATATTCTTCCTTAACATTTACCTCAATAATTATTAAACTCTACACTTCCCTTTTTTTTGTCCAAACCTCTCTTAGTTGTTCTTATGTTATTCTATTTTGACGGAAACTTCTCTCGCAAACACTAACATTCCATCCTCCAAACCTACCACACATTTTTCCTTAACCCCTTGAGGCCCAGAACGTAATTACCTCCGCCAACGAAGTTGGAGGGGTTATGTTTTCTCCCCGATCTGTCTGTCTGTCTGTCTGTCTGTCTGTCTGTTAGTGTACAGGATTTCTCGAAAAGTTACGAATAGATTTGGACCAAACTCGGTATACCAAGTCTATTTGGTATAAGGAAGAACTGATTTAATTTTGGATGAAATCTATTGACAACTGTTGCCATGGCAACCAATTGATGAAATATTCGGCCGGAGGTATGCGCTCATACTGAGTGCATATATATATATATATATATATATATATATATATATATATATATATATATATATATATATATATATATATATATATATATATATATATATATATATATATATATATATATATATATATATATATATATATATATATATATATATATATATATATATATACGTATATTTGATGAAATATTCGGGCGGAGGTATGCGCTCTACTGAGTGCCCCCCCCCCTAGTTTCCATTGTAATTTGGCTACCATTAGACAATTTTTAGTGTATATAAGCAATATGTAATAGATATGACCTGTTTAGTATCCTTTCCACTAACTAATTTGGTATATTAAGTGACTTTTTTTTTTTATGGCTCGACAACATACAATTTTTTTAATAGCAAAGAAAAGATCTGGGCGCGAAGGGGTTAACATCTACCTTAATCAAAACAATACCCCAACCTTTTTTTTTTTATTCGAACCTTCCTTAATTGTTCTTTTGTTATTCTGTCTCGACGAAAACTTTTTTAAATAGGGTGGTAAATGATTGGAATGGACTCAGTCGTCAGGTAGTCAGCGTGGAGTCAATAGGGAATTTTAAAATAAGGCTAGACAATTTCATGGATGGGGATGAAAGGTGGATGTAGGTAGTGTTAAGTAACAGGAACTACCTCGTGTAGGTCTCACGGCCTCTTGTAGCTTTATTATTTTCTTATGTTCTTATGTTCTTTTTTAATCCAAACCTTCCTTACTTGTTCTTACGTTATTCTATCTTGACGGAAACTGTTCTCTCGCAAACTCTATATTTATTCCTTCCTACCAAACCTAGCACATTCTTCCTTAACATTTACTTCAATTAAACTATATTCCTACCTTTTTTAATACAAACCTTCCTTTACTAAGTCTTGTTCTTGCGTTATACTATCTTGACGGCAACTGTTCTCCCGCAGCGGTGAAGTTACTTGTTATTTTGTTATTGTATCTTGACGGAAACTGTTCTCTCGCAGCGGTGAAGTTTGGTTTTGAAGAGAGAGGACGTTTTTATTTTATTCTATATTGACGGCAATTGTTCTTCCGCAGCGGTGAAGTTACTTGTTCTTGTATTGTTGTAACTTGACGTAAATTGTTCTTCCGCAGCGGTGAAGTTCGGGCGCATGAGCAAGAAGCAGCGGGAGAAGGTGGAGGACGAGGTGCGCTACCACAAGGCCGCCGCGCAGATGAGCTTGGCGGCGCAGCAGGAGACCTCCCCGGACTCCTCCATGTACGAATCCCCGACGCCCACTTCTTCAGACATCTACACCCCCACGTGAGTACCCAGACAGGGAATTGCATCTACTACTACTACTACTACTACTACTACTACTACTACTACTACTACTACTACTACTACTACTACTACTGCTGCTGCT
>JACEEZ010009483.1:892500-967500 GCA_016584305.1 Chionoecetes opilio | reverse complement strand
GAGATTGTGAGATAACGGACAGAGAGAGAGAGAGAGAGAGAGAGAGAGAGGAGAGAGAAGAGAGAGAGAGAGAGAGAGAGAGAGAGAGAGAGAGAGAGAAAGGAAAGATTGAATGGTAAACCTAAGCGAAAAGAAAAGAGACAGACAAACTGAAAACAAATCCTACATCAATAATAATAATGATAATAATAACAATCACAATAATAGTGTCATTCGTGTAGCTTCAATAGGATACCAAATATTACAGTAGTGAGGATAAAAATAAATTAAGAGATATAGTTGTGTGAATTTGTGGCGAATCGAGACATTTTGTTAAGTGACCTGAGCTTTGAAGAAATGACCTGACCTCGGGGAAGACTTAATAACCTTTCCCTCCCCTCTTCGTTATACATCAGGTAAGTGGGTATAACCTGTGAATACCTGTACAAAACTCGTATATTCTCTCTGTCTCTCTCTCTCTCTGTCTCTCTCTCTCTCTCTCTCTCTCTCTCTCTCTCTCTCTCTCTCTCTCTCTCTCTCTCTCTCTCTCTCTCTCTCTCTCTCTCTCTCTCTCTCTCTCTCTCTCTCTCTCTCTCTCTCTCTCTCTCTCTCTCTCTCTCTCTCTCTCTCTCTCTCTCTCTCTCTCTCTCTCTCTCTCTCTCTCTCTCTCTCTCTCTCTCTCTCTCTAAGTCACATTGCACATTTTTTCCCCAACATTCCGTGACAATCTGACTTGTGACTCACCACTCCTCCCCGTCATCACACCCCCCCTTCACCCCCCTCCCCCCTCCGGCACTCCAATGCAGGTGCTACAGGTGTACGTAAGGCACCTGTACCTTTCTCTCCTCCACTACATCAATTTACACCCACCCATTCTCTCTCTCCCTCTCTCACATGCTGTATAATCACGTAGCGAGAGCAGAAATAGATCGATTAGTTTAGTAGCCTTTTCTCACGCCACATCTTTTCCTAGACTTAAATTTGTGAATACCTGAATATATTAATGAGTCTGATTTTTTTTGTTTTAACCTTAGTGGTGAATACGCTCCGTGCAAGCAGGAATGACTTACTGAGGAAGAGTATCATAATATTATATCAAGCGACCCATTAGCTTATACGCAACCTTGTCAATAAGTGATCCATTAAATATATACAGATTGATATCAATTCATGACTGATTGAGATGACTTAAGACTGCAAAGACTACAGAAAAACACACATTATTCAAGGGATGTTTGAAGTTTTTATTTATTATTATTATTATTTTTTTTTTTAAGTGGAGAAAAGTCTGTGTGCGTGAGTGCGTGTGTGAAGGGTTGCACAGAGGAATGCTACACACAGTGCTCCTTCCTGCATGCACGGTGCCTGGGGGTTAATTGGTCGTTCTCACCTGCCTTGGGTTCCTCACTAATGCTCAGGTGTTGGGCCGGGTCACTCCTCAGGTAAAGGCGGGTTCGCCCAGAGGCAAGCCGGCTCAGGAGGAGGAGGAGGAGGAAGCGAGTTAACTGGTGGTGGTCAGATGCGGGGTGCCGGGCCGGGCGGAGGTGGGGGTGGAGGAGGAGGTGGTGGGGATGGAGGGGGAGGTGGTGGAGGCTTAATGGGAGAAGCGGACATTATAATCAAAGAGGAAGTAGAGACGTGCTTTAACATGGACACGATGCAGACGTCGCGGCTGTGTCCCCCCACCAACACCACCACCACCAACACCTCCACCAGTCTATCAGATAAAAGTTTAACAACCTCTGTAGACAGCACCACCTACCTCCCCCACGGGCCCACCTCTCCGACCCTAAGTCAGTCTCAACAACCACAACAACAACCACAACCACAACCACAACAGCAGCCGCACCAGCAACTACAACAACCGCAGCTACAACACCAGCAACAACAACAACACCAGGCGGGGGTAGCGGGTGCCACGGTGCTGCCAGACGAAGATTCAGTATCTCCTCGTAAGATTAATACTTTTGTTGCATGATCTTTGGTGCATGAGTCTAGTGCATGGTGGTCTGCCTGAGGTTATATTTTTTCTCTCAGTCATTACTCATTTTTTCTGACTTTTTAATGCCTTATTCCTCCTTCGGGTTATTCTTCCTCCTCCTTCCTCCTTTCTCAATATCCACACATAAGATTTAAGAAAAAAAATAGTGCATCAACTTTGCATGAACTCTGTGTGATTTTTTTCTTCTTCGATTATTACGAAATTATCCCTGACTTAAATCCATTCTTTTCCTTTTGGGTTAGGTTTATCTCCTCCTTCTCTGCCCTTCCCCCAGCCTCACCCCTTCCTCCTTCACCCTTTAAGTAAGCCTCTCATCCCTTTAAGGTAAGTAAGAGAGCAAGTCTTTTGAAGTCTCTCGCCTATGTACAGTTTCCTTTACCCGCCCTCCTCCCGTGATCTTCAGAAATACATCATCATCATCATCAGCTCCACAAACCCGCCGTGCATAAAACCAAGAGAATGGAAAGAAAATGTAGAATGAGTGATAATCTCTCTCTCTCTCTCTCTCTTCTCTCTCTCTCTCCTCTCTCTCTCTCGTCATCTCTCTTCTCTCTCTCTCTCTCTCTCTCTCTCTCTCTCTCTCTTCTCTTCCTCTCTCTCTCTCTCTTCTCTCTCTCTCTCCTCTCTCTCTCTCTCTCTCTCCTCCTCCTTGCGGTATTGAAAGGTTTATGAGAGAGAGAGAGAGAGAGAGAGAGAGAGAGAGAGAGAGAGAGAGAGAGAGAGAGTAGTGGATGAAGAGGCCCATTTAACCCCTTGATTCATCTGTCTCTTAGTACAACAATAGTGATTTGAGTGATGATCCTTTTTATTAATTTATTCTATGCATTGATGTGTCTTTGTGTGCCTTAATGTTGTGCCTTCCTCCCTGTCACTTGTTTTTTATCGCATCTGACGCAGTACAGTGATGTTGTGATTGTTGTTGCTGTATTGTTGTTGTTGTTGTGGATGTTTTGCTGTATTTTTTCTTGCATTATATTGATGGATATTTCTTGTAATCCCCTGCCCTATCTTCCTTCTCCTTCCTCCTCCTCTTCTGTTTCTCTCATTCAGTTTCTTCTATTCTCCATCTTTTAGTTATACTTTCGAACATTTTTTTCTTTCTTATTTTCGATTATTCTTTCCACCTCTATTATGTTTTCTTCTATGTCATCCTTCCATCCTTTGCTTTCCATTTCTTGAGTCTATATTTATTTTTTATCCTCATATCTTTATTATTTTTCTCTTCCCCATCACTTTGTCTCATTCTACTTTTAGTTCTCTCCTTATACATTTTTTTTCCCCCTTTCCTTCTGCAATCCCACGGTCTTACTCAATAACCCTCAATGTCAACCCTTTCATCTACCCTTTTCCTGTCACTTCTAAGCCTTTTCGGCGCACTTCCTCTCCTTATTCTATCGCCATCACCTTTTTTCTTACTTCCTAAACATCCCAACCCTGCATCTCCCCTTTTCTGCTTATTATACCTTCTTTTTCCCTTCGTCTGCCCCTTTACCCAACATCTGATCCTTTAAACTTCAAGCCGCTTTACCTTAACCCGAAACCCTACAGTACCTTGTCTCCGATCGCCCCTCGTGTAGTCGTCGCGCTGTTGTTGTCCGCTGACAGTCTCCCTCCCTCCCATTGCAGATCCCGCGCAGCTGGCGGAGATTTTGGCTCGCTGGGTGGCGGACGCGCACCTCAGGACTTGTCTCTACTCCACCGAGCACATAGCGGACGTGATGAGGAAACAGTCGCTGGACATCTCCAAAGTCACCTACTACAAAAATATGGTACGATCTCAGGGTGACTGAGTGATGTTTATTTATATATTTATTTATTTATTTATTTACTTGTGTGTCTTTGATGTGAGTGAGATGCGTGAAGGTAATAGTGATGATGTTGATGATGATGTTTGTCCCGCAGGCTCACGAGGAGCTTTGGTTCGACTGTGCCCAGAAGCTGACGTCGGTGATCCAGCAAATCATCGAGTTCGCGAAGGCCGTCCCGGGGTTCAGGAAATTCTCGCAAGATGATCAGATCGTCCTTCTTAAAGCAGGTGGGTGCCGCGGCAGGGTGAGGGCAGGGCAGGACCCCTCTGCGGCCTGCAGGGTGACACACCTGTGGGGTTGATGGTGAGGTACTGACGGTGTTTTGTCCGCAGGGAGCTTCGAGCTGGCGGTGCTGCGGATGACGCGGTACTACGACGTGAACCAGAACTGCGTGGTGTACGGCGACACGCTGCTGCCCATGGAGGCCTTCCTCACCACGGAGACTGTGGAAATGAAACTTGTTAACAACGTCTTTGAATTTGCCAAAACTGTCGCTGAACTTAAATTAACAGACACAGAGTTAGGCTTGTACTCTGCTCTTGTGCTGCTGCAAGCAGGTAAGGAGCCTCGGTGTGTTGGTAGTAGTGCTGAGGATGGCGCCCTGGATGGATGGGGTTGGCGTCAGTTTTGTCACCCAGTGTGCTGCTTTACCCCCAGTGTGACTGGGACCGTCTCAGTGCGGCTCCATCCCCACCCGCTGCCGCAGCCAGACCCACTCACGCGACTCACGACTCACGGTAACGTTGACTCGCATAGTCACCAAGCTTGTACTTACACGACTTGCCTCCCAGTGGGGCGAGGCGTGACCCATGACCCATGACCTATGGGAGTGCGGCGCTGAGTGTGGCAGCGGGGCGATGGCGGCAGTCTGTGGTTACACCTCGGGTAAGGCTCACGCTCGGTGGCCCACCTGAGGCCCTGCTCTCTACTTCTCTTAACTACAACAAAGGCACCATCACTGTAAGTACAACGGACTCACCCGACGCCTGGAAACTCCCCCGACACCCGGCTGCGTCCCCCCCTCCCCCCGCCCCTGACACCCTCTCCCTGTGTGTGTGTGAGTGCCTTGTTCCCCAACCAGCTGAGTCACCCGACACAAGTGCACTCCCCCACCTATCACACACCCCACCCCTCCCCTCCTGACACATCACATCCTCCCCCCCCTTCCTTCCCCCCGGGGGCGAGGTAGTACAGGGGTCCGGAGGGAGTTTTCTGAGAGTCTTGAGTTGAAATACGATTCTTGAGGTTCACTGTTGCTGCCGCTTGATGATGATGACGATGATGAAGCTGTTTTGCCACACTCACACACTTCCACGTGTTGATTCCTTCCGGCGGGCTGCAAGGGCGTCGCCACCCACTCGCCACTCGTCCTCCAGGGCCAGGCTCTGAGGGGCGAGTGGCGGCTGAGTGGCATCCCAGCGCCCCTACACACCCCCCTGCAGGCTTCATCCTGTTGTCATTGCCTTGGGACATTCTGTCTTAGTGTTGCCCTCCTGTTATGATTTGCTGTGTGACATTAA
The DNA here is from genome assembly GCA_016584305.1 of Chionoecetes opilio. Taxonomy (NCBI): domain Eukaryota; kingdom Metazoa; phylum Arthropoda; class Malacostraca; order Decapoda; family Majidae; genus Chionoecetes; species Chionoecetes opilio. Next base: position 962,191 of record JACEEZ010009483.1, on the reverse strand, counting down.
CCGTCCGGCACGTGAGGCACAGGCACTTGTTTTGCTGTCTTGGGTTCAACCTTTCCTTCCACACCTTGACGGATTGCGGAGTGTTGAGGGAGAGCGCGCTGGCGGGCACCTGGCGAGGGCATGTACTGCGTCCCTCCTGTGGCACTCGTCCTCCCCGGCGTGAGGCCAACGACGCACTGGTTATGGAGGGCGGCGCGGGAACCGAACACAATTAAATACTTCATTCATACGCGGTCACCTCGCGGGACAGCCTCCGTCACGCGTCCCGGAAGCTGTTTTGTGTCGTTACTTATTTACTGGTGTGAGAAAAGATTGACAGACTAATGATACTCGCGGGAAAGAGGCTCTTCAACATTAGACAGCAATAACAGGACGTCAGATTCTTGGGGCCACGGATGGAATGTTTCATTTCTCATGCTACTTTTTTCCCCTTGAGCGAAGCCACTTTTTCCACTTATGCATCAATACTTACTCGTTCTTATGTGTTTATTTTGAGCCTTAATAAAACTTAGTATTGTATTTAACGTCCTCCACAAAGCGTCTCTCGTCTTAGAAGTACTACTCGCATTGACCTGTTCTGTATTTTGTCGATTTGTACAAAGGTAAACAAAGTCGCCTCGTTACATATGATTGAAGACTCCGCCTGACACTCCAACCTGTTGCTGTGTTTTTTAAGGACCTTACTTTTCTAATGTTGATAATAATAGCATTCGTAAAACAGCCTCTATGGGTGAATCTGGAGCCGTCGGAATAAATGTTATTTTGAAGCCCATGTCTCGTGATTAAATTTATGTCATTACTCGAGGAAAACTAAAGAAATGAAGAGGTGTTTGTGATGCACCGTGATTTGTAGCGCTGAGGAAAAAAGAGAGGAAGAAAGATACGTTTAGATATGCTAAATGGCATAAATATAGTATGGTTGCTCTCTCTCCCTCTCTCTCTCTCTCTCTCTCTCTCTCTCTCTCTCTCTCCTCTCTCTCCTCTTTTCTCTCTCTCTCTCTCTCTCTCTCTCTCTCTCTCTCTCTCTCTCTCCGGGGCTCAGGTGAAACAAGATCCATTTGGCACAGTGCCGCGTATATATAGTGGAGGGGGGGCCAGGTAACAGTGCCGAGAAGTGCCACACCTTCCTCTCTACCTGTCTGTGTACACGCCCTGACACCCCCCCTCCCCCCACCCCTCTCGGTTTCCCCCCTCCCCCCCGCGTCCCCCCAGCCAGAAGCGTCCGTCTGCCTTTCAACACTTCGCTCCGTCATCAATCATTTATTTATATATTTTTCGTTTTCACTTTCAAAAAATGTTACACAGGACGAACACCTAATTTGGCTTGTTTGTTTTTGTCTTTGTGGTTTTGATTAATCCTTTTTTTTTTTATTATTAATCATTGTCCGTACTGTGATCATTTAAACGCTCCGTCAGATCATATAAAAAAAAAAAAAATTAGTACAAAAAAATGTGAAAAAATCTTGTGTTGTCTTCAGTTTCACAAGCTTTTTTTTCTTTTTTTTTCCCCCGACCCAGTGACTAGAGGATTGTATTTATTTGTTGTGTGGTGTCTTTGATTTCTTAACCCCTCTCTTTTTTTTCCCCACCTTATTTTTTGTTTACCTCCGTGCCTCCTTACGCTTGATCATTGCTGGGAATTGTCCATTACTAACCCTTAACTAACCCTTATAACCCTTTCCTAACCCTTTCCTAACCCCTGTCTCCCGCCCAGCTCAGCCCCGCCCCTCACACCACTCTAGCATTACCAACCTTATGTTTAGTTTATGTTTTTTTTGTTTTCTTTTGACAACAAGGTGATGGGGCGAGTTGAAAAGGGTTTGTGACCACTTCTAAACAACTTCCTTCCTTCACCTAAGCTCGTAGTCTGTTTCCTGGGTTACTCTAACGTCAATAACACTATAGTCGCCACTGCACTAATGTCGCCAGGCTCCATATATTAGGAATTTCAGCATCACTACAGACTTGTATGTGACACTGAAGAGGTATACACAGTAGTTTATATTATGTACCTGTCTTCAGTGGCACATAAAAATCTGTAGTGATGCTAATTCCTAATATATGGAGCCTGGCGAAATTAGTGCAGTGGCGACTATAGTGTTGTTGACAGTAGCGCCTTGATATGTGTGTTTTATTTTGTGTGACTAACAGCATCAGTGTGTCAGCGTGATTCAACTTTAAAAACAATGAGACCAAGAGAAAAAAAAAAGCGCATTTGTTTGATCAGTTGCTTTTATTGTTTTTGCATCACTAAATTATGATGTTGAGCTCAATGCTGATGATGTAGTAATTGTTTTTTGTTGTTGTTTTACATTGATTCATATGTGTTGTGTTTATTTGATTTTCCAATGTTGATTTACCATAACTCCGCATCCCTGTGTGTGTGTGTGATGAGTGTTGCGATGATGCTACGTGTGTGTGTGTGTGTGTTGAATATCATACCAACACTTAATTCCTAAAGACTAAACTGTTGCTTTTATACTCATCAAGTTAACAACCCTGAATGAATGTCACTCCTAATGTGCTCATGTTTAATCGTGTGTGATTGACTTGCATAGTGTTCAAATAACGCATCAGCAAACTCATGACACGACGCACTGGGGCATGTCGGGAGGAGGTGGTGCCAAAGCCTTTAGAATTAGGCCCTATTATGCCCTATTCTAAAGGCTTTGGGTGGTACGGCGTGGTGACTGGCCTGCCTCTAAGGGCGTAGGTCTGCAGGCTGTGGGGTAGGCCGAGACCGTGCCCCTCGCCGCCCAGACCAACACCAACACCTTGTCTGCTTCATTAACTTCACGTGTATGTTCTTGATGCGAAGGGGGAAGGCATTTGTCCCGTCATCAGCTATTTCATTACTTGAATACTTGATAATACTTGATTTTATCTATGGCAAGATCGGGAAAAAATGACATAACTCAAATTTTCCAAAGTTGAAAGTATCCAAGTAGTGTTTTGTTTGTCTGAAAGTTACTGTTCAATATTTGTGTTTGTGTGTCCCTGGCGATCGCAAACAAACAAACAAGCAGGGAAGCAAGGGTGACGCAGCTTGTGTCTATGATTTGCTGTACACTCGCCTTTGTTTCGCCTTCTTGCTGTAGCCTAACATGTCCCTCGGTGTGTCCTGTCTGGGGGAGGGGCGGCAGGGCGGGCAGGCGGGAGGGCAAGCCAGTCACCAGCCAGACTTGTGCCACACTGACGTTGATGGCCGAACTTTTACCTAATTGTGAACCGTCTTCCTCTACTCAGATCGGGAGGGACTCAGAGGCACTGAGGAGATCGCCAAACTCAATGACGCCGTGGGTCGATCCCTGCGCATGGAACTGGAGAAGACGCACAGGTATCCAGTGAAGGGCGACGTGACGGTGCACGCCTTTCTGATCGCCAAGATGCCGGCACTCAGGTGAGACGCAAATATAGGCACATAAAAGATGAGACACAAATATAATGCACATAAAAGATGAGACACAAATATAATGCACATAAAAGATGAGACACAAATATAATGCACATAAAAGATGAGACACAAATATAATGCACATAAAAGATGAGACACAAATATAATGCACATAAAAGATGAGACACAAATATAATGCACATAAAAGATGAGACACAAATATAATGCACATAAAAGATGAGACACAAATATAATGCACATAAAAGATGAGACAAATATAATGCACATAAAAGATGAGACACAAATATAATGCACATAAAAGATGAGACACAAATATAATGCACATAAAAGATGAGACACAAATATAATGCACATAAAAGATTAGACAAATATAATGCACATAAAAGATGAGACACAAATATAATGCACATAAAAGATGAGACACAAATATAATGCACATAAAAGATGAGACACAAATATAATGTACATAAAAGATGAGACAAATATAATGCACATAAAAGATGAGACACAAATATAATGCACATAAAAGATGAGACAAATATAGGCACATAAAAGATGAGACACAAATATAATGCACATAAAAGATGAGACAAATATAATGCACATAAAAGATGAGACACAAATATAATGCACATAAAAGATGAGACAAATATAATGTACATAAAAGATGAGACACAAATATAATGTACATAAAAGATGAGACGCAAATATAATGCACATAAAAGATGAGACGCAAATATAATGCACATAAAAGATGAGACACAAATATAATGCACATAAAAGATGAGACACAAATATAATGCACATAAAAGATGAGACACAAATATAATGCACATAAAAGATGAGACACAAATATAATGCACATAAAAGATGAGACGCAAATATAGGCACATAAAAGATGAGACACAAATATAATGCACATAAAAGATGAGACACAAATATAATGTACAGAAAGGCCTCAACATTACAACATGAAGTAAAAAATAACATTGTCATGGCTAGTAATCAGGGTAGAACAAGAAGTAACGGATTCAAACTGGAAAAAACGTAGATACAAAATAAATAGGGAGAAACTGGTTCACAAATAGGGTGGCAAATGATTGGAATGGACTCAGTCGACAGGTAGTTAGTGCGGAGTCAATAGGGAGTTTTAAAAGAAGGTTCGACAATTTCATGGATGGGGATGAAAGGTGGATGTAGGTAGTGTTAAGTAACAGGAACTACCTCGTGTAGGTCTCATGGCCTCTTGTAGCTTCCTTATTTTCTTATGTTATGTTATGTCGTTTAAGCATCAAAGTCACCTCAAATTGTGATCCTAATATAAAGTTCTTCTCCTCGCTCTCTGCCTCACCTTGGCATTGTCTGGTGGCCTTCCTTGCCCTCTGCCCTGCCCTGCCCTGCCCTGCCCTGCCCCTCCTGACGCCTCGCCGCCGCCCCGTCGTCGTCGCCTGGCAGGGAGCTCAGCATGCTGCACCAGGAAGCGCTCTGCAAGTTCAAGCGGGCCGCGCCTCACCTGCAGTTCTCGGATCTCCACAAGGAAATCTTCAACGTGGAATCCTGAGGCGCCTCTCGCGGGTATGAGAGAGAGAGAGAGAGAGAGAGAGAGAGAGAGAGAGAGATGTTCAGTGCTAACATCTTCTGATAAGCAAATGTTTATTATTTTTCATTTATGCATGATCTGCTTCAATAATCAATGAATTTGCAAAAAAATAAAAAATTAAGTGCATCGACCAATATCAAAACTAAATAAAATTTAAAAAATGTTGCCATATAACTCGAATGACTACAACCCTAACTAAGATCGCCTGTATCGTCATTATCAGTTACTAATTCATGATGTTTTTCGTTTCAGACTGCGTGGTGACGAAGTTCAGTGTGTTAGGGGGTAACATCCTGCCCTCCTCTCCCCCCTCCTCCTCCTCCTCGGCTCTGTTACTCCATCACATCGTTTTATACCGGAGAGTAACGTGTTGTGCATTACCTTCGTGAATTGTTTGTTAGTGTTACTTGTTAGGGCAGAACACCCCCCCCCCCTCCATAACACGGGCTCTTTTTATAAGATACCGTTTCTAGATGTGTTGTGAGTTTGACAGAGTCTGAAACAAGTGTTCTGTGTCGAGGAGAGGGCGTTGGAAAGCCTCCACTGTCATGTTAGCAGCCCGCAGCAGCCCTTTATGGATTATAATGTTGATCGTAATGCCTTATAATCGAGAGTCCATCGCAGGCGTGCTTGTGGTCCCCTGGCTGCGCTAATGAGTCTCCAGGAGAGGATGGTTATTCATAGTTCAAGGTTGAAGAATATATACAGTTTATTTTTTAAGGAATCATGTAATCGCCCTTGAGGATGGTCCTTGTCTTTGTAAATTGAAGATATTGTATACTTAAAAGAAGAATATTTAATTATATTATTACGGAAAAAACTGTTACACACTAAAAATCTTTATTGCCTTTTTAGATAAACGATTGTTATCACTCATTCTTGTCATTGTCAGAGGTAAACAAAATTTGCCACTAATATCATGTCATCAGCTCCATCATTATTTCACTTAAGTCTTTTTTTTATATATATAAGTTTAGGTAGCTTATAATTTTGTATAGTTTAATTTATTTTTGTTCAGCTTCTCCCAGCAAACACATATTTGAAATCATATATTGTGCCAGTTAATACTAATCTGCATGTGGTGTGGTCCACGGGCCGCGCCTCTGAGTCCTGGTGAGAAGCTGGCAACAAAGAGGACTGGAACAGAGGTACAAAGAGAGTCAGAGTCCCGCGGCAGAGAGGGGAGCGCCTCGCCGGGCCATTAGCGTGCTTGGGGGGCCGAGGAGACCCACACCGAGCCGATGGCGACAACATGACGGAAACTGTGTTATGCTCAAGTGGCGGAGGAGAGCCGGTGTTGCGTCCCGCGCGTCCACCCCGACAAGGCCTCAGACTCTTGGAAACGCTGTGTTGCGTCCTTTGCCCATTCCAGCCGTGCTAGAGTACAAATAGGTTAGAGCGAGGCCATCCTGCCCTGTCTTGTCTCCCGGACTCGCTGGCCGTGACCGCGTCCTCCCCAAGTCTTGGTCTGAGGTTCTTCAAGCCGTCTTGGTCAGTCTCTGTGACCAGCGTGTGTTCAGGCTTGTGAGCCGCCCTTCCGTTGGCCCTTTTGAGTTTACATTTCCTTCAGATGAAACCTTATTAATTCCTTCATCGAGCTGACGTGGCTGGCTTGAGACCCGCTCGACTACAGACACACACGATGTACAGAAAGACAGCCTCTGGTGTAGTTAAGTAAAATGAATAAAAAAGGCGGCGGCAGACGCCGGAGGACCTCTCGTGCGTAGAGAACCTAGAGTCTAGTGTGCTTTGGGAGAGTTGGGGGCCAGCTGGGTCCTGCCGCCACCAACCAGGTCACAGGCTGCTGTACACACTCCGGCCACCTCCACCCTGCTTACTGCTGCTGCCACCTACTGACTATTTATTGGGTGACGACCATCTCCAGTCTGCTGTGCTTCACCCCATGTCCCTCACGGCCAGCAGCAGCGCCGGCAGTCTGTGTCCCGCGCAGACTCTCCTATTGGTTATTGTGGATGAAAAAAATGAAAGAAAAAATACAAAAAAAAACCTTCTTCGGTCCTTCCTCTATGGGGTGCGGGAAATAACCAGCTATGGGGCGTCTTGTACTCACCACACATAAACACAGGGGTTACAGTAAACTGGTATTTTGGCTAACCTGGAGTTTTATTAAGCCTCTTGTGTTTCGTTAGCTTTTATAGGTTCAAAGAGTTTTAGTACCATCATGTTACATCAATAATAAACTATATATATAATACCAGGACTTTCACTTGATAACCCGCCATAGGATGTCACAGTACAAAGTACAGATTATAGCAAAAGATATCATAAAGACTGTTTGACAAGCTATTTCGTAATTTTTCTTTCCCTGACCTTTAAAATTATCCACCAGCTGTATTTTTGTTTTCTGCTGGAGTTTTTAATTCATCCTGCTGGACCTTTACATTTTCGCCGCGGGAACTTTAAATCTCCCCCACTGGACCTTAGAAATTATCTTGCAGGATTTTTACTTTTTTCCTGCTGGAGTTTAAGATTTTCCTGTTGAACCTTTAAATTCATCCTGCCGAACCTTTGAATATTTCCTGCTGGAGTTTTAAATTCTTCACGCTGGACCTTTAAATTTCCCGCACAAACTTGCCGATCAGCTGACCACAACATGGCCGCGGCGGCGAGGAGACGTGGCTGTGTGGCTCCCCACTTTTGTTTGCCTTGTCTGCCGTGTGTGACTGCTATGAAGTCAAGACCCGACTCACCTGCTGCTGCCACGGCTGCTGCGTGTGCAGGGACCCAAGCAGCAGCGAAGGACAGGACAAGAAAACAGTGTGGAATACCTGTTGTCACGTGGATGGAAGGAAGCCCGGGTGCGGAGGCCAGACACACCCCCGGTGCCTGATGGTATGTAGCCCCTCCTGATGGTGGGTGTAGTGCCTGCTGGTGTGGTAGCCGGAGATTGCTTGTTGTGCAGGTCTGGGTATTGGATGGGATAGGTCTGGTGTCAATCAGGTCAGTCATGTGTGCCAGGGTGGGAGGCTGTGCGGCAGGCTGGCGGAATGGACCCATTTCCTCTCGTGTGCAAATTACGAGACTTGTAGATCTGACAATGTGCAGTATTTTTAACCACTACAACACTCGTCGAAAAGGAAAAATAACACAAGGGGGGTCTGGGGTGCGACCCCCCCCGCGAGGTTGGGTTAGATAACTAGCGGGGGGGTCTGGGGGGCGTGGCCCCCCCAGTTATCCCAGGAGGGTATTGGTCAATGGGGAGTATTGTAGTAAACTGCAGTTTTACCGAAAATATAGTATGTCAAAAGTTAAAACTATCTTTAGGTTACACGGCCAAAACTGCCACCGCGGGAGGACGTCACTAGTCCAGTCCCGATGTCATCAAACCACCAATTGAAAATTAGGAAGTCAGGTAAAGGAGTAGCAATAGGAGAAGAGAAGTTAGAATGTTTGACCTGTGGTGGTAATGTAGAGCTGATGGGCCGATGGCAGAAAGTAAGGATGAAAAAGAGGAGATTTTACACATAACAAACACGTATGGAAGGGAATGGGACCATAATTTAATTAAAAGGAAATGTAATCATGGAGTTTAACAGTGAAGGTAGGAGTCAATGGGTGCTTGGGAATAATATCCTAGAAGTTGTGGATAAGTATGTATATCCTAGGGCTGGAAGTGAACGAGGGGGGATAGGCGGTGAATAGCAGAGAATAGTTAAATGAAGGATGTCAGGTATGACGTGCTCCCCCATGAGAATCCTGTGCCTCCCCCAGGTGCCCCCCCACTGGCCATGGCTGCCGTATTCTGTATAATACTCTAATACCCACCACTGATCTGATCTTAGAATATACCCTTCTATGTGGCATCAGAGTGGCCTCTGAGCTCCGCTTGCCTAGTCCCCCCATTGATAGATACCTAGCTACGCCACTACTAACAAAACAATTCAGTCCTTGAACAACCCACAAATTACGTAACAGAAAAAAAAAGAAAAAAAAAAAAAAACGTCCTACCCACAATCCTCTGCGCCGTTGTTAATGAGTTCGAAGCACTAACGAACCCTATCAATATAAGCTTTAAGAAAAAATACTATAAAAATTTACCAACCCTATTACTAACTCACATTTACTAACATTTAAGACTTAGATAACGTTACAGGTCAAAAATTATTGGTGAAAGGTCAACAGTTAGGTCAGGGCGTGGGAAGGAAATAAGGGAAAAGTTTAGTGTTTCGAAGCAGTGTGGAGATCCTTGAGTAATCCGCCGTCCGGTACGAGCGACAGTCGAGAGCCAGCCGGTGGTGGGGACGTGTGTGCAGGCAGCTGGGAGGAGGAAGAGGAGGATTTTTGGCCAAACAACGCTTTATTTTGTAGTTTTTCTTCATATTTCTGCAGCGTAAGCTAAGTAGAGAGAAAAAGGGAGGGAGTGGAACTTTGGAAGAGAGAGTGAGAGGAATTATCTGAGTCAGAGGTACTATAATGAAAGTTCAACCATTTCTATTTTATGGCTATGCCAGGGGCGTATTTACCGTAAATAACACTATAGTCGCCAGGACAACGTTTCTTTTTTATTTACAGACGTCTGGTGGCGTTAATACTTACATTTCTACATCCATGATTTCAGGAAAGTTAGAAGGGGCTATCTGGAGAGTGTCATTTTGTGTCTTCATCTGTGTCATATTATGGCTATAAATGAACAAATTATCAAAATAAAACCGAGTGGCGACGTTGGTGACGGGGCTACACTAAGGTCGCCACACTCGCCAGCTAGTGTTTATGTTCTGAGTGTCCTCCCGCCGTCGTCGTCGCCCGAAGAAAAAAACGAGGGTATTATTTTACACTAGGACCAAAATTTCCTACACCATTGGGAGTGTGGTTTCTGTTTACCTTATTGGATTCTAGGAAACTTTCTCTATGAGCTTTCGTCGCAAAGCATTACTTTTGGAGATATGTCATGTTGTTCATAGGGAGGCGAGAGACGAGTGTTTACGGGCCTCTCACTCTTCTTCCTCTTGTGACCTGCATCGCCTCTGTTCTTGCCTTCCCGTGGACACTTTCAATGCAGATTTGGCTTTAGTTAGGAGGTTAAAGCAAGGGGTTAGGTTAGATTAGGTTAGGTTAGTGAGTCAAAAGGTGAGGTTAGGTTAGTTTATTTTCATATCTCATATATACACTCCTTCCTATTAAAAATATTTTATATCTCTGAAAGTAGTGATTCGCGACAGAAGCTCATAGAGAGAATGTTTATCAGAATCCAATAAGGTGAAAAGAAACCACACTCCCAATTGTGTAGGGAGTTTCGGTCGCCGTGTTTTTGTCGTCCAAGCACCGTCTTGGATACGAAACTGTTTTTTGTCGCAATTGAAAAAGGATTGGTTTCTGCGACAAAAACACAACAAGCTTGGTAGGAGCCGAAATAATAATCAATGCAAAACATTGCAAACAATATCACAAAGTAGTATAACAAACATTTCAGCAAGTGTTATTGCCATTGGATTGGGATTCGTAATCCAAGACTGGTGCTTGGACGACAAAAACACGACTCTAGTGTAAAAAGTTACCAAAACGAGTAGTGAAATTTGAAACCGTATATACTTGCAGATACAAAGCATAAAACAACACAGAAACAGGGTAGATTCTGATAGTAGTCATGATATAAACTACTGTGTATCATCTTCAGTGGCACATAAAAATCAGTAGTGATGCTATAATTCGTAATATATGGCGGCTGGCGACATCACTGCATGTGGCGACTATAGTGTATCTATGGTAGGATCTTGAAACATTGGGGGCTTAGCCCAGCCAAGAGATCTTAAAATTTTTACAGGATAATTTTCAATTTATTTATGAGTATAATGAATATAAGATGTGAGACACTGCTCTACTAAAAGGCTCCGGGAATTTGCTTAGGATAACTTTAAAAAAATGTACTTCGAAAAAATGCACTTAAAAATAAATGCACTTAGAATAAATGCACTTAGAAAATGCACTTCTTATAACTACTTTTTTTTTTTTTACATCACAAAGGACTGGCCAAGGGCACAAAAAGTAACAAAAAGCCCGCTTACTTGCCAGTCCCTATATAGAAGACAGTAAGAGAACAAAGAAAGGGGGGTGGGTTAATTTAGTTCGGGAGGTGTCTTGTCACTCCTCTCTTGAAGAAATATAAGTCGTAGGAAGGTGGAAAAATAGAAACAGGAAGAGAGTTCCAGAGTTTACCAGTGAAAGGGATGAAAGAGTAAAGATATTGATTAACTCTTCCATTAGGGAGATGGACAGAATAGGGATGAGAATGAGTAGAAAGTCTTGTGCAGTGAGGCCGCGGAAGGGATGGGGAGGCATGCAGTTAGCAAGTTCATAAGAGCAGTGATCGAGCATGAAAATAACGGTAGAGTATGGCAAGAGAAGCAGCATTCTCGTAACCATCCATCTCTGAAACTCATGCCCTTTATATTTCTGTCCGTAATCATGCCATCTCTTTTCTTCAACTTATCCAAAACTCCTTCATATAGAAAATGTCAAAATCTTTCTGAATCAAACTCCTCTCGTGACTTCTGGCATCTAGCCAAAAAACATGTCTAACAATCTTTCTTCTTCATCTTTCCCTCCTATGCCTCACCCTGATGGCTCCACAGCTGTCTCATCTATTTCTAAAGCTGAACTTTTTACTCAAACCTTTGCTAAAAATTTCCCTCTGGCTAATGAAGGGCTTGTTCCTCCTTCTCCTCCCTCTGACAATGTTATGCCTGTTATTAAGATCCTTGGTAATGATGCAGTTGATGCTTCTTTTTTTTCCCTATCTGGCCTAGATCCTCGGAAGGCTTACGGTCCTGACGGAGTCTCCTCTATGTTCTCAAAAACTGTTCTTCTGTGCTTGCCCCCTGCCTGGTCAAACTTTTCCGTCTTTGTCTATCTACTTCCACCTTTCCTTCTTGCTGGAAGTTAGCTCACATTCAACCTGTTCCTAAGAAGGGTGACCGTTCTAATCCTTCTAAGGATGGAAGAGAAGGAGGAACAAGCCCTTCATCAACCAGAGTGAAATTTTTAGCAAAGGTTTGACTGTTTGAGCAAAAAGTTCAACTTTAAAAATAGATGAGACAGCTGTGGAGCCATCCGGGAGAAACATAGGAGGAAAAGATGAAGAAGAAAAATTGCTATAGACGTATTTAGCTAGATGCCAAAAGTCACGAGAACGTTTGATTCAGAAAAATGTTGACATTTTCTATGAATGAAGGAGCTTTTGGTAAGTATTGGTTCTACTGTGAACAAATCAAGGGCTCCTTTTGAACTGTGACAAAACTCTGTTAACTCTGTGTCTTGTCCATCTGATATTCTCTTCTTCACCTCTCCAAAAGGTCTTTTGGTGTCTCCTCTGTCATCCACCATGCCATGCATGTATCTCCTCTGTTCTCTCCACCTCTCTCATGTCCTGCTCATAAAAAGGATGCCATCAGCATACGCAAAGTAACATCTAACCAAATATCTTGTTTTTTAATATAATTTTATGTTAGGCCCCAGTCAGAGCTTATCTTATTTTTGTGGGAAAAAAAAAAAGAAAAAAAAAATACATAAAAACATGGTAGTTGAGCTCCGGGGCTATTCATAAAATATTCGGTGCTATAGCCCCCAATGCCCAGGCCTATCTACGCCCCTGCTCATAGCATCTTCAGGCAAGTCTACCACGGGTGCATTCAGTAGGGCAAAGTGCACGCGTGCACACGCAAGCGCTCGGTGACGAAGTCATACAGTATGCCTAGTGCAAACTAGCCTTGCACTACAGCCCGGAGAGGTGCATAGCCACTGAATTGCCAGCTTGTGCCACAATAAGGGTACATAAACAAAGGGCAAAGAAAGCTTCTGCTCTTCTCTCTCCTCTTCTTGCCTCCTTAATATTTCATTTCCTGCTGCTGTAACTTTTGCTGCATTAAATACAGGGTCATTAACAAGTTGTTCTGCGACAATAAGAGTCGCCACAGAGATAAATTCAGGCAGCTGCTATCTTGGTAGCAATGTAAATTGTGAAGCGTTCAGTAGGGAGAGTGCGAGGGGGGGGGGGGGGGGGGGGGGTGACCGCTACTTAACGCAACAGTGGTACGTCACTCTGGGGATTTGTAAGTAAGGTTTTCAGTGGTTGAGGTGCTGCTGGTTTTAAGTGTCAAGAGGCAATGTGGAGCCTGGCTGACGAAGTGGATGGCACAGAGGAGGTGGAAGATGCTGTGGAAAACACTGACTGTGCGCAGGAAGCACACCATTCGAACTAAAGTTTGGATTAGGGAAAGTTGTTGAAAAATTTGAACTGGACCTGAAACAGGTCAAATTATCCGGTCAGAATCACACGGGTTCTAATTATAGTGTGTTTACTGTATGTATACCGGAGAAGTGTAAAAAATAATAATTGACAGAATAAAGTTACCAGAAGTTAACTAATAACTATTATAGATATATCTACTAACTATAATAGTTAAGAAACTAGTCTTAACTCTAATAATAATAGTCTATGAACAAATCTATTATAGGATTATTGCTTTAGTGTCCAACTTTGCTCTTGAGTATGTAGTACTTGTCATTTGAGGTAAAATAATTCATTGTTTTAAGGTTTAATTTAATCTTGTTATTTTTCTGCATGAAGTAACCACTTCTTGCTCCGCACAGTGCGCCGGGGCAGTCAGAGTGGTGCCGAGGGAGTCTGGGAAGCAAGAGAGGCAGCAAGGAGGAGACAGCGACCCTACCACAGGACACTGACCACCTCCACCTGTGACCTACGAGGCCACACTGAGATCAACACAGAGGTCAGTCTGGGCTAACCATTCACACAACACACACACTCCTGAGCAGTATTGGGCAGTGACAGCTAAAAAATAACTTCATCAATGATAATTCAATAAATCAAATAACTTAACTGATATCAACAATCTAATAAATTTCATGAATAGTAATAAAAAATCAAAGACAATCCGATAAATATAACTATTCAAAAGTTTCAAACCCGAGACCAGTCGATATTATAATTTGATGTCCCCTGCAGTGTTTTCACCACCATACATGTCAGTCATTCTCCCTTGCCAACATTGTCTCAAAAGGTTCATTCTAAATAACATTCATATGACAGATGGTATTTTATTTTTTATTTGCCACAGGTAACAGATGCATACTGCATTTTGTGTCCCTTGGGGAGCTCAAAGGAAATAAAGATCAATATATTGAATAAATCAATCTCTTGAAACCCTGAATATCCCTGTTGAGAACAGAGAACCGGCCATGGAAAATACTTATCTATGCAAAATCCATCAGTAAGGTTGTATTTGCTACAAGTTTGCAACTTTTTTGCTTTGTAAAAAAATAATAATAATAATAAAATTCTGCAGATAATTGGCGGGAATTGAAAAGTAGGTTTTAATTTCAACCCGAGTACTACATTTATTCTGTAGAACTATTAAGAATGCCGTAGTATATACAGTAAAACCCTTATAACTCGGCACTGTATAACTCGGAATTTGAAATAACTCGGCAAGGCAAAGACAAAGTAGTAGGCGTGTAGTAGGCGCGTGTAGGCAGTGAGCTCCAGGGGTGGGATGGTAGGCCCTGGAGGCTCACTCGAGGGCTGTGATGGTTGGCCCTCGCCAGTGGTGGCGCAGGCAGGATTCTTATAGTGACACCTGTAATTAGAGGCTCATGCCGCCCCCCTGTGTCCTCCCAGGCACTCGCAGTCGAAGGTAGAGTTAATGGACAGGGCACGTGGGTGTTCTTAGGCCACTCGATGGTGCAGAAAGATTTCAAGTGGATTTATGGGTCTCACTCGGGATCGAACTCGGGTTTTCGAGAACGCCCCTCGGTGACGCTAACCACTCTGCTACCGCCTCCCCTAAACTGCATCTCTTGGTTTTCACTCGGTATATCATGCCCTCACAACCTCTTGTGTGAACATGTAAACAGAAAGTCGGCAAAAAATAATGTATCTCAGCATATTGCTGTTATAACTGCATCTCTTTGCTTACACTCGGCAAAGCCTTAGTCGCATAAAGTAGTATTTTTGTCCTTTTGACCTTTCCTGCAGGCTCAGGCTCTTCAATTTCATTGAAGTCTCCCTTCCTGCTGGAGACACCCTTGCGTGATGGAGCTGACATCTTGAAATACAGTACTGTATGATGTAATCCCAAAACACGTAAAATACGTGGCAAAGTAAAGCAAAGGTCAGGAACCAGCGCGTAGGCTGTCAGCTGCTGAGCCGTGTTTATGTCGTCAAAGCACCGTCTTGGATACGAATTCCGTTTTTTGTCGAAATTAAAAAAGGATTGGTTTCTGCTTAAAAAACACAACAAGCTTGGTAGGAGCCGAAATAATAATCAATGCAAAACATTGCAAACAATATCACAAAGTAGTATAACACACATTTCAGCAAGTGTTATTGGATTGGGATTCGTAATCCAAGACGGTGCTTGGACGACAAAAACACGGCTCAGCCTACGCGCTGGTACCAGACCTTTGCTTTACTTTGCCACCTATTTTACGTGTTTTGGAATTACATCATACAGTACTGTATATCAAGATGTCAGCTCCATCACGCAAGGGTGTCTCCAGCAGGAAGGGAATGGAATTGAAGAGCCTGAGCCTGCAGGAAAAGGTGAAAGTACTGGCAAGGATGGGTGCAGGTGCGTCCATGCGTGCTATTTGTGCTGAGTTTGATATCAAATCCAACACATTCTACCCGTTCACTGGTAAGTGTAGTTTTTATGCTTTGACAATATTTTTTTTTTTTTTTTTTTTTTTCCCCCCATATCAGAGGAGGACATTGCATAACTCGGCACATTGAATAACTCGGCAAGGGCCAGAGCCCCTATCGTGCCGAGTTATAAGGGTTTTACTGTATACACTATTTATTTTCAAACAGAATGGTCAATTAATCAACTCCGATTTTATACTAACTATCACGCAATGATGAGGAGTCTGTGGATCACACTGTGCTGGTGCCTTTCAACAACACTAACAAACAATAGAAGCGACAACAAAGTACTTATAAGTATTCTGGAGACCCGTAAAAAAATGCAAAACTGAAAAAAGATAAATTCTTTAAGTTACCAGAAATGAACTATTATTTATTATAGAAATCAACTAACGATAATAGTTAAGTACTGTAACTAGTTTTAACTCTAAAAATAATGATATAGGAACATCTATATTATTGCCTTTAAAATACTTGCATCAAAATATCAGCTATTTTGTAGATTAGTTTATCCATTGTTCTCTGGGGGTTTTTCATTCAGATTAACGAAGAAAATGTATATGATAGGGATGAAGTGCCAAAAACTTGTATTTAGGCTGTAAATGAAGTGAAATTGAGGCCTCATTTTTTCATCTATAAACTTCTCTGTCTTAGTTATGGGGGAAACACTTACTCTTATGCTTTAAGTAGAGGAGAATAGTAATTTACAAAGTACCTGAGGCCACAGCAGACAAATATGTAACAAAGGTTGTCTCTTTCAGGGGGAGGCGGTGGCAGAGTGGCTAGCTTGTGGTCCCAAGTTAGAGTTCTGCCAAGATTACCCACATGGTCACAGGACATCAGGAAGCAAGTGTGGTGGAGGGATGTCTGGAGCCAATCATCATCGCTGTCCAGGCTGTGAGGTCACACGGAGAGCTCTTGCAATCCATTGAGTAGAATCTGAATTTTTCATATAAGACTTTTATTTAGAACAAAATCACCATGAAAGCAGATTCATTCTATGGATATTTGAGTTACTTATGACAAAATTACCCTCATCCACATCTGTCACGATGAACATGACACTTCGCTGTGCGTGTATTATTTTTATTAAAATGGTAAGTGTACACAGAGCGAAGCGTCATGTTTATTGTGACATTGTCGATGAGGTTATGATATGTCATAAGTAACGAAAATGCCTATAGAATGAGTGCTGTCATAGTGTAACTTGTTCTATGTCTTATATGAAAAATGCAGAATTTACTCAAGCAATCGCATGAGCTGCCCTTGTGACGTCACGAGCTTGGATACAGAACATTGCTTCACCACGCACTCATCCAGACAGAGGATATTACCATCAGGGAGCAGCATGAGCCAATCAGTTACAGTTCCAAGGAAGCTACAAGTTTTGCAACTTTTTTGCTTTGTTAGAAAAATAATAATTAATAATTCCGTATACTAACAAACACAGAACAAAGTTTAGGCATTCTGGAGAAATTTAAAAAAAAAAGGAAAACTACCAAAAAATATTGACAGAACTCTATATATTTATAGGATTATTGCTTTAGTGTCTAACTTTGCTCTTGAGTATGTACTTGTCATATGAGGTAAAATAATTAATTGTTTTAAAGTTTCATTTAATCTTGTTATTTTTCTACATGTAGTAACCACTTCTTGCTCTTTGCAGTGCACCTGGGCAGTAAGAGGGCTGCTGAGAGAGTCCAGTGAGACAGGAGAGGAAGCAGAAGGAAGGCAGAGACCAAAGACAGGAGAGGAAGCAAAGAAGACCGCAGAAGGAAGGCAGAGACCAACCTTGTCACCGTCAAGCGACATCACTGAGGACATTCACCACCTGCAGCCCCGGGATGTGTGGCGGCTTTAAGCAAATGATGGACGGAAAAGATAGCTGCTCCCCATGCACAGCCTCGCTTCCGGTGGTGTACTTTTCCCTCCATGGTTTGTGGGGAAGCAGACACACACTCCCGGCGCGGGCCTTTGCTAGGCGCGCCCCCATTCCCCGGCATGGGAGGACCGCTTTCCAAACGGGCGTAAGACTTATAAGAAAGCCGCTAAAGTTTATAAGAGTTCAAGAGACTCAAATTTGGTTTAATTTACTTTTTTTTTTTTTTACCTGCTTTATATTTGGTATTATCAAAATTACTAAAGACGGTTTCAATTTATCTTGCACAAATTTGATATTGCAAATTTATGAAAATTGAGTATTTTATATATAGATCTGCAACATTTGTATATATTTGTACGACAAATAAACATTGCAAGTACTGTGTCTGCAGGCTTTTCCTTCCTTATAGCTGTAAATGCTCCCTGATGGTAAATATCGTCTGTCTTGATGAGTGACGCAATGTTCTGTATCCCGGCTCATGCCATCGCTTGAGTAAAATCTGCATTTTTCATATAAGACTTGGAACAAGGTACACTATGAAAGCCCTCATTCTATAGGCATTTTCGTTACTTATGACAAATATTATAACCATCGACATCTGTCACGATAAAATAATGCACACAGCAAAGTGTCTTGTTTATCGTGACAGATGTGGATGAGAACAATTTTGTCATTAACAAAAATGCCTATAGAATGATTGCTTTCATAGCGAGTTTTGTTCTAAATAAAAGTCTTATATAAAAAAATTCAGATTCTACTCACGGATCGCAAGAGCTCTCCGTGTGACCTCACAGCCTGGACAGCGATGATGATTGGCTCCAGACATCCCTCCACCACACTTGTCTACACTTGCTTCCTGATGTCCTGTGACCATGTGGGTAATCTTGGCAGAACTCTTAACTTGGGACCACAAGCTAGCCACTCTGCCATCGCCTTCCCCTGAAAGAGACAACCTTTGTTACATATTTGTCTGCTGTGGCCTCAGGTACTTTGTAAATTACTATTCTCCACTTTAAATTTGTAATATACTAATTATACCGATCTTTGGGTAATGGTGTCCCCTCATAACCATGACAGAAATTTATAGATAACAAAAATTAGGCCTTAATTCACCAACCTAAATACAAGTTTTTGGCAGTTTAATGCTACTTCATACCTATCTACAAAATAGTTGATATTTTGATATACAGTAAACCCTCTCTAATTCAATCTAATTGGAGGGAGACCTGGGTTGAATTAGCCGAAAGTTCGAATTAGCCGATGGTTACCTCTAGCCCCCCAACACAATAAGAACTCTAAATGCCAAAACAACACAAGATTGTATTACTTGTACTCACCAAAACATTGCTAATACTGTGAAGTCTTGAAATGCAGTACTGCTGTACACTGAACACTCAGGTGTCACTGATAGCGTCTTCAGGCAAAGGCTGCGTTCAGTTATATATAATTATACTGTATATATATACAGTAAAACCCTTATAACTCGGCACTGTATAACTCGGAATTTATATAACTCGGCAAGGCAAAGACAGTTTTTCATCTATGCGTGTAGGCAGTGAGCTCCAGGGGTGGGATGGTAGGCCCTGGAGGCTCACTTGAGGGCTGTGATGGTTGGCCCTCGCCAGTGGTGGCGCAGGCAGGATTCTTATAGTGACACCTGTAATTAGAGGCTCATGCCGCCCCCCTGTGTCCTCCCATGCACTCACAGTCGAAGGTAGAGTTAATGGACAGGGCATGTGGGTGTTCTTAGGCCACTCGACGGTGCAGAAAGATTTCAAGTGGATTTATGGGTCTCACTCGGGATCGAACTCGGGTTTTCGAGAACGCCCCTCGGTGACGCTAACCACTCTGCTACCGCCTCACCTAGATTGCATCACTTGGTTTTCACTCGGTATATCATGCCCTCACAACCTCTTGTGTGAACATGTAAACAGAAAGTCGGCAAAAAATAATGTATCTCGGCATATTGCTGTTATAACTGCATCTCTTTGCTTACACTCGGCAAAGCCTTAGTCGCATAAAGTAGTATTTTTGTCCTTTTGACCTTTCCTGCAGGCTCAGGCTCTTCAATTTCATTGAAGTCTCCCTTCCTGCTGGAGACACCCTTGCGTGATGGAGCTGACATCTTGAAATACAGTACTGTATGATGTAATCCCAAAACACGTAAAATAGGTGGCAAAGTAAAGCAAAGGTCAGGAACCAGCGCGTAGGCTGTCAGCTGCTGAGCCGTGTTTATGTCGTCAAAGCACCGTCTTGGATACGAATTCCGTTTTTTGTCGAAATTAAAAAAGGATTGGTTTCTGCTTAAAAAACACAACAAGCTTGGCAGGAGCCGAAATAATAATCAATGCAAAACATTGCAAACAATATCACAAAGTAGTATAACACACATTTCAGCAAGTGTTAATGGATTGGGATTCGTAATCCAAGACGGTGCTTGGACGACAAAAACACGGCTCACCCTACGCACTGGTACCAGACCTTTGCTTTACTTTGCCACCTATTTTATGTGTTTTGGGATTACATCATACAGTACTGTATATCAAGATGTCAGCTCCATCACGCAAGGGTGTCTCCAGCAGTAAGGGAATGAAATTGAAGAGCCTGAGCCTGCAGGAAAGGGTGAAAGTGCTGGCAAGGATGGATGCAGGTGCGTCCATGCGTGCTATTTGTGCTGAGTTTGATATCAAATCCAGCACATTCTACCCGTTCACTGGTAAGTGTAGTTTTTATGCTTTGACAGAATTATTATTATTATTATTTATTTTTTTTTTTTTTTTTTTTTTTTTTTTTTACCCATATCAGAGGAGGGCATTGCATAACTCGGCACATTGAATAACTCGGCAAGGGCCAGAGCCCCTATCGTGCCGAGTTATAAGGGTTTTACTGTATATATATATATACCGTATATATTTCTTTCTTATGAAAATTGTTCCAAACCTTCTTGACACGTGCACACTGTTGTGATGCGTCGCTCAAGTAATCACAAGAGACCTACCATGCACACCCGTGTGTATATGTACGTATGTAAAATGTTTACTAATGTAAATCTACAGAAAGGCAAAGATTAAGTATCAAGCGATAACCACAACATGCCTTCTCATTCACCATAAGGAATCAATCAATAATTGGGGGCATACACCGGGGGGCACATCACCTCACCTACCCTACGACGCCACTCCCGGGGGTCACCACGCTCGAGTCCCCATGTAGGCTCCCTTCTCATAACGAGCAACTCTCGGTAGGAAACATCAACTTGCCCCAGCCACAAGCCCTGTGGGCTCCTTGGCCTCCTCCACGCCGGATTATCTCTTACAGATACAAACCAGTGGGAAGGATCGGTTTCAGGGTAACGTGCCTATATAGCCAAAGTTGGCGCTGACGGACTATGCAGCTAATAGGCCTCGATTCAGTCTCTTGATGTAATCGCTGATTTGACACGTGGTCATCCCAGCGATAACCCATGATTCTACGAAGACACTTAATACCAAAGGCATAGATTTGCCTCTTCAAGTCGCTATTTAGTGTCCATGTCTCACAACCATAGAGTAAGACAGGGATCAAAAGAGACTTGAAGAACCGGATCTTTTTCCTTCTCCACAGGTACCGACAACGCCAAATACTCCCGCTGAGCGAGTTCATAGCACTGTGACCTATGCCAATCCGCAGTATGACTTCTTGACGTGACCCACCGTCATTATGGACTGCGCTACCAAGGTATGTAAAACTTTCCAAGATCTTAATGTCCGCGCCGCATGCATGAACAGACTGTACTGTTTCATCTAGTAAGCCTCCAAACACCTGGACCTTGGTCTTAAGCCAGGAGACCTCAAGTCCCAAAAGCTTTGCCTCCTCGTGCAGCGCCTCGAGAGCCATCACCAGGACCTCCAGCGACTCAGCAAAAATTACTGCATCATAGGCAAAAACAAGATCAGTGATCTTGGTGTTGCCGAGGGATGCTCCACAATCACTTTGGTCCATAACTCTGCCCAATACCCTGTCCATACAAGTGTTGAAAAGTGATGGGGCAAGGACGCACCCTTGCCTCACTCCTGTATTAACAGAAAAGAAGCTGGATACACCTCCCCCACACTTCACAGCACTCTCAGTCCCAGAGTACAGGCCGTACAGAAGCTGCAGAAGATGCCAGAGTGACTCGCGATGCTCTGAGTCAAACGCCTTCTTGAGATAAACATAGGCTGCAAGCATCCCCTGTCGAAACTCATGTCGGCGTTCCACCAGGACACGAAGCGCTAGGATACGGTCCGTTGTTGACTTACCAGGCGTGAACCCGTGGCATAAGGAAGAAAGCTATGAAAAAGAAAACTGCAATGAACATGATAACATGGACTACTTCACTATCACTTATGTAAGGAAACCGAAAACTACTATAGCCTGCTCTTGAAACTCCACCGTGGCGTGACCATCATCAAAGATAAGATTTTTAATTTCTCGTGTAGCTATAAATACCAAAAAATATATGACATAAGTAGTTAAGGTATCGCATCTCTATCATAAACGGGATCATACAGTAGTTGCGACTAGAAGAATCAATCCAAACATGAACTTCATTTTTTCAACAGCTGTAGGCTGTTGTGCAGTGTTGTTTGTGTCTGTATAAATACAGACACAAAATCAATTTGAATAAGTGTCAATGAGTCATTCCTAATTTACTCCAATCATGGCAAATTTACTAAAAGAGATGAACAAGAGAAATAACGAATTCATTGATCAAGCAAAAACAGTACCTAAAATTTTGTGCCATTCAAAATTCAGATATAAAGCGACATTCATGGCTATGAAAAATAAATTAGTCATTAGTATTTATGCACAAAACCAGTCATAATGTATGTGTACTCATACTGGCTATGAACTACTCGTTAAAGAAATCAATAATGCAGTGCTTATGTGCAAACATATTATCCTCTAAGTACGGAGGAAAAGTAAAAAAAAAAAAAAAAGTCTTAGGCGTCAAAGTGCATGACGGCTACAAAAACCCAAAAATAAATATCACTAAAAAACTTAGATGATAAATTAAGTGTTTTAGTCAAAGCCTAAAAAATATTGGTAAATATTTGAAAATAATGCTGTCTTGCCTGGCCTGATGCCTGACCGGCGTGAGGGGTGAGGGAAGTCTAAGGGAAGTGCCTTAGCTGAAAAACTTAATCTCATGACATTCCTCCTTGCACAATTTTTCAAACAGCCCTTCTTGCGTACATTGTTTTTTCCTTACTGAACAAGGAATGACTTACATTGAAATCAGGAAATCAACATCTGTAGAAATACAAAACTTTACATTACCTACAAAATAGAGTCAACCTATTATTCAGCACATCCTGCCTAATTCAGCTGCTTTTAGTCAGCATAAAGAGGTAGATACAGTAAGAACACTGCACAGGAACACTACACCACCTGCTCTACCTCTCATCTGACCTGTCACTATCTCTCATGACTAATCCATGAAGCTAAACTCTCACTAAGAACTTTATCAACGTCTGAACTATTTCTATATTTAATTTACAAAAAAATATCAAACCTATATACAAATGAACACGGGTGGGGGCAGTTTTCAATGACCTGAAAACATGACAACACAATTCTCTGTTAGTAGTTAAAGCTGACTACAATATTTCTCATTTAATTTACGAAAAACGAGTTGCCAATATTCTTATAAACATTTTTGATACACACTAGAGGAACATACACACACTGCCTGGTCCATCCTAGATGTGCTAAATCATTATCTACAATCCTTAAAGAAAAATACAAAGCTATAACAAGACACAAGATGAATACACCTTTTCTCTCCTTAAAGTGCACTGCTCAGCCTCTCACCTTCTATCCTATCGTGCACTACCCTGTCCACCGGCTGTTTCCTGTTTGCGTCTGGCCTCCTGCCTGACACACCTGGGGCACTTGGAGCCTCTGGAGGTGTAGCACAGGTGGTGGAGCACAGTGGAGCAGCCGTCACACACCACCACTCCACCATCGAAGGGGAAGATGATCTCGCTGACGTCACAGATCTCACAGATGTACCCCTTCCCCTGGCAGACCTGAGGGGGATAATAAGAATATAAAATAAGAAAGGAAGAAAAAGAGAAGGAGGATATAATGTTGTTATAGCCGATCTGGATAGTCTGATCAATGTTTAAAGAGATCCGGAAGAAGGCAGTCATGAAATATACCTAAATAAAAAATAAAAACATCAGAAAATAGGTAAGCTACAAGAGGCCGTAAGACCTACACGTGGTAGTTCCTGTTACTTAAAACGCTACCTACATCCACCTTTCATCCCCATCCATGAATGTATCCAGCCTCCTTTTAAAGCTCCCTATTGATTCCGCACTGACCACCTGACCACTGAGTCCATTCCAATCATTTACCACCCTATTATTTACCCTAAATAAACTCCCAAAATCACACTAGTCACAAGACCCAAACGCACCAGACATGACGTTTTGATGTGTTCTGAGAAGCTGTGGTGCACCCTCTGCAGGTAAGGCACCAGCACCCCGTACTCGGTGTCCACAAGGTCCTGCAGGGAGTACATGTGTGCGTTCTCTACAAAGTGCTGCCTCTCCTCCAGGTGGCGCAGCATGCGGGTCTCCTGGGCCGCCCGACACGACCCCAAGTAGCGCTTCATGAGCAGGATGTCCTCACGAAGTTTCTGATTGAGGGGAGAGATGAGGATGAAGAGATTTATTATGTACTGAAAGATTAGCTATGGAGTTCAATGCAGACAAGGAAAAATAAATCCTATATGTATCTTTGGCAACTAAATTATTCCTACCTAATCTATTCTGACAAACCCTTCCTCAGAGCTCCCTTAAGAGGGTCGACATAAAACAAGTCTCTATTTTCTCCGACCTTTGCACAGTTTATTCCCCTCCTCCTCCTATCCTGGTGTGCTATAGTCTTCTCCACGCTCTAAATGTATGACAACAATAGACTTTCATCCACATCTTTTCCTTCCTTTCTGTTTCCTCACCTTCACAGTGGTTAATTCCTCCACAAACTTGACGAGGTGTTTGTTGAGTGCCTGGAGGTTGAGCACCGGTCTGTTTCTCATGAGTGCCAGGAATTGCTTCGACTGCCTGCTCACACCCCGCTCCTCAAAGTCCCAGTTGTGCAGCACCCTGGCCGGCAGCACCACCCTGGACCCCCAGTGGCAGGCAGGGCAGTAATAGAGGCCCGTGTAGTCACAGCGACGTGGCTCACTCCACGCACTCTCTGGTTGGGGTGGAAATAAGACAAGTATGACAACAAAAGGCAACGTGTGATGGCTATTCTTTCTTTTTTCAGTTTAGCATAATTCAATAAACGGCTTCTTCATTAGTTGGCTACGAATGCGAGGTTTTACGTTATAACAGATTATCTTAAAGCCATTACAACACAACTAGTTATTGAGGTCAAGTGGAAAGGGAGAATATATATAGCATGGTATTGGTAAACCATCTTACTCAATAAAGCACGAATTATATTTTACTGCAATAATTATTTTACAGTTAAGTTTTAATGAAAGCTGAACTGTCTCATTACATGCCTTCCACTAACTCAAGCTAATTACAGGGCTGCTAATATTCAAATGACATGTTTTTATTTTCTCTATATCTGAAATATCTATAAAACATGTCCCATGAAAACTAAGTTTTATCATTCTAGTATGACATTTTATCATACTCCGAGTCATGAAAAAATCTTGAGAAATCTCCAGCTGCAAACATCTACAGCTATTCTAATAAGTCTACCGATTCACCTACAAACTATCTGTTCCAAAAGACAGGAGTATCAAGGCTTGATAAAATATTCATCCATCCCTGCATGAACAAAAACACAAGAGCAGCTTGAATCAAGTCATGCAACAAATAATGCAGGATAATGCAATAAATGAATTAAACCAGGTGGGCCATGCTTCAAATAAATGATAACACACACAAAATACAATCATTAAAAGTGTCATTAATTGTGTTGCTGCTGCACGTGAGTCAAGCAAAGGAGTCCTTGCTGTGCACACCAGTCAATGGTGCAGCGAGGAAGAGGCTGTGAGAGGCAGTCACAGGCATACATAACAGCAACACTTTACATATACAGTAGCTATGGGTAATCTAATGTTAGAAATACTTAAAGAATAAAAGAAATCCTTAGCATCATCATTAACAGTATCTCCCTATCATTGGTGGTGTGCCGCCAGGATAAATAGCAAGTGATATCACCCACAGGCACATCCACACAACAGTCAAATTACCACTTAACAGATACACATGGTCAATTTTGATGAATTCCACATAAACAGCTAACAAAAACACCCAAATCCTGCAGGTGTTACGTGGATGAACATAACACCTGGATGGTAACATAACTGTGGATGTAGGCAGTGTTAAGTAACAGGAACTACCACGTATAGGTCTCGCGGCCTCTTGTAGCTTCATTATATTCTTATGTTCTTACATAAATGTTCTTATTTTTTATTTAGGTATAATTCATGACTGCCTTCCAGGCCGTAACACCTGGCTGGGTTGTGGCCAGGTGTGCTTTGGGGTCCACACTCACTTCTGATCAATCCTCACCAAGGTATTCTAACTTATATCTCTGTTGTATAATATTCTTTTTGGTCATAGACACCTGGCTAAATTATAAGTTAGACATCAACTATAATCAAAACAACCGACTATAAATATGAATACTATATACAAAAGCCTGTGTCTGTATTCTCCGAGTGACAGGTGGGTACTTAGAGCCTCACTCCCTGCCCCTATAATCCTGCCCTCGAATGTACGGTTCAAGGACAAAAGGATGCTTTATATTAACCACAGAGGATTTGAAGTTATTTTCATCTCAAGTGTTTTCCCATCATCATTTCCTCCGTGATGGACTACAGCTCCAAAAACACTTATGAAATGCTCTAGTGATCATGAAACACCAATATTAAACATCTAGTCATAGCAAGCTAAGATTACTGTAAACTATATGGAAGAGTATACTGTACATACATAGAGGTTTAAGAAATATCACCCAAGCAAGAGCATAACATTGGAGGCAAGGTTCGCCCCTTTCCAGGAGCTGCAACAGGATTATACACAATGCAACAAACAATGAGACGCCCAGTAAGGCCCATGGAAAGGACAGAATCTGAAAGTGTATTGTAGTACTCAAGAAAAGCAGAAACTAGAGGCATGTTCTGTCTCACATAACCACAAAGACATGGGAGGCCTCAGCACGGTTACAGGGAGTTTCGTACACAAGTTGTTTCGTACCCAGGTTTTGTTAGATGTTTCGTACACTGATTTTGAGTTTTGTCGTACATATCTGGTGTCGTTTCGTAACTCTAGTGATTAAGTTAAACTCTGAGCTGCGTGCCTGTGTACTATGGTTTCATATAGACTACGAAACAACTTTTTGGTGTACGAATCTACTGGTGTACGAAACAACTTGTGTACGAACTGACTGCACCCCATCAGCACACCCTGGCTCCCCTTGCAGCATCCCTGTGACAACACCTTCAGCCCCGCCTCACCCACTAGGTTCAGAAGGCAAGGCACATGACCGTCAAGCATGAGTGAGTAGGTGGACAGCAGACACTTGCATGGCTGTACTGGCAAGCATGTTTTGAGGTGTTGCAATGTGAGAGAGAGAGAGAGAGAGAGAGAGAGAGAGAGAGAGAGAGAGAGAGAGAGAGAGAGAGAGAGAGAGAGAGAGAGAGAGAGAGAGAGAGAGAGAGAGAGAGAGAGAGAGAGAGAGAGAGAGAGAGAGAGAGAGAGAGAGAGAGAGAGAGAGAGAGGAGAGAGAGAGGAGAGAGAGAGAGAGAGAGAGAGAGAGAGAGAGAGAGAGAGAGAGAGAGAGAGAGAGAGAGAGGGAGAGAGAGAGAGAGAGAGAGAGGAGAGAGAGAGGAGAGAGAGAGAGAGGTGTAAGAGAGTGAGTGAGTGAGAGAGGTGTAAGAGAGAGTGAGTGAGAGAGGTGTGAGAGAGAGTGAGTGAGTGAGAGAGGTGTAAGAGAGAGTGAGTGAGTGAGAGAGGTGTAAGAGAAGAGATACAGATCACTGATGGTGCTGTACCTTTCCGCAGGGGGGCACCAAAACAAGAGGAGCCCCTTGGATGGGCTAAAAAGTAAAAATACAAAACACATGTCATTAGTCAACAGAAAATATCACAAGAAGAGCAACAACAAAAAAATTGCTACCTGTAAGTAAATAACAAATGCTAATACTGTATTTTTTTTAACATCTGCTGTAGGTACCTCTCTTTCAATGTCAGCTTTCCAATAGACTTCTTCACCTGGTATTGTTTTGTTTTGTTACTTTTCGATCTATCTGAACTTCTGAAGCAAAGGTATTCGCTACAACTTTTCTAGGGAGGGGATCCAAAAAATAAACTCCGTCATAATAATAACATAAGCCTTAAAATCAAAGTACCCCCGATACCTGGGGGGGGTCTTGATACAGGGGGGGGGGATTATATGTTTGCCCCCCCCCCCCCAGTGGACGACCAGGATGTCAAGGCTAAGGTTTGCTTTCTTATATTCTTCTGGACAATTGTATGGCTGAAAAGTTACTCATACATATACTCAAAATTTAGACTGAACTATAAGCTTCTCTTGTAGATAACTGCATGGTACTCTCATTAAGATACGTGTAATTATTAAAAAGAAGAGGGTAAACTGAATCCTACAAAATAATTACTATGGATAAACCATTATTTTTCTAGCTTGACATACGTATATCCATAATAGCACAGCCTAATGTGTAGCTGTAAGGCAGTAAGTAACTATACCAAATGATGAAGCAAGCCAATGTCATTCATCACTACTGGGTAGCCACCACTCAGCAGCTCTTAATGCATAGCAACGCCATGGAATCCTTGACACTTCGACAGCATGAAGTAGGTAGTTTTTTCTTTTTTATTTCAGATTTTTTTAAATTAAAAAAGAAAGAAAATGAGCAACATTTGCCCCACCAAGCCATCAAGGATTCCACAGTGCTAAGAACTGTTACAAGGCCACACCACCACCTAGGGGAGACAATACCTTTGCCTTTCTTCCCTCCTGCCTTTGCAATTATAGAATATCCTGAAAAAATACATTCAAATAAATAACACAATACAAGGGAACATTCATGCCCATGACACATTTTGAGTGCATATGTTGCTCACATTCTATTCAGAAACACATAAAAATGGAGTAGCACGCACTAGCAGAAAAATGCAACATACAAACCGAGTCATTGACCACCACATTCAGCAAAAAACAAAATTGTGAAAGTAAATACTGTATAAACAACTATAAATGTCTTTAATAATAAATTATCATGTATGAGAATGTGATAGAAATGGAGATAGAGACAGTTGGAAGCATATCATAGGCCGTCTAACCTCACAAGATGTTATGGGAAAATCAGACGTTAAACAGAAAGAAGAAGAAGAAAATGTGATAGGATAATGAGTATAATATAAGAATATAAAGTGTACTGGAAATCTCGTCACAGCAACACCTGAAGGGAAGCTGAATTGGTCTCAAAAACACGTCACTTTCAAGAATTCCTTCTCTACAGCTGCCTCACTACACATGACAACACAGCCTGGAAACACTGCCACTCATGCCACACTGCATCCATCCACTCATCCTTCAGCCTTGAACTGTCATCCAACACTCGACACGTTAGCTGAGACACAGATGCACTAAAAGCACCATTTTACTGTTGCAAGAAAAGCTAAGAAAAGTTGAAATTTGTGACAAACTTGTTCTTAAGTTTCAAGAACAGCAAAAAAAAGTTCATTTGTGGCAAAACAATAACAAAAGTATTAATGTAAAGCACAAATTGTTCTCATATGACTCAATGATGAATGTGAAATGCATGCACGCTGAAATATCTATACAACATTTTAATGCTTATGGGAAGTCATGCTTCAGAAAAACATGACTTTCACAATTTCTAGACTCAGAAAGAAATATCAATTCAAAATATTGTCGATATCAAAAACTCTGTAATCCATAAAATATATATAGCAGTCCCATTGTATCACTCACAAATTTTTTTCTATGGAGAAAAGATGTAGAGTTAAAAAATAATGGGAAAAACCACATAGAAAAATATAAGATAATTCAATCCAAACTAAAAGCTTCAACAAGGATGAATGAGAATAAATTAGTGCAAAGTAGAGGGGAGATCAAACAAACACACACACACACACACACAACACACACACACACACACACATAAACACACTGATGATGCAAAGTTGGTGGGGAAGATAAGAAACCACAAGATTTGCAAAGAATTTCATAAAGATTGAGACAAAATTCATGAATGGGGTAAAAGATGGGAAATTGGATTCAATACAAGTAAATGCCATGTACTGGAAATGGGGGAAAAAAATAAGAAACCTAACTGGACCTACAATTCCTACAAGGGAAATGCTGAAATAGCAAGGAAAATTGAAGAGAAAGACTTAGGAAAAGTGTTTCAGGATGATCTATCACCATTTACCAGAGAAGCATATAAATAAAGTGTTCAATGATACATATAGAATGTTGAGGAACATAAGGGTAGCTTTTCACTCCCTGGATAAATATGTGATGAAAATAATCACCACGGTGATAAGACTGAAACTAGAGTGTGCAGAACCTGTGTGGTCCCTTCACAAAATAAAGTAGGTATATTAAAAAATTGCAAAGAATACAAAGGCTTGCAACAAAGATGGTGCCTGGATTGAAAGATCTAACTTTACTGGAAAGACTAAAGGAAATTAGTTATTAACACTTGAGAAAAGAAGAGATAGACTTAATTACTGTATATATAATGATGTATAGTCAGACATCATTATATATACAGTAATTAAGTCGCTATCTCTTCTTTTCTCAAGCGCTAATAACTAATTTGAGAAGAAGTTGACAGAAAAAAACTTCTATCACCAAGAGAATAAGAGGCTGGCTATTTGAGAGGACACAAGAAAAACTAAGAAAAGAAATATTTTTAAATAACAAAGTATAGTTTTCCGCCTAGGGGCACAGATGCCTGGAAGGACCACAAGAAAAGGTGATAGCAGCAAAAAGTGTGCATCCATTCAAGAAAAAACTTGATAAACAGATACGGTGACAAAATGACATAGTAAATGCCAAAAGTATTCAGGAGTTTAAAGCTAAGAGTGATCACATTAAATACAGAGAAAAGACTCAACACGTATACTAACTAATTTCCCATATATCATTAGGGAAATACAACTAGGTAAACCACACACACACACACACATACACACACACACACACACACACACAACACACACACACACACACACACACACACACATGTTAGGTACTACACTTCTAAATATAAGTAACTGCAAAGTAACATGATCAACAAACTCAAAACTTTAAGAAGATGAATAAACACAGCTCAAAATATATAAAAAGCTACCAAAAAATATGTTGAGTGCAAGAAAAGTTGGGGGGAAAAAATCTCAAAATTCTACTTGCAGCCCTGTAGATGACAACTCACTGTTTGTTATAATTCTCTTGCACTCGGCACACTTGTAGTTCTGTGCGGCGAGTCCCACCTCCGGACAGATGCGCAGGATGTAGGTGGGGTCCTCGGCGAGGACCGCACTGGCACACCTGCGCACGGTGCCCTCCACACACCTGCCGTGACACCTGTACTCACACACTGGTGGGGAGATGAGGAAAACAGTCAAAAAGTATATTAAAAAAAAAAAAAAAATAAAAAAAAAAAAAATATATATATATTATATAATATATATATAATATATTATTATATATATATACATATATATTATATACATATACATATATTATATGTATATATATATATATATATATATATATATATATATATATATATATATATATATATATATATATATATATATATATTATATATATATATATATATAATATAAAATATATATAAAATAAAAAAAATAAAAAAGTAGTTATAAAAAAATAAAAAAAATAAAAAAATAAAAAAAATCTCTCCTAAAATACTAGCTGTATACAAAAATAACTACCACAGGAAAAGGAAAAAAATCAGTCATTTTTTGGCTTTTTTCACTCATAACAGATCAGTAGAATAAAATATAACATGAGAAAAGGAAAAATGTACTATGTATGTTTCTTTTTAGAAATACAGACACAGGCGTTAGATTAGGACAGATGTTAAGAATTGTTGATAAAGCTCAATTAATTATTAGTATTTTATTACAATAACCATTGAAAATCATGAATAAATCTTAATAATTGGTACTTGATCAATACAATATTAAAAAAACCGAATCATGGAATAAGCTAGGTAATGATCTGCTGCGACCTCTCCTATTTGTCCCCGAGGGAAGTTTCTCCTGAATGATCAAGAAAAAGATAGTCAGCACCAGTAGGCCTACATCATTATCAGCATCATGACAAGTAAATTCCAGGCATAAAATTGTGTCACAGATGAAAAATATACAAGTTAGCACATCTGTAAATCTATATTACCTTGTGAATGAAGTGTGTCACATGTATGAACCCTTTCATTGTGACACACACACATCATCACCACCAGTCATCATCATCATAGCATGCATTCATTCATCTGAAATTCCTGCAAGCACAAGTCATTCTTCTTCAAATCACTACTGTATCACCTACGTTGTTGACTAGCTAATCAATCAATCCACCCACCTGTATGCCATGATTATGTTCAGTTATTAATACAGGCATTCCAATAATATTAAAACCGCACTTTACTTAACCTGTATATACAACATGCCTCTAGGGCTGACCAAGGGGATTGTAATGACAAGAGAAAGGCATTTGACCCATAGAGCAGGCACACCCTCTATTACCCATTGTTTAATTGATTAAATGCAACACTAAAAGCTGCAACGTATGAGGGCAGGAAAACATAAGTGCTACACAACGTTGGTAGCAAAAAGGGTTAATGGTTACATGTTGTGAACTTCTCAGCTATAGTACCATAAACCACAAAGAAAATTACAGAATGTACTGGAAATAAAGTAAGAAAAAAATGGCACTATTGGATGTAAAACAAACATAATAAAGCAAAACACTGACTACAAGGATCTGAATAGCCTTTTAGATCCCCACACACACACAAATAAGAAGGGCTGGGGGAATACAACATCAAAACTCACGCGAACAGAAGTATGAGATGTGAATGACGCCCCAGATGATGTGTGCACACTTGTCACAGTACTGCTTGGAGGTCCGGGAGAGGGGCGGCTTCTGGGGCTGCAGGTGGTGCCCTAACTGTACCAGCACCCCCGTGGACGCCACCTCGGCTGTGTCCTCCATCTCCTGGAAGGGTGCACGGACAATGAATTAGCATCCTGAGTGAAATAGTGAAAATGAAGCTGGAAAAGCGTACTGTAGATTTAAAAAGGAAATAGGGAGAAACTGGTTCACAAATAGGGTGGTAAATGATTGGAATGGACTCAGTCGTCAGGTGGTCAGTGCGGAGTCAGCAGGGAGCTTTAAAAGGAGGCTGGATAAATTCATGGTTGGGGATGAAAGGTGGATGTAGGTAGTGTTAAGTAACAGGAACTACCATGTGTAGGTCTCGCTGCCTCTTGTAGCTTCCTTATTTTCTTATGTTCTTAAATAGCTAAGGGAAGAGTTGACAATATTGTTAACTAAGGAGACGAAGTTGAAGAGAACCTATGAAGCAATAATAAGCGTCAAAGGTCACAAGAAGAAGAAGAAGAATCGGTGACACAAGTGCTTAGGGGTTCTATATGAATTGAGGCTTGGTTCTATGAGGTCATTGAGGTGAAGTGAGACGTGGTGAGGTGAAGTGAGTCAAATATTAATGGTGGTGCGATATTGGTGATAGGCTGCCACCCTTAATATTAATAATAATAAAAAAAGTGAATGGTTAGGTGTGGCAAGATGTAAAGTGGTGCAAAGGTGATGCAAAGTAAGTGCAGGTTATGTGAGGTTCACCTGGACTAAGACTATGATAGAATATGGTTGGACAGGATATTCAGACTTAGGTAAAAGAGGTATCGAATGAATGACCATCCACTAAAATTATTAACACTGTAACCCGTCAAAATCACAAACTAACTACACATTTGAATACATACCTAATCACCTATCGTTACAATAATTAAAAGATAAACAAAATTATACAAAACAAGCATTCCAGCAGCTTTTCAATAATCTAATAAAGTACTTTTCCTACACTTTGAACATGAGTCTAGTTGAGATACAAATATAAAAAATTGAATATAATAAAAACTATATTTCAAACACTTTACAACAAAAACATACGTGCCCATGAATACACTAACAAGGTATATAACTCACTGAATTGTTCCTTTACCTGAAGTCTAAGTCTGAGTTGAATGAGCTTGTGCACGAGGGCGCGGCGGCGGGTGGTGGCCTCCTCGCACTGCAGGATCAACGCCTTGCACTTCTCAATGTTCTCCCCCACCATCTCCCTGCTCATGTTCAGTATACTCTCCTGCAACATAGGCCAAGATTATACTGGTGTGACCGTGGGAAGTGGGTTCATGGGTGTGGGTATAGAGGGAAGATGAAAAGTGGAAGGATAGTTGGATGGATGGAAGGAGGGTAGAAAGGAAGGAAGGAGGGTAGGAAGGAAGGAAGGAGGGTAGAAAGGAAGGAAGGAGGGTAGAAAGGAAGGAAGGAGGGTAGAAAGGAAGGAAGGAGGGTAGAAAGGAAGGAAGGAAGGTAGAAAGGAAGGAAGGAGGGTAGAAAGGAAGGAAGGAGGGTAGAAAGGAAGGAAGGAGGTAGGAAGAAGGAGGTAGGAAGGAAGGTAGGTAGGAAGGTAGGTAGGAAGGAAGGAAGGAAGGAAGGAAGGAAGGAAGGAAGGAAGGAAGGAAGGAAGGTTAAAAGGAAGGAAGGAAGAAGGAAGGAAGGAAGAGGGAGGAAGGAAGGAAGGAAGGGTTAGGAAAGGAAGGAGGTAAGGAAGAAGGAGGAAGGAAGGTAGGAAGGAAGGAAGGTAGGTAGGAAGGTAGGAAGGAAGGAAGGAAGGAAGGAAGGAAGGAAGGAAGAAGACGGAAGGAAGGAGGTAGGAATGAAGAAGGAAGGAAGGAAGGAAGGAAGGAAGGAGGAGAGAAGGAGGAAGAAGGAAGGAGGAAGGAAGAGAGAAGGAAGGAAGAGAGAAGGAGGTTAGGAGAGGAGGAAGAGGAAGGGAGGAAGAGAGAGAAGGAAGGAAGAGAGGAGAGAGAGAGAGGAGAGGAAGGAAGGAAGGAAGGAGAAGAGAGAAGAGAGGAGAGAGAGAGAAGAGGAGGAAGAGAGAGGAGGAGGAGAGAGAGAGAGAGAGAGAGAGAGAGGAGAGAGAGAGAGAGAGAGAGAGAGAGAGAGAGAGAGAGAGAGAGAGAGAGAGAGAGAAGAGAGGAGAGAGAGAGAGAGAGAGGAGAGAGAGAGAGAGAGAGAGAGAGAGAGAGAGAGAGAGAGAGAGAGAGAGAGAGAGAGAGAGAGAGAGAGAGAGAGAGAGAGAGAGAGAGAGAGAGAGAGGAGAGAGGAGAGAGAGAGAGAGAGGAGAGAGAGAGAGAGAGAGAGAGAGAGAGAGAGAGAGGAGAGAGAGAGAGAGAGAGAGAGAGAGAGAGAGAGAGAGAGAGAGAAGAGAGAGAGAGAGAGAGAGAGAGAGAGGAGAGAGAGAGAGAGAGAGAGGAGAGAGAGAGAGAGGAGAGAGGAGAGAGAGAGAGAGAGAGAGAGAGAGAGAGAGAGAGAGAGAGAGAGGAGAGAGAGAGAGAGAGGAGAGAGAGAGAGAGAGAGAGAGAGAGAGAGGAGAGAGAGAGAGAGAGATGAGAGAGAGAGGAGAGAGAGAGAGAGAAGAGAGAGAGAGAGAGAGAGAGAGAGAGAGAGAGAGAGAGAGAGGAGAGAGAGAGAGGAGAGGAGAGAGAGGAGAGAGAGAGAGAGAGAGAGAGAGAGAGAAGAGAGAGAGAGAGAGAGAGAGACGATGTGAGGAAAAATATAGAGACAAAGCTAAGAGATATGACAACATAGATGGGGTAGCGATTGAGGTAGACTGAGTGAAACAAAGAAAAGTGCGAGACAAAAGAGTGCATTAAGTGACAGAAAAGTGATGAGAGAAGAAGGGGAAGGACATGGTGTAGGGTTGAATAGAGGGAGGAATAGACAACAGGCAAATAAGGGAGACAGAGTAAGTGTAATGGAGCGACTAGAAATAAAGGAAATGCGGAGTAAGTTTAGAGTTGGAACGTGGTAAGAAGAAATGAAGGTAAAGAAGAGGAAGAGCAGAAACGAAAGAGGAAGGAAAAAAGTAAGAAAAGAGGAAGGAAAAAAGTAAGAAAAGAGGAAGGAAAAAAGTGAGAAAGGAGGAAGGAAAAAAGTAAGAAAAGAGGAAGGAAAAAAGTAAGAAAAGAGGAAGGAAAAAAGTAAGAAAAGAGGAAGGAAAAAAGTAAGAAAAGAGGAAGGAAAAAAGTAAGAAAAGAGGAAGGAAAAAAGTAAGAAAGGAGGAAGGAAAAAAGCAAGAAAAGAGGAAGGAAAAAAGTGAGAAAGGAAGAAGGAAAAAAGTAAGAAAAGAGGAAGGAAAAAAGCAAGAAAAAAGGAAGGAAAAAAGTGAGAAAAGAGGAAGGAAAAAAGTAAGAAAAGAGGAAGGAAAAAAGTAAGAAAAGAGGAAGGAAAAAAGTAAGAAAAGAGGAAGGAGAGGAAGAGGAGGAAAAGGAAGAGAGGAAACAGAGAAGCTAAGGCAAGAGGGAGACATGGAGGCAGTATGGAAGTAGACTCACCTCAGGCCTTGAGAAGTGGTCCTCTGACAGTCCAAGTTCATGGTTGATGGCTGCGTCTTCTGCTGCTACTTCTGAGTCAGTGCCGGGACTCCTTGGGTGGTGGTGGTGGTGGTGTGGTGGGTGGTGGTGTGGGGTGGGGGGTGGTGGGGTGGTGGGGTGGGGGTGGGGTGGGTGGTGGTGGTGGTGGGGGTGGGGGTGGGTGGGGGTGGGGGTGGGGGGGGTAGTGGTGGGTGGGGGGGGGGGGGGGTGGAGTGGGGTGGGGTGTGGGTGGGGGTGGTGGTGGTGGTGGTGGTGGTGGCGGCAATAGGGAAGGTGGAAGAGCGAGGCAGTGGAAGGAAGAGTGGAAGACAAACCATTTATAGATTTCTAAAATAACTGACATGTCTGTCATTCAGGAATCAACTGTAACCTTTCAATACCCCAAAATAAAGACATATTATAGAAAAATGCTGAATTACACAACATATTGTTCATGTGTGAGCCATTACAATATATCAATAGGTTCATTTTGGTGCATGACTTTATAATGTTAAAAAAAATACAAAGGGACTTGGGATTCATCAATACAAACAACAAGGACTTCATACATACAAGTCACTGTAAGGCTCATCAGACACCGGCGAGAGTGTGGTGTTGCGAGGCGTTGCAGGCAGAACACCGGACCACTCATCATCATCATCATCATCATCATACTCTGCCCCCATCCCCCCCAACCCTGCGCTGGGCCGGGGGAAGTCCGGGGGGTCGGTGAGGAAGCGCCTCATCCCCGCCGTCACCTGGTGCACCGTACCCCCGACACCCGTGGACACACCCAACACCACGTCCCCCATCCCTGCAACACACCCACTGTTCATACATGTCCCCCATCCCTGCAACACACTCACTGTTCATACATGTCCCCCATCCCTGCAACACACCCACTGTTCATACATGTCCCCCATCCCTGCAACACACTCACTGTTCATACATGTCCCCCATCCCTGCAACACACCCACTGTTCATACATGTCCCCTATCCCTGCAACACACTCACTGTTCATACATGTCCCCCATCCCTGCAACACACCACTGTTCATACATGTCCCCCATCCCTGCAACACACTCACTGTTCATACACGGCCCTTACATTTGTACAACATTTGACCCACACACATACACACATACCTATTCTTAATTAATATATTCAGAGTGAGTTTGAGCCCTCAAGGAAAGAAGATAAAAACCTAAGGAAGGAAGATAATAGCCTACAGGCGCTATAGGCTGCAACATTAAAAAATATATATAAAAATAAGGAAACAAAAACTTTTCATACTAGGTTTAGAGTAAAAGTACATACTCATGTACTTTTTTTCAACCTGCAGTACACCCTGGCCAATATACTTCAATATCCCAATACACATTCTCGTATAACAGTTAGCTCATGTCTTTATACATTACTCTAATCTGATCACTTTTGGCACATTGTTCCTCATTGCTGCAATATCCACACCCACACCTACACCCACACCTACAATATCCTACACCCACACCTACAATATCCTACACCCACACCTACAATATCCACACCCACACCTGCACCCACACCTACAATATCCACACCCACACCTACACCCACACCTACAATATCCTACACCCACACCTACACCCACACCTACAATATCCTACACCCACACCTACACC
This sequence comes from Chionoecetes opilio, assembly GCA_016584305.1. Taxonomy (NCBI): domain Eukaryota; kingdom Metazoa; phylum Arthropoda; class Malacostraca; order Decapoda; family Majidae; genus Chionoecetes; species Chionoecetes opilio. Next base: position 924,215 of record JACEEZ010009483.1, on the reverse strand, counting down.
CACACCTACAATATCCTACACCCACACCTTCCATCCCCATCATTCCTGTGACACAAACACATGGTTACTCATTCCTGCAGTATCCATACCAAAATAAGCTCCCTACTCCTTTGATAGGCATACTTCATAAACACAAGGCTGGATAGTGTGCATAAAAATGTTGCATCAAAACAATCTCATAATAAGGTAATGTTAAAATTACATGGGTACAATCCCTGGCAATAATTGATCTCCATTAAGCTTTTCTGGCACTATTCTGGCACTGGGGGGGGGGGGGGAGAGAGAGAGAGAGAGAGAGAGAGAGAGAGAGAGAGGAGAGAGAGAAGAGAGAGAGGAGAGATGAGAGGAGAGGAGAGAGAGAGAGAGAGAGAGAGGAAGAGAAGAGAGAGAGAGAGAGAGAGAGAGAGAGAGAGAGAGAGAGAGAGAGAAAAAAAAAAAATTAAGGCAGATTGAATTTGAATTGCCACACAAAATTTGAGATAGTGACAAAAACAGAAACAGACTGATGGATAGAGAGGCAGGGAGATCAAATAAAATAGTACATGCAAACCAACAGAAGAGCCTATACACAGGAAAACAGTGAGCTTCATACAGAATAAAGAAAAAATAATCAAAGCAAAACAGACAATATAAGAATTAGAAACAAAAAGCATGAATCCTAATGGCAACAAAAACAGACTAAAACAGACTAAACAAACAAGAAAACTAAAAATAAACAACCACATCAAACAAAAAACACTACCACCACACATCAAAGTAAATTAACTACTATGTATGTTAGTATAGTCTACTGTATAGTCTATGTACTTTGACCCCACATCACCCGGCAGCTCCTCACCCGTGGCTACAGAGTGCACGACATCCTCCACGCCATGGGACACACTGGACGCCACGTTGACCACACCCGACACCACGCCCGACACCACACCCGCTGCTCGCCCACCCCCATCACTCTCCCTCTCTGGCTCCTGGGACATGTCTGGCGCGGCTCTGGAGGCTCACATGATGAAGCACACACACATACACTCTGCTGGGACAAACACAAGGGAGAGATCTGTGTACATACTGGAAGATGGTGACTTATGGAGAGACAAGACACACAGAAACATATGGACAGATAGAGACAGATAGACAGACATACAAAGACAGACAGAAAAAAAGAAACTGCTAGAGACAGTCAGAAAATAACAGAGAAATACACATTGAATTACACTAGGAAAATCAACATACAAAAAAGCACAGCCAATGAAATCAATAGTATTTTCTTTTTATCTCGTAAATGTACTATTTGCAATTATTTACCCAAATTGAAAAAAAAACGACAGATGAGAAAATCACATCTTCATTCCTCTTCCCAATGATATATTGTTTATTAAATTCAGTACAATAGTGGCAAAGTTATTAAAGGAAAACTGGAAAAAAAGCAAGTTTTTCAGTATCGAGGTTTAAAGGCGCGCGGTTTAAAAATCTGCACGCCCTTTAAACCTCGAGGCTGAGCGAGTCTGAGCAGATGCTGGTTTGTTAGTTTACTCTCGCAGCCATGCTCTCTATCACTCTTGAAGTGTTATATGACATAGCTGGTATCTGGTCCCCCCTTTTGCAAAAGGTACTTGTTACAAAAGGGTGCTAGCTGTCACGCGCATGGACAGTTTGCTGAACTACAGCCAGCATTCTCTCTCTCTGAGCGACTTTATGCCTTGATGTCCTCGGCATGGTGGTGGAGGAGGTAGAGAGCGTGAGGTAGATCAATCCTGCACTGAATAAATGGTGAATGGTCTGGAGGGAGCAGGAATGGTGGAAGGCTGAGAGACGAGCAGCGCCACCCGGCTTCTCCCTCTACTCCCTCACTACTGAGGCCTTGAGACGACCCTCTGTCTCACAGAGAGGGACTGGGAGGTGCCAGTTTGCCTATGCCAGTGAATATCATACAAATTTTCTTTGCGGAAATTTTTCGGGGGGGGGTGGGGGGTGGGGGGGGGGAGAAAATCAGCCATAACTCTTTCATTTTTTTCTGCTTTCTTTATAATACTTTGTCACAAGCTTGCTCAAGTGTTCAACTGCGCATGATAATTTTTTGGAATATTTCGATTTTTTTTTTTTAAATATTCGTGTGACGCTCCCCTTAACCCGTAAACTGCGGATACCTGTGTGATAATATCTCTGTGTACGCGGGACTTTTGCCAGAATTCTTATAGTCGCTAAACAAACTTGAATGTGTATCAATGTATTCGCCATATATTTGTGCAACCGCTTAAAAAAAAAAATTTTGCTAGTCTTTTAGTTATTCTGTACTTGCAAGATGAAGAGCGTTGAGGTTTATGGAATCCATGGTACAGCTCGTTCACAGAAAACAGGCCGCAAGAGTCTTCCTCTCTAATCTCTCTGCCTGCGATAGGGAGAGACCTGTCAGCACCTTCACCTTCCATGCTGGTCACTGGGTCAATGAGCCTAGTTGTGACCCCTGGGTCATTCTCAGGTAAAGTAGAGTTGCCAGATTTCACCAGCCGAAAAATTAGCACACCTTTTTTAATTTGGCAGCCGCCCAATTGGGCATACTCACGTTTTCTTAGTGAGTGACCAAATGGACACAGCCGCACTTTACGGGTTAAGTGTAGCAACAACAAGTCTGTGATCACGAGGAGCAGCCTTTATAAAATCTACAGCATTTCTGCAGAACCATGCCTCCAAACTGATCTGATCACAATTTCAGCACTACACCTGTACCTCGTTTAACGCACGAGTTACGTACCTGGAAAATCAACAGTTAAGCGAAACATGTGCAAAACAAATCCTAGGTTCTCATTGATTTTGCCATTGATTTCTTATAATTCAAGAACAATTTTGTGCCCAAATTATAATTTTTTGTGCTTTAAACAAATTCTGGTAATTTTTCTTTTATTTTTTTGCATAACTCTCAATTCTCATAAAGCAATGTTTTGTTAAACAAGGTATAGGTTTTCAATGTGGGCATTTTACGCTTATTCCAAAACACTAAAACTGCAGTTTGACATTGGTAGCGTAATCTGACCTATATGGGGGGGCTGCCGGCCCTACTACTCGTCCAATAACCTACCCTGGACATTGGTTTACTGACCAACATAACCTAACCACATATCCTAACCTAACTGGGTATTACTTCGGTAGTGGACTTTCCAAAGTCCTAGGACTCTTTACCTACATCATCGTGTAGATTTCTTCATTCCGAGTATTTTGAACCCCATTTCCCATTGCGCAATTAAATAATAATGGCTTTACATGTAGTATCGAAATCCACTGTTATTTCAACCAGACACGGTTAAGTTAGGCTAAATCAGATTAAGTTAGGTTAGGTTAGAGGTGGGGTTTGGTTTAGTAACAGAAGATATCAAGAAAAAATGAAAATTATCAATACTATGGCAGAGCAAAGAGGAGCAAGGTTTGCGGGGCGGGCACCCCACACCTGTAAACAACAAAAATTCCGACAAAAACGAGTGCCAGATTCATTCAATACACATCAAAACTATTCAGGAAAATTAAGTTTCAGCCTAGAAATCTGTGAAAGCCCACTACCGAAATGTTTTCCCCTAATTGATCAACCTATTGCTGGTATATAATCCCTGAATGCAGAAACACGGGTAAAATTTGATAAAAATAACCTAATCACATAACCTAACCTAACTATTCAAGCTATTGCTGGTATTTAATCCCTGAATGTTATAACACGGGTGAAAGTTAAGTTAATTAAATGTATATATTGGGTACAGTAATATCAAGATCAAGAACTGGAACTGTCGCCGAGAATACACTCGCCGACGTGAAAAATTTGAACACTCGCCGACGTCGGCGAGAATTCCTATCGGCGATAGTTCCAGGTACCATATTGGGTAATGGGTACTGTAATAGCAAGATAAAGAACTGGAATAAACGCCGAAAATAAGAACACTCGCCGACGTGAAAAATTGGAACACTCACCGACGTCGGCGAGAATTCCTATCGGCGACAGTTCCAGGTACCTTGTACATAATGTCAAACTGCAGTTTTAGTGTTCTGGGACAAGTGAAAAATGTGATGTCCGCAAATGAAATAGCCTGTAGTCTTCCTTTTCATCTATTACAAGTAGAACTGCCGCCGTAAATTTCCACGTCGGTGAGAGTTCTCGGTTGGTGTTACGGCGAGGTGTTTCCTATTCAATAAGCTACTCTTATCTCTCTCTCCTCTGCACACCATGACACTCAGGGTAGCGAGGATATAACACATGTTAACTCTGGTTCCTTCATATGCATCATGCCTGGGTAAACAGAATGAAAACGAATGGTGAAGAAAATATTCATTACGTCATGGCGAAGAAACAAAAGGGCGCTGCGTGGCCTTGAGGTGACAGGTTATGGATCCAGGTGGTCCATAACACGCCCAGGTGAATCAACCATTGCATCATAGAGAATTACTCACCCAAATACTGATGACTAAAAAAAAGTACACTACACCTTGATGTTTACATCTTGTATCATAGAAAATGTGTCATGTAGGCTTGCTAGCTAGAGGGAGAAAATGAAGCTTTGTAATGGTAACTATTATTAAATGGATTTTTGGTCAGAATGATCAATATTACCTGTCAATCTTGAAATAAATAATATTGGGGAAAAATTAAACACTATTTACTGAGAGAGAGAGAGAGAGAGAGAGAGAGAGAGAGAGAGAGAGGAGAGAGAGAGAGAGGAGAGAGAGAGAGAGAAGAGAGAGAGGAGAGAGAGAGAGAGATTTATTGATTACTTAGCAAACTGGGTCATGTTCATGACGAGAGAGAGAGAGAGAGAGAGAGAAAAACGCTGGGAAAGGAGAGCTGCCAGCCTGCTGAGATATACTGATCAGCCGAGCAAACATTTACCCACATTAAAAGTAACATGATTGTAGTCAGATTTTCAATAGCTATAAAAGTACCTGCATGCATCATGTTTCCCTGTGTGGGTCCCGTAACGGCTGTCATTCAATATTCATCAATAACCTAAATCTGTGCACGGGCTTCATCACAGCTGCAGTAAGCAATATAATGGAACACACATACACATCCTCTTCACATCCCTTCGCAGAGCATTTTTTAAGCAAATCTTACTGTAGGCAACATTCTTTGGAAATCCAGAATGGTGGTATTTATACCTGTTAAAATACAGCTTTTTGGTAATATCATCTTCCCCATTCCCCATTTTGTATGTTGCGTCAGCCCTCCCCTTCCTTTCCATCCTGAGTTTATGAATCTTCCAGTGGCACCAACAAAATTTCACTATACGCAAACAATCGATGGGTTATAGATGGCTCCACAAGATGATATAGGCAATAATAAAAGAAATATATATATAAATAAAGATCATAATTTTTTATGCAGTAATAAGAATGTACTTCCGGATCTTGCACACACAGACATGATGAGCCATTGCATCCCAGAAGGATTTTATGAAATATCTTTTCGCCCAGTAGCTTAAAAATGTCCTTACTGGGCGACAGTTTTCCATCACTGGGAGTCTGGGAGACCTTTTGGTCGCCCAGTTATCATGTAAAAAAAATTCACTGTCCCTTCGCCCATGGATAGGTATAAATGAAATACAAATAATGAAGGATTCAATAATGTTATAAAAGTGCAAAATTGTTTACTTGCTAACTTGTATATCATAGCACCTTGATCACGTGCACCGAAACATCAACAAAATGCCTTCAACATACAATGGAATTTGCAAAACTGGCGACAGGTTTCACAGACTTTTGAAGAAACAAATGCTCACAAGTCTATATTATGATTATACTTATGACCAGTGACGTAGCTAAGGGGGGGGGGGCTGTTTGAAATCGCCCCCCGGGCCCCCAAGAGAGGGGGCCTCCAAATGCATCACTCAATCAAACAAAACTCCTGTGATCCTCTACAAACTTCGCTTAAACTCCTTGGGGTTTGTGTTTAATTTGATCTGTATCTTTTGAGTACCATCATAGGCTTTTTAATTCGGATTAAAAAGGATTTATGGGCATTGAAAGAAGTCTCAATGTCAAAATGCACCAAAATATGTTAATTTTCCAAAAAAAAATCCGAAACCCCCCAGCTTTTATAATGTGGACAAGGTTGGGCTGATTGAATGATAGATAACTAGTGTTAAGTAGTCTGGTTTAGTCTGAGTCTTACTGTATAACTCATATAAATCGGGGTTACACATAACTGCAGTCTCCTATTCCCGTTACGGTAAAACTGCAGTTCAATACAATACGTGGACATTGATTACGTAACCTGAACTAGCTACGCCCCCCAGACCCCCCTTGTTCACCAATCGAACCTCGACATTAGTTACGTAACCTAACCAAACTGGGGGCTATGCCCCCCATACCATCTTATGTTATAATTAATTTCCGACTGCTGATGTAGGGATTAGAAATACTGTAAATGGTCAGATCTACAAGTTGAGGACAGTTATAACTACGTCTCTTGTATTGCATTAAACTGCAGTAGAACCCCCGTGACATTGCAAAGCGTTTACAAGTCCTCCACTGTTCTATGTCACTGAACTCATTAGCATGGCGTCCAATTTAGCTATTGTCACACAAAATAATGCACGAGCCTACGAGACAAAAGGCCGTGTAGCACATATGTAGCACCCTTGCCTTACCTATACTCTTGCGTGGCTTCACTTCCTTCTCGCTCCCTCTATTTGGATCTTTGCGTCACTCTCTGTGCTCGCCTACAGCCTTGCCACTCTTCCTACGCTGTCTCCATCGGCAATGAAAGACGAATAACCCTGAATCGTGGATGAACACAAAAAACAATACCTGTTTCGTTCGCAAACTTTGAAGCGTCCGAATGAGTGACACTGACTGGGCAAGCGTCCGAGCGTGTTCACCCTCCGGCGGTCCCTGCACCAATCACCTCATTGCACCACCCTTATATGCTCTCTTTAATTATTTTTTTTTCTAATTCACAAGATGAACCATGTATATATGTTGGTATATTCTATAACTACAATCAGATATCAAAGGGTCATGATATAATTCCAAAGGGTCCCTTCAGTGCGTGCTAGAAATGTAACGAGTGAAAACGGTTCTTACTAATTTACCGACACGCTACTGGCCACCACAAAGTTACTGCTGCTATATATCTCACAAACTTTGGACTACTACTCATCATCTGTCTTGGACCCAGTGAGATGCAGGACAGGGCAGCACAATGTTTAGGAGCAGCACCGGCGTCATTGAGCCTTGCTTGTCCCTTCTGGTGGTCCGTACAGATGGATGGACTTGTGGAAGAAGATCAGAAGCAATTCCGTCAGGAGACACAGCGCCATGAGACCTTCGGGAGGGAGAAGAATGTGTCAGTCGCGGGTTTTCAACAGCAGCATGATTATCCTGCCTTCAAAACACTGTACAATGGAACAGATACTGACTTGCTGGGATGCCGTGGAGGATCTTCCTGAAGGCGTCGATGTCATACAGCCAACATGAGCCACGTCCTCCGCAAGACTCTTCCCACAGGCGGCACGCGGCGTCTGGCGGGAAAGACGTGAGGACGAGGTGGTTGAATACGAGAGAAGCAGCACCACACTCGCATAGAATTGGATGCTGCTAGTATGGTTTGCGTTTTCTTAATCTCAATTCTTAAACAAAAAGTGACTAGCTAATAAGAGCAAAAGTCGGCAGGTCTTTTCTCTCAGCAGTCTTACCTATCGCCCAACCGAAGACCAAAGGCGCCGGGATGAAGGCGGCGAGAGCGAGGACCGAATTGAAGACCCCCAGTCCGAGGTCCTTGTCGCGGGGCTCAACACACCTGGAGGGAAAAGTAAGCGTGGGAATTATTACCAGTCACCTCACGCGTGTGTACATAACGAGGTGAAGCGTGCATGACCTGGATAATGGAAAAAGAAAAAGATATTCTCCCACTTCAGATAAGCACACTACAGGAAAACAAACCTCTTAAGACGCACGTGTTTGTTATCATTGCAATATACACACCATGCTTCGGTGAGTCACAATAGTTCATATGAATATGAGAAGAAGACACGGAAATTCGTGAACATTGCGAGACTGACTCAATCTTCTAAATCAGCAGTTCTTAACCTGGGGTGTGTGGGTAATTAGGCTACCTGGGGGGGGATGAGCGTGAGCAAAGAGAGGTAAAGGAAGAACTGTCAAGTATTTAACTTGAAGCTCGGCCTTCGCTTTAACATGAAGCTCGGAGAGGAGGGTGAGCGCGGGTAGGGGTGAAACACTCTGCGGTGACGTATTGCCAGGTTTCACTACCTCCTTTGACTTTCATTTTTTTTTTTATTATTATTATTATTGTTATCATTATCAGTAGTATCAGCATCATCATTATCATTATCGTTATTATGATTTTAATTATTGATATTATTATTATTATTATCATTGTTATTATTGTTACTAGTATTATACTGTTATTATTATTATCACTATTATTGTTATTTTATTAAAAATTACCATTATTACTATTATCATTATAATTATCATTATCATTATCATTATTATTATTATCATTACTATTATCAATATTATTAATATCATTCGTTCAATATCATCAGTTATTTTTATTAATATTATCAGTTATTATTATCATTATCAGTTATCATTATTATTATTATTATTATTATTATTATTACTATTATTATTACTATTATACTATTATTATACGGCTAGAGCGTTATCCATTTTTGAAAAAGCTCGTGTGTCCTTTCTCGTTCCCAGTGCGGCCGCACCTAATTATTATTATCCCTTCGCTTGAAGCGAAGGCCGCAGCACACCAGAAACTACGCGAGTCACGCTACGTATGTGTGCTAGCTATGAATACCTAACTGGATAACCACTGCAGCAATTCAAAGACATGTAGCGTAGCACACATACGTAGCGTAGAGCGCGCGCGTACCTTCTGCTGGTGTGCGGCGGCCTTCGCGGAAGGCCGCCGCGAAAGGCCGCCACGATCTAACTAAATCTGCTGGGTATAATTATGCAAGGTGGTTTTTTTTCTTCTTTTTTCGGGCCTCCAGCAGGGGAGGACCAAGGGCTAGCTTGAGCCCGTCAGAGAGATGCTTTGAAAAAAGAGAAAAGAGAGGAGAGTGTTCGTGCTGCTGGCGTGCGGCACGCCAGCAGTTTATGAATAGTTATGTGCACAATAAAAGTATTAAAAACACGATTTTTCCAGTTTTTTTTCTGATTCAGGATTATTTTGAAATATCTTGGTTGAAGAAGTGAAGGGGGGCATGGAGGCAAGGACCCACTACTAAAGGGGCGTGGCGGTAAAAAGGTTAAGAAACACTGCTCTAAATATACATATATGTAAATACAAATAGACAAGCACACACACCACACACATACACTCAAACACACACACACACACACACACACACACACACACACACACACACACACACACACACACACACACACACACACACACACACACACCTGAAGAGCATAATGTTGACGGGCACTCTACTGGCTGCTAAGGTCATCTTGGTCAGCACTGTGAGGGCAAGATACATGTAGAAGGCGGGACACTCGTGGCTGCAGTACCCATCCACTGCTGACGGCGACACTGACAACGGTGATGAAGCCGCTGATGGTGAGGCTGACAGATGTTGCTGACTGACGTTGTTCATGACGGCAGCAACACATGTACATCTCTCATAAACCTGAGGGCAGAGAGAGAGAGAGAGAGAGAGAGAGAGAGAGAGAGAGAGAGAGAGAGAGAGAGAGAGAGAGAGAGAGAGAGAGAGAGAGAGAGAGAGAGAGAGAGAGAGAGAGAGAGAGAGGAGAGAGAGAGAAGAAGAAAGAGAGGAGAGAGAGTTAGAGAGATGAGAGAAGAGAGAGACGATGAGAAGGAGAGAGAGAGAGAGAGGAGAGAGATGACGAGATCATGAGAGAGAGAGAGAGAGAGAGAGAGAGAGGAGAGAGAGAGAGATGAGAGAAGAGAGAGAGGAGGAGCAGGCAGACAGACAGACAGACAGACAGACAGACAAGCAGACGGAAAAATTAATAGATCAATGACAAAATAACATAATAGGAGAAGAGTTTAGTCATGTGTGTTATATTCCGCACCTTTCATTTGTCTTTTTCTCATACATTTTGCTCAATAAATTAATCCCTAAATAGTTTCTGCATTTGTTTTTATTTGTTCCTGTTCCTTGGTATTCGTAAACTGAGATCCTATTGTTACTTGGATCCAGTTTTCAAGTCCTTTCCTAATAATTCCTCTGGGGCAACCTACATTTGAGGTGCATCCAGTCAATAAAAGTCCACTCCACAATTCGGCATTTCAACTATTGTGCAATATTATATCCGATACTTTTGCACCTAAGGTTTTATAATTGTTCATACAGCTTCCTCTCCTCTTTCAACGTCTTGCTCAAACACCCTTTTATCATCCTCTCTATATATAGGGTTCCTCTCTCTCACACACGTTATCACCGCTTTTTGGTTTGCCGTTTTTTCCCATATGATCATTTCTCATAACATGTTCTACTTTTCTTTCATTATTATATTTTTTTCATAGCTCTTTTTTTGCATTATCCAGTTTTCATCCTCCACTGTAGTCTTCTCTATATATTGTTCCATCCTATGTTTCCCTTTTCGATCCTAATAATATGTCTACAGTACTATAGCCTTTCGTTATCTATACGTGTACTGTGGAAGACAAAGAAGTTGGCGGTGTCTTGCATCCGTCACGCTCCTTGACAAATTTCGTTTAATTCCTTCCCGGCGCTTCCTATGGGGAATGATTGAAAAAAAAAGTTGTCTGGCAACTCACTCACGGCCTTGACTTCCTGCTTGCAGTTTTCAAATCATTAGCCTTCAATCGTCAGTGACAGGACAATTGCATCTATCGTCACTCCGGCTTGATTTCCAAAACGTCACCAAAACATTTCGGGAAAGTGTTTCGCTCAGTTGGATATGGGCCTGAGCCACAGTGACTGCAGACCAGATCACCGTATTCACAGCTATTATAAGATCGGTTTTAGTTCAAAAGAAATTGTGAGGGAGACTGTGTTACTCAACGAAAGGTTGAGCGGTGGGTTAAAAAATCACGAGACTCGCCAACGGCTGAAAGGCTAACGCACTTTTCTCGTCCTAGACGCAAGAAAAAAGTTTCAAAGAAAACTTTGAATATTATCAAAAGACAGCTTGTGAAATCTCCTACCAAAACAGCAAGATAATTTAAGTCAATAAACCCACAGTTACTGGGTACAGTGTGTGTAAGGAGCGTGTCTCGTTACATCCGTAAAGTCTCGCGATTTTTTTACACACCGCTCAACCTTTCGTTGAGTAACACAGTCTCCCTCACAATTTCTTTTGAACTAAAACCGATCTTATAATAGCTGTGAATACGGGTGATCTGGTCTGCAGTCAACTGTGGCTCAGGCCCCATATCCAACTGAGCGAAAACACTTTCCCAAAATGTTTTGGTGACGTTTTGGGGAATCAAGCCGGGAGTGACGATAAGATGCAATATGTCCTGGTCACTGCCCATTAATGACTAATAATGATTTGAAAAACTGCAAGCAGGAAGTCAAGGCCGTGAGTGAGTTCCCAGACATCTTTTTTTTCAATCATTCCCCATAGGAAGCGCCGGGAGGGAATTAAACGAAATTTGTCAAGGAGCGTGACGGATGCAAGACACCGCCAATTCTTTGTCTTCCACTGTACAGGGAGGTCCCGAAGATACGAGCAGTTAGGTTCCACCTGGCATACTCGTAAAGCGAAATCTCGTATAACGAAACACATAACTAATGGTAAAATATAGGTTTGGTTCCAGGACCATCAATTTAAAAAAAAAAAAAAAAAAAAAAAAACGTGTTTTTCAAGCTAAAATAAACTATAGCAAACACAACAAACACACAGTGTCTATATTACCCACACTGTACTACCTATTCTGTAGAAAAAGCATTCTGAAAGAGAAAATAGCACACAAAATAACATAACTGCACATTAATTAAACATAAAACATGCATAACAAGCAAAAAAGACGTTGTACTGTAGGGGACGCCGCGTGATACAAAAGAGGGTAGTGTAGAGGTCCTAAGATTGGGGCAGCACACCTGGCTAATTACCCCTAAGGATCAGGCTGCGCCATATGCTTAATTACCCTTCAGGTCATTAATTGCGGTCCCATGGTTGGAGCCGCACACATGGCTAATTACCACTAAGGATCAGGCCGCGCCATATGCTTAATTACCCTTCACGTCACTGACTGCAGTCCCAAGGTTGGAGCCGCACACCTGTCTAATTACCACTAAATGTCAGGCCGCGCCATATGCTTAATTACCCTTCAGGTCACGGCTTGCTAGGGGTGACCTGACTGGGGTCAACCAAATTCCCCTTTGTCCAGACTGGGAGTGGTAGGGCGAGTATTTTGAACTTGATAATTTTACTCACCCCAGTTTGAATGTCGTAGCATTGGATTTTCGATCTCGTATATTGAAAATAGACCCTAATTTACACATCTCGTATCATCGGAATCTCGTATACCAAATGCTCGTATAACGGGACCTCCCTGTACACGTATAGTACATGTCACTTATATAATTTTCCAATATCTACATTCACCTTTCATTCACTGTCATTATTCTCTCATTTCACATTCCAGTAACACTCATGATATAAATACTCGATATGAAGTAGATTAGATAGCAAAAGAGATTACATATGAACATACGAAAATAAGAAAGCTATAAGAGGCCGTGAAACCTACACGTGGTAGTTCCTGCAAATTGAGGTTGAGGTTGAGGTCAATACAAATATCAAATCGACTACATTGAGTATAAGCATCCGGGGGTCTTACCTTCTTGGCGGCGGTGTTGGCGGTGGTGGTGGTGGTGGTGGTGTTGCTTGACGTGAAGGGTGAGGTGACGGAGGAACACCCGGCGTGGCAGGCGCTGTAGAAGGTGTCGCGACCCTCCACACATACCGGGGAAAACTTCGGAGGGCAGCCACACCCCGCCACGCACTGCCTCAGCGTCACCTCGCCGTCCAGGGAAGTAGAGGCGTTGTGGGGTCTTGAGGCAGGGACGCCGCCCTCCTGAAGAACTGTATCCATGCCGTGTATCACCTCGCGCTCACAGGACACGTTCACCTGAAGGAGGGCAGAAAAGAACAGAAAAAAATATATAAATATCTAGGAATATATGAATAAACCAATAAAAATAAATATAGTAAAAATAGAACAACAGATAATTATATAATAAAACAAAATAAATGAGTCAAAGAAATATAAAAAAAAAATAGAAAGAGCTAGACTGAAAAAGAGTACATTAATCAAACTAAATTAAAATCAATAAATTAAATAAATGAATGAATGAAAAGACAAATCATTATATACAGATCAATGAATAGATAGAAGAAACTAAAAACGAATTAAATAGAACAGAACGAATGACTTAATAAAGAAAGAAAAGTGAATAGTAGTATAGGAATCAACAGGTAAATAAAAATAAACCTTAAATAAATGGATGAAAATAAATAAAAATACATTAAGATGGAAAAACAAATGGAATAAAAATGATACGATAAAACAGTGATACGATAAAGTAATGCTGACCATGCTTAAATGTAATATAGTAAAGTAGTGCTGACCATGCTTAAATGTAATATAGTAAAGTCAGTGCCGTTTCTAGCCTTTTGGGGGCCCTATGCGAAATGCTGTTTGGGGGCCCTATTTTGTAAAACTATAGTGGGGGGATTCCAAACCCTCTAAGGTGGTCCAGTGGCACGCCTTAAATATTTAAATACATCAATCTGGTGCACTTTAGGAGGGAAAGAGACGATAAAAAAAACAAATAATGGCAGCTTGGGGGCCCCTTGGTGGCTTCGGGGGCCCTGTGCAACCGCGTAGTTCGCTTATAGTAAGAAACGGCCCTGAGTAAAGTAGTGCTTACCATGCTGAGGTGGAGGATACCGTTGGTGAGGGAGAGGCAGGCCATGAAGATGAGCACGGTGCGGGAACGCGGCCTCAGCAGCGAGAGTGTTGCGCCGGTCATCAGCCAGCCCGCCAACGTGGCTGCCATGGCCGCCGCCGCTACACCCAGGCAGGGCAAAGGGGAAAGAAAAAAGGGAAATGAATATGCAAATAGCGTAAATGTAGATTATTCAACTAAACTATGACTAACTAAATAAACTAATAAACTTGAATAACTAACTGAATATGTTTGCACAGTAAGGAATAGTAGTGTATTGTGAATTCCAAGATACTGAGTGAAATTAAATTGAGTGTCAATGAGACCAACAGCAATGTCAAATAAAGATGAAATGCTTTACTGGCCGACTCCTAGCCTCTTTTTTTCAGGGTTTTTAGGTAATGTTATTTTTTTTACCAAGACCAATCACAGATGATGAAAAAAAGAAATCAGAGTTTAATCAAGGGATGAAAGCTACTTACTTGATTACCGAACTTCACAAAACAGAGAAATGAGAAAAATACCATGAAACCACACACACACACACACACACACACACACACACACACACACACACACACACACACACACACACACAGTTTAGTTTAGTTTATTGACTACAAGCAAACATAATCACATTCATAATTTAAGATTACAGTAAAATATACAATGGTACCTATCATTATACATATAACAACTAGTTGTAGTCCAAGAAGGTTAATCTTACTCCGAAACAAACCCTAAAAACTATAATATCATGAACAAACCATTACATTATTGGGTACGATTACAATACACATAATATACTCCGAAAACACACCTTAACAACTACACAACTAATCATACGCCCGCAATATATCATGAACAATCTTGCACATAACATCCTTACTAAAATTGCAAATTTTAAACACACACACACACACACACACACACACACACACACACACACACACACACACACACACACACACACACACACACACACACACACACACACACACACACACACACACACACACACACACACACACACACATACATACACACACACACGCACACACATACACACATATACACACACACAATTCACACACACACACATACACACACGCACACACCGTGTGCGTGTGTGTATGTGTGCCGATGATCCAGTGGATTGCGCGCTGGCCTTCCTTTCTATGGTAGCCGGTTCGAATCCTCACTGCTCATGGGGATTTTTCACTGACAAATTCAGGCGGTTACTGTCCCCCTTGAGCAAGGGGATGGGGTGTGTGGTCTGTGAGGCCCCAGCATTACCCAAAGATCAGTAATAATGAGCTCCAAGCTCGCACCGGGAGAGTGAAACTGGCGATCGCGAGCCAGCTCGCGTGGATAAGACCATGGGTGAATAACACACACACACACACACACACACACACACACACACACACACACATACAGACACGCACACACGCACACATACCTATGTACTGGTTGGCTCGCGCTGCAGACATCTTGAACTGGTGCTCCAGGAACTTGGGTTTGAAGGTGATGTAGCCGATGAAGGCGAACCAGAAGAACGCCTGGTTCACCACCACCAACACGTACACCTTGTTCCGCGCCAGGCGACCCAGACCCCCGACCAGACCTGCGGCAGTATACAGGACATAGGGGGAGGCGCTGCAGGTTAATGGCTCTCTACAATGTTACGTGGGCGGGGTGGGGGGTGTGAGAGAGAGAGAGAGAGAGAGAGAGAGAGAGAGAGAGAGAGAGAGAGAGAGAGAGAGAGAGAGAGAGAGAGAGAGAGAGAGAGAGAGAGAGAGAGAGAGAGAGAGAGAGAGAGAGAGAGAGCATAATTGGGGTTTGATCCAATAACTGTGCGTGAGAAATATGCAAAGTGCAAGTGATTCCTAACCATTAGTATAATTGTAAGTATACCTACATTACTTCCCTTCGGTCTCCATGGCAATATAAGAAACCCACCATCTCTCTTCATCTCTCCAATGAACTTCCAATAATGCAAACGAAAAACAAAAACAAATATTCAAAGTTACCATATAGGATAGTATAGTATGGGACTTTGAAAATACCTCAACATACTAAGTAACATTGTACCTACATTACTTCCCTTCGGTATTTATGATAACAGAAGAAACTCACCACCTCTCTACGCCACTCCAATAAACTTACGAGAATGTAACCGCAAAACAAAACCAAAATTCCATGGAGAAGTTATCAAATGGGATATTATAGTATGTAAAGAGTCGCCTCCGTGGTGTAGTGTAGTATAGTAGTAGTAGAAACAGAGAGAGAGTTCCAGAGTTTACCAGTGAAGGGGATGAAAGAGTGAAGGCCATGGTTAACTCTTGCATTACGAACTTACGAAAATATAAACGAAAAACAAATATAAAGCAAATACTCAAAGTTACCAAACAGGATAGTATAGTATGTAAAGAGTCGCCTCTGTGGTGTAGTGTAGTATAGTACATAAGAACATAAGAACATAAGAAAACAAGGAAGCTACAAGAGGCCGCGAGACCTACACGTGGTAGTTCCTGTTACTTAACACTACCTACATCCACCTTTCATCCTACATCCTACCTACATCCACCTTATACATAGTAGTAGTATAGGATAGTATGGGACTTTGCAAACCCCTCCACCTACCCCTGAGGCCGGTGTGGTGGGCGGGACGCAGGGTGGTCGCCAGCTCCTGCACCGCCCGCACCCCGCCCCGCGTGGCCGCCTGCCGGAGCTCCCTGAGGCCCCGCCGCCGTGTGCCCGGCAGGGTCCTGGGCAGCAGCGCCAACAGCCACGCCTCCACGCCCAGGCAGCCCCCGATCACAAGGTAACCTGAAGGGGTGCCATGGAGAAATAAGGATATCGGTAATCATGATACAAATGATGATGATGATGATTATAATAGTGATTATAATGATACTGATAATAATTATAATAATGAAAATAATAATAATGATAATAATAATAATAATATAATAATAATAATAATAATAATAATAATAACAATAATAACAATTACTATATAATTACAATGCTAATAATATTAACAATAATAATAATAATAATAATAATAATAATAATAGTAGTAATAACAAGGATAGCAATAATAATATAAAAAAAAAATTGTAATAATGATACCGTTACGTACCATTTGCCTTTCCCTGCACGAGTACATGAGCGTATGTATTACGTAGCCTATATGACACAGCCACGGTCCTTCATCTACTTACCATGATAGCATTCTTCGCAATACCAACAAGCCAGGACCCGCACCACCAAATGCAACAACTACAACAACAACAACTGTCGAGCCTTCAGAACGCCAAACATAATACTTGCACGACATAATACTTACCAGAGAAAACAACCATTACACATCATTATTGAAATCGCACCCTAAGAAAATCCTCCCGAGTAACCCTTTGGAGAACATTAAAGCCCCGTACACACTACCTCTCTCTACCAAGGGATTACCAAGACCTCAAGAAAGAAGGGAACTACCAAGGGAGCTAATGAGAAGAGCCGAGTGTTTCCTAACCACAACAGTCTTTCAACATTCTTACACACTGCTTTACTCTGTTCCGCGTCGTCTACCTATCCACAGGGCTATCCATGCGTGTTAGGGGGCAGGGAGGCTCAGGACGGTCTACCCACAGGGAGAGGCACCACGAGCCAAGGAGTACGCACACACAGGGCCCAGGATACGCACGCTGCCCGATATGGCTGCACGGAAAAGGTGAAAAAATAACGTACATTAAAGATAACAGACAAATTTGTTGGTATTCTAAAGGAGAGAGAGAGAGAGAGGAGAAGAGAGAGAGAGAAGAGAGAGAGAGAAGAGAGAGAGAGAGAGAGAGGGAGAAGGAGAGAAGAGAGAGAGAAGGAGGAGAGATGAAGAGAGAGGAGAGGAGAGAGCGAGCAGATAAACTACACAAGAAGACAGGAAAGAGACGTAAAAGAACAGACAACAGGATCAGAACAATGAGAGAACGAGAGAGAGAGAACACAGAAGAGAGAGAGAGAGAAGACGAGAGAGAAGACGAGAAACAGAGGAAGAGAGAGAAAGTGATTAGATCCATACTCTTTACACTCAATCGAAGTTAGTGGACGTACTGGCAATATCACCTACCACAGATGACACCAGAGCCATGAGGGTTCGAACGCAGGGACCTGCCGGAACCCGATAGAATCTGCTAACTGAGCTATGTCTGTAACACCAACACATAGAGAGAGGAAGAGAGCGAGAGAGAGAGAGAGAAGAGAGAGAGAGAGAGAGAGAGAGAGAGAGAGAGAGAGAGAGAGAGAGAGAGAGAGAGAGAGAGAGAGAGAGAGAGAGAGAGAGAGAGAGAGAGAGAGAGAGAGAGAGAGAGAGAGAGGACGAGACAGAGAGAGAGGAGAGAGAAGAGAGAGAGAGAGAAGAGGAAGAGAAGAGACAGAGACGAGAGAGAGAGAGACAGAGAGAAGAGAGAAACAGAGAGAGAGAGAAACAGAGAGAGAGGAGAGATGGGGAGGAAAGAGAGAGAGAGAGAGAACAGGATGATACTTAGATCCTATAACAATCTACATTATACACGTTCTAATAGTAAGGTTATGGACGGTACATGTGCAAATAATGCCACCACCACAGAATGAACTCAAGCAGCCATGAGTGGGGTTCGAACGCAGGGACGCTCCATTCGAACCCGAGTCTCTACCACTGAGCTATCCTGACACACACACAATAGAGAGAGAGAGAGAGAGAGAGAGAGAGAGGAGAGAGAGAGAGAGAGAGGAGAGAGAGGAGAGAGAGAGAGAGAGAGGAGAGAGAGAGAGAGAGGAGGAGGAAGAGAGAGGAGAGAGAGAGAGAGAGAGAGAGGAGGAGAGAGAGAGGAGAGAGAGAGGAAGAGAGAGAGAGAGAAACAGAGACAGACAGAGAAGAGAGAGAGAGAGAGAGAGAGAGAGGAGAGAGAGAGGAGAGGAGAGGAGAGAGGAGAGAGAGAGAAGAGGGAGGAGGAGAGAGAGAGAGAGAGAGACCCACCTAGAAAGAGAGGAACCTTGTCTTTGCTCACGGCGTCGTCCAGGTAAGTGTGGCCGATGGTGTAGTACATGAGAGACGCCAGACCCGCCAACACCTTCACGGGAGATACATACGTATATAGAAAGTTATTTAAGAATTAATAAAGAAATTATAGAAAATAGTAATAACAGTAGCTCATAGTAATATTAATGATAGTATGTGTTTATATGATATCAATTATTATTATTTGTACCATATCATTATGTATCAACGAGTTTCACTTCCATCGTGTGACTTCAGAGTTTCGAGCAGAAGGACGAGCAGGAGAAATACAACCAGGAGAAAAACGAACAGAAGGGGGATGAGCAGGAGAATGAGCAGCAGTATGATGAGGACGATTTTCTCCAGAAATAGTAATTGTGAGGGCTGAGAACGTGGAGAATGGGGAATAGAAGGGAAGGAAGAATAAATGGGGAAAGAGAAGGAGGAATAGAAGGGAGGAAGAGGCAGAGTACTGATGATGGTGGTGATAGAGAGAGAGGTAATTGATGTTGTGCTTACAACAATCTTCCTTATCAGCCCTATGAAGGGGTGGCCGGCGCCCACCTGCACATTTGCTGACCACAGCTAAGGGTCCCTCCCGTCCCCCGGCGAAAGAGAAGATGAGGGGAGGAGAAGGAGAGAGAGAGAGAGAAAGTGAGAGAGAGAGTGAGAGAAGGTGAGGGAGAGTGTGAGAGAGTGAGAAGGTGAGGAGGCGAGGAGAAGGAGGAAGAGTGCTGAATCTTCATCCCTCAATTCACGCCATCACTTCACACTTATGTCAGCACTGAAATAACCTTTGACATGTACCCACCACACGCTGGGCTCTCCGCGGAACACAGAGGAGAGAGGAGCAGATTCTATATACCCTGCGGTGTGGCCACCAAGGGCGTAGCCAGAGGGGGGGCCAATGGGGCCATGGCCCCCCCCAATTCAATACATCTATTTTAGGAGTGTATGGTATAATTTCATCAATTTTACTATATTGAATATCATGCAAGGAACCAATAAATGACCCCCCATAGGGCTCAATATGCCCCCAATTAAGTCATATCTTCAAAAAAATTCTCTGGGGGGCTTACAGCGCCTCCCAGACCCCCAGCTGATTAAGGCACCCACCCCTCAACCATCATTGGGAGGTGGCCCCCCCCAATTATTTTTCCTGGCTACGCCCTTGGTGGCCACACGTATTATTGCGTCGCGGTGATATCTTACGAGACTAGTGTCTTAGCGCGGTGAGCGAGTTAGGTGGTATTCCTTCCAGATACCACGCGCTCAAGTACGTGCCAACACACGCCGCGTCCTTCTTTACCAGACGCCCGACGCCCGCCACTCCGCTTGTCCCCTGGGGCAGGTGCTACTCATCTCTACGAAATCCCGACGTCCTGCCAGGCACCTGCCCTGGTGGCTTTGCCTCTGTGTTCCTCCTGGGCTCCTGAGATGAAGGGGCCACGGCAGGGCAAATAGCGGCGCTCGGCGTTGCCCCTGTGGCTCTTCCCTTTGCCCCAGGGACGACGGAGCTTCGACGGGACGACTAAGGAATACCCCGCATAACCCCAGGGGCGGGAAGTGCAACTCTACGAGACCAAGATGTCCCTGCAACACTGCCCGCCCCGGTGGTGATTCCCCTGGGACCGCATGACTTCCCGGAACCGCCGTGGGGCAACCAAGGGGCGCCCTCACTTTGCCCCAGGGGGTAGGGAAGTGCTACTCTACGAGACCATGACGTCCCTCCACACTACCTACCCCTGTGGCCTCTCTTCAGGGTCCTTGGGGAGCCACTGGGCGCTGGGGGCAGGCACTAGGGGCGGGCGTGGGCTGGAGGTGAAACTCTACGCTACTACGACGCCCTACGAGATACCTCCTTCAGGAGGCTTCCCCTGGGTTCCCCCCCGGAACCCCGGGGCATTACGAGGCACCTGCAACAGGATCTTAGGACCCCTTGAGCACCACATACAGGTCTTCCTGTAGGCGACGCAGCAGATGGTGATGTATCTATATGATTGACAGTGCATGACAGGGGCGGGCGATAATGGATTGACCCCGGGGCAACTATGCAAGCTAGGGGCCTCGGGGGGGGAACAGGGAGGGTCGCCCCCCGGGTAAAGCCCGGGGCGTTATAAGCCTGGGGAGGTAAGCTCCCCGTATCTCCGAAGCTACGGGCACTGCCCCGTTGTACCTTCCGGTACAAGGAGATAAAGCCCAACCCAGCACCTTCAGGTAGAGGTGGCGGGGTTATTTGTCATGCCACGACCAGCGACCGATTGGAAGAACCATAGCGGGTTGGGTGGACGCTAAAACAGGAGCTACGTATATCAACACCCCCTCCGCCTTTGAGCCTGCGCGCACGCAATTTCCTTCCTTCCCCCCTTCGGGAGTAGCGGAGCGGCAGCGTCCCGGAGCTTAACAGTAATAATAAGAATAATGTATCAACGTGCATCATATATATAGAAATATTCTGTATACATAGCCTCTATCATACAATCCGTATCAGTGAAGTATGTTTTCTGTTAAAGTAAGTATTTTCAGATACAAACAACAAATCTTAAGTGAACAACTAGTAATATCATCATGAAAACAGAACATTATTCAATACAATCATGCTTCATACAATAACGTAGTGTTGCAGGAATACCTAATGAAACCATACAGAGCAATTTGGGAAAAAAGCAACTGATGAGAATTAAAAAAAAAATATCTTATATTAATAAAACTGTTGACATTAAGATTCGATCCATGCAAACCACGTACGGTAATAATAAACCCATCATATGATCTCACCACAGACAAGGCTAGTTGATAGACCCTGCAAGTTAGGTTCCTGAGCCACATAATATCCTGACATTTACAAAACGTTTCTGAGCCCCTCAACATCTTGACATTTGCAAAACGTTTATGAGCCACATACACTTTCTTGACATAATACACAAAACGTTAACCTCCTTACTTTCACTTAATTCAGAATCTGATACAACTATTGTATTCAAGGGAGCTCGTTACTACACGCCATCATTCATTTTTACGACAACTCAATCCTCTTAGGGCGCGTCCACACGTGTGCTCAAACATCTGTTGTGAACACTGTTTTTAACATGTTTAGATGCACGTTTGCAGCAGTATTTAGACAGATGTTTTCAAACATGGGTCAGTAAAGCTGCGAACATGTTCGCAGCAGCGATGACGCGATGCGCGTCCACACGTGTGATCGAACATCTGTTGTGAACATTTCTTGCAACATCTTGAGAAGGTTTGCAACAGTATTTATGTGGTGCATAAGATAACCATGCAGAGCCACTTGACTAAGTGCATATATCCTATTAACTCGATTGGTAACGTTCTCGCCTGTGAGAGAATATTCTAGAAAAGGTCGGTTCGAATCTCGGCCACGGCTAATAGAAAAAGGAAATTATTTATTTCCGAATAATGATTACCACTCTGAGATTGTCTGTTGGAAGGACGTCCATACGGACGGGATTTCAGAAGATAACTTTGGCCAGGGCAATGTAAAGCTCTATCTGTCGCGGCCAACCTACCATGGCAGCATTACATGGCTCCACCAACGGCCTAGTGCAGTTCTGTCGACGCAGGGTACTCACTCCCCCCTTGACCAAAACTGCCCCTTCAGGAATGTCCCTCAGAATACCATAACAACAAGTTAAGAAGATAAATAATAATAATAATAAGTAAGAAGATAAAGGAAGAGAGAAGAGATCCTCCCCTAAAATTCCCGGCAATATACATTTAAACATTAATTATACCATATGACCCTGGCCCGGCAGTACAGTGACAGGGTTGAGGCTGAGGGACCGAGCTCGCATGACAGGACTGAGCCAATGCCAGACAGGCTATTTATATCATTATAATTATGCCATCACCAGACCCCTAACCTGTAGTTTTTTTTCAGTAAAGGTTAAAAGCTCTAACATATGATATATTATTTATGAGTAATATAAATGTAGATTATATAAGCCGCGGTGAATTATTGTTACTTAGAAAAATAAGATCCTTGATGATTTCCTACTTCAGTGCGGTTATAGATATTTTTACCTAGGTGAAAGGCAGGTGTTAAAATGTCCTTTATGATAGTGTGACCCTTTCAGAATTATGTAAATGACAGGTGTTCAAAATTGCCTCTATGATACGTGTGATTACGTCCTTTTAAAATAAAAGAAATATACAAAAAAATCCCTTAATGTTGATGCGATTCGTTCATTGTTCCTTTCATTTCTAGTGTAAGGCGATAAAGATACACCTAGTAGTGAGATGCGAGGTGTGAGGAACCGATCAGCTGGGAGGCATATAGTTCCTCTGGTGTTACTTGTTCCTTCTAAGTTCCTTGCCACCCACATAACTTTCAAGACAAGACTTTCTTCTCACTCCTATTCTTTCTATCTTCCTAATGCAGGAGTTAACCAGTATCTTCCCTCTTTCATCCCCTTCACTGGTAAACTCTGGAACTCTCTTTCTTGTTTCTATTTTTCCACCTTTCTACGACTTAAATCCTTTCAAGAGAGGAGTGACACGACACCTCCCAAACTAAATTGGCCCTCCCCCCCTTTTTATGTTCTCTTTCTGTCTTCTTTACAGGGACTGGCAATTGCGCGGGCTTCTTGTTAATTCTTTTTTTCCCTTGGCCATTCCTTTGTGATGTGAAAAAAAATAAAAAATACTGACGGTTCTTTCCAAGGTAATTTCCTTCCTTAACGTTTATAATCGTAATGCAGAGCCGTACGAACCACATCCACACCTCACGCACATTGAAAACATCTCTACGCACATTGAAAACATCTCTATAACTTTATTTTCTATGAATTAATTTTGAGAAACCAAAGTGCCTCCTCAAATACCGCCGTAAGGATTGGGTGCTGCTGTGGTCTTATACTTCAACTTGTGATTTTCGATACTACGTAGAAGACTTCCATATTTCACTTTTATCCTACGCAAAATATCTCCCACGTTCCCCTATTTATCTTGTCAAGCGTCGCCACAGATGTGCACTCTCAGAAATGGGGGGTATATTAAGGGTAGAATTGTTACATCGCACCATCACTACCCTTTTTATACCCTATGTCCAGGCTGGAGGGTAGATGCTGCTGATTATACCCTTCATCTACCCTTTATCTACCCTTTTTAGACGAGAGGGTTGAGAAAGGGTACATTTGGGGTTGGAAAAGGGTATATTTGGGGTTAGAAAAGGGTATATTTGTAAGGGTAGAAAAAGGGTAGCAGTATTTCATCACTATAAACACCCTTTTTCTACCCTTTTCCTACCCTTTTTTTCTAAGAGTGTATAGCGTCTCTTATAGAAAATCTAATTCATCCCTCCATTTAAATTCCAGAAAGCCTTCAAGAGACCAACTTGATGGATGTCTGTTTATACCAAACTTTTATGCAGCACGTAAGGGCATTTATAGCTTCCGGTAAGTAATTGGTAATATTCAACCTTACAGCAATAAAAACTCACGGACGAGGCACGTTTTCATGTCATTATCATATCCAATACCAAAGACTATATACTGGACTTGCTACTCATTTTGGGCTATTCCAGTGAGCCAGTTTGCGATTCTGTATTCAAACATCCCCCTTTCCTTCAAGGTTATATAAAGATATACCGTTATCTTCGTAAATGTTTGTTCTATAATATTATCAAATAAAAAACAGTCAAATGCAATAAAGAAATGCCATTATGAGAGAGTTAAGAAATATGCATGAATTTAATATTCACTTGAACTCATCGCCATTTAATATTTTGCGAGAAAACATTTTATATGCTAGCGATAGAAAGAAGCGGATTTTCATTAGCTTTCCATTGCTATATTTCGTTTTCTGATAAATGAATCATAACCATACATAAATTAGCGTTAAGTAAAAAAATAACATCATCTATCGGGATAATTGCCCGATGGATGATGTTATTTATTTAGTTAACGCTAATTTATGCATGGTTCTAATTCATTTATCAGAAAATTAAATATAGCAATGGAAAGCTAATTAAATTCCGCTTCTATTGATATGTTGCATGTAAAAAGTCTTCACGCAAAATATCAAATTGCGATGAGTTTAAGTGAATATAAGTTCATGCCTATTTCTTCAGTCTCATAATGGAATTTCTTTAGTGTATTTTACAGTTTTTTATTTGATAATATTATAGAACAAACATTCACGAAGATAACAGTGTATCATTTATACTGATATGCTATAGTCTACTGCATTCATGGAACACTTTTTTACTTGCCGATACGATTGATGATGTTATTCTTTTAGTTAACGCTAATTTAGGCATGGTGGTAATTCATTTATCAGAAAACGAAATATATCAATGGAAAGTTAATGAAAATCCGCTTCTTTCTATCGCTAGCATCTAAAATGTTTTCTCGCAAAATATTAAATGGCGAAAAGTTTAAGTATATATTGAGGTCATGCATATTTCTTCACTCTCTCATAATGGCATTTCTTTAGTGTATTTTACTGTTTTTTATTTGATAATATTATAGAATAAACAGTTACGAAGATAACGCTACATCATATATACTGATAAACCTTAGGAAGGGAAATAGGGGTGATGTTCTAAAATGGCAGGAATCGCAAAACTGGCCTCCACTGGTCATGGGCGGGTTGGCGCGGGGCACGAGTAGCAAGTCCAGTATAGAGCAGTCTTTGCCAATACCAACGAAATAATTATGATGCATATATTGCTTATTATTATATTGGCATTAAATACGTATTGCAGAATTTTAATCTTTCACAGAACAAGTATAGGTAGAAAACATACATTTCACCAAATATTCTGATTATCCACTCTAATCATGGCAATCAATATCTTTCCATGTTACTGTTAAATGAGTTAATTTTGTGGTCCATTAATCATCATTTCTAGTGACGGTCTATATTATGGCTGGCTTGGATGTTTGCTAAGCTTACTGTACGCACACGCAGCTACAAAACAATAACTTAATTATTTTTTTCTGCTTTAGGGTTGGTTTTGCACACATGTGCTATTAAGTCAGATAAATCATTCTACACCAGATCACTAATTCCAACTGCATCGTGTCTGGTCCTTTTCACTCTTTTGTTTACTAAAGGCCGTGTCACACGAACACTTTTTCCGGAATCTTTTGGTATTTTGCTACCAAAAGTTGCTCGTCGTGGTGGCAAAAAAATGCTCGTTCGTCACACGGCGTTTCGGCTACGAGCATCTTCTTGCACGATTCATAAGTCTTGAATTGAAGAATACGATTGCATTGAATACGATTGAAGTCTTCTTGCACGATCCATAAGGTTAGTTTTGGTTGCGGGTCTCGGAAGATGCCAGTATACTCGATACGCCAGTATAGAAGATGCTCGTAGCCGAAACGCCATGTGACGAACGCGCATTTTTTTTCCACCACTACGGGCATCTTTTGGTAGCAAAATACCAAAAGATGCCGGAAAAAAGTGTCCGTGTGACACGGCCTTTAAGGTGTTGTAATAGTGTTTGTGATGGTGATGGTGAATGGTGATGTGTTTTGTCTACTAAGGTGTTGCTTACTAATGTGTGTTTTTTTCACTAAGGTGTTGTGATTTTGGCACCCGTTGATTCCCATCTTTATATCTTATTCTCACCTGAGCCAGGAGGTGAAGCACGACCACAGTGTACTGCTCCGTGTTGATGGCCACGCCCTCACCGGTACAGGACGCGTTGCCGACAGGTCCTCCCTCCTCCTGCCCCCTGCACAGGCCCTCTGCACACACACACACACACACACACACATGCAAACATAGATTAGTATATGCTTATACAATGACATCATATAAAAACAGACTATTAATAGTTTACTAATAATATCATTGAACTCTCTCTCTCTCTCTCTCTCTCTCTCTCTCTCTCTCTCTCTCTCTCTCTTTTTCTCACTTTTGGTGGGTGCGAGGCCTTCTTGGGTCACGGAGGAGGCAAGGTCACCCGGGCCGAAGATGAAATGCGGGGTGGTGGCGAGGAGGCAGGCGGCGGTGGCTCCCAGCATGCTCAGCGCCAGCCACCGGGGCCTGTGTCCTCGCCCGGCAGCATAGGCGAGAGGTATCCCCAAGAACAGCTGTACCAGATCGTTCCCCGTGGTGATGAAAGCTGCAGAGAGAGAGAGAGAGAGAGAGAGAGAGAATAAATTACATAGAAACAGACCACACAAACCCTAATGTCCAAACTATGTGGTCTGTAGTTAATCCTTAAGTAAATAATTTATACTCAAAGTAAACATAGTCAAAAGCAAAAGCAATAGAGAGAGTGAGAGAGAGAGAGAGAGACAGAGAGACATAGAGAGAGATAATAAATTACATAGAAACAGAACACACAACCCCTAGGAATCAAACGCAGTGGTCTGTACTCAATCCTAAAGTAAATATACTCAAAGTAAACACGATCAAAATCAAAATCAACAGAGAGAGAGAGAGAGAGAGAGAGAGAGAGAGAGAGAGAGAGAGAGAGAGAGAGAGAGAGAGAGAGAGAGAGAGAGAGTATATTACATAGAAACAGACCACACAAACCCTAGTGTCCAAACAAGATGGTATGTAGTTAATCCTTAAATGAATATACTAAAAGTAAACACACTCAAAAGCAAGATATACAGAGAGAGAGAGAGAGAGAGAGAGAGGAGAGAGAGAGAGAGAGAGAGAGAGATGGGAACAACATTGCAGAAAGAGACGAGAAGGATGGATGTGAAAGGGCTGCAGAGAGAAGATAAGACTCTGGGATATTTGAAAATAGGGTAAAAAAGTAAAAAATAGGGTAAAAAAGTAAAGGGACTCATGTAATGGGATGTGGATAAGGGAAAAGAATGGGAAAGAGAGGGAATAGGGAGGAGTGGAAATACAGCACATTCCTCTATAGTCATGAAGGTGAGATGGACGGAAAGATAAGGAGGGAAGGAAGAGAGGAGAGAGCAGTGTCTAGGTGAGTGTAAAATGACGAGGTTAAGAATATGAGACAATGAAAGAAATGAGGAAAACGTCATGAATTTTCCTGGTTATTGTATAGAAGAGTTAAGAGGCTTTAATGTGTGTGTATTCATCTAGTTGTGTTCATCTAGTTGTATTTTACAGGGCCTGAGCAACGCTCGTATGGACCCGTCTCCATATCAACATTTTTTATCATTCATCCTTAGTGCTTTGTGTTGGCCGAAACCAGCACCCCGGAGAGCAAGTCACAAACCCCGACTAACACCCGGTACCCATTCACTGCTGGGTGGACAGGGGCTCGGGTTTTAAGGAAACAACCCATCTGTTTCCGCTCCGCCCGGGGATCGAACCCGGGACTTCTCGGTTGTGAAACGAGCGTGCTTCCCCTACACCACGGAGTACCCACAGTGAGTGTGTGTGTGTGTGTGTGTGTAGATATATAAACACGCACACACACACACAACACACACACACATTTACTGCCACGATGGTCAAGTGGATAAGAGCGATGGCGCGCCATTCTGTGGTTAGCCGGTTCGAATCCTCACTACTCCCGGGGATTTTTCACTGACAAAATTCGTCAAAATTACTGTCACCTTGATCAAGGGGATGGGGGTGTGTGGTGTGTGAGTTCCCAACATTGCCCAAAGATCGGTAATAATGAGCTCCAAGCTCGCTCCGGGAGGGTGAAACTGGCGATCGCTAGTCCGACTCGTGTGGACAAGACCATGGGTGAATAACACACAACACACACACACACACATATTGCATATCAAAGGATAACCGTTGATTGTCATTAAGGTTATCTGTATGGAAGTGATAAGGCAATGCTCTTCACCTGTCCTACTATCTATTAATCCTTATTGATTATCAAATTTCACTTATCAATGCATTGCTTTATCCTCGCACAAGTGATGCTGACAGGTAACTAATTCCTCTATTCTATCTTAATGGTATTGCGCTGCAGCATGTTTATTCATTTATCTAATATACTATAGGATTAGCCGTGTGTCTGTCTGTCTTGTCTGTTTTGGGTAGCCGAAACTGTAAATTCAAATTTGATGAGAGTAGGCTCAAAAATTTGTAAATAAATCGTAGGTGGTAAACAGCTTGGTCTCATGTCGATTGAATAATTTTGAAGGGGGGTTTTGAGCTAAAAACACTTTAAAGAGTATTAGATTACAGGAAGAAACTCTGCGATAACATCTTGCCGCATTTCACAAACTCCGTAGACTCATGGACTTACCGTTTGTGTGCGCGTGTGTTTGTGTGTCTGCACTCTGCATGTGTGTGTGTGTGTGTGTGTGTGTGTGTGTGTGTGTGTGTGTGTGTGTGTGTGTGTGCCTGCAGGACAGGCGTGGGGCTGGGGTGAGGCAAGCGTGTGGCTGGGGTGAGGCAGGCGTGTGGCTGTGGTGAGGCAGGCGTGGGGCTGGGGTGAGGCAAGCGTAGGGCTGGGGTGAGGCAAGCGTGGGGTTGGGGTGAGGCAGGCTACGGTGGTGGTAGGTGGTCTACCCCGAGACACTTTGACCAGTGACCAACGACAGCAACAACACGATTGTAGTTTGCACTCACATTGTTGTATAATATATACTACTACTACAAACATCAATACATGGGTCCAAAGGGCCCACAAGCACTTGTATATTATCTATTTCATTTATTTATATATCTTTTTTTCTTATTCGTAATATTGCAATACGTCTAAAAGTCAGATCAAACCAAAACCTACACTGAAGTATCTCTTAATTAGGAAAATCAGTTGATCACTCTTTCAAAACACTAAGTTGTGATCTCTCAATTACATATAATTGCATAATAGGTTTAAAATATCACAGTTGTTAAGAAAAGCCAGACAGACAGTGTGCATTATCATCAGACTGAATCTTCTGTTGAGATCACCTCCCTCCTCACTGTGCCTCAAATCCATGTGGTTATATGCCGCTGGCTAAAGATCTATCGATACAAGGGCCAGTATGAGAGAACAAGTACAGGGAGCAGGGCAAGCTTCTATATGTTATCCTTGGAGCAGGGTGTTATGATGTCCCTCTCCCCACCCCCTGATCCTTGCCATACTGTGACCTGCACGCAACCTGCAACACGCCACCCAGACTTATGTTACGTGTGCAGTGGGCCGGACCCGCTTTGAGGTGCTGTCAAGGTCCTGCCAACACACTAGTTTCCGTGAGTCCCAAACATCGCTTTATTCATGCAGAAAGTTATGGGAAAAACCGAGAGGAATAATTTGTCGGGATGATTACAGTGGCGCTCTCCAGGCGATAGTGAGCCGGTACACAGGCTTGGCTCTCACTATGGGCCATATTCAAGAATTTTTCTCCACCCGTTGTATCGGTTTTTGGTATACAAGAATCAAAATACGACGCAACGCGTCGAGCTCAGGGGTGGAGGTTTGAGTCAGCTGATTGGCGACAACTTGCACATCCCCCCTTCACCCCGCTCTCCACTTATTCCATCGTATTTCTTCCCAGACCATTACAGGAGAGTTTTCAACACAACCGAGAGTGACAGCCATACACTGTGAATGCACACGTGTCATCATTAAGGTAAAATCAGGTCCAGGAGGCCTTATATAGGTGTGTTAACTTGTGAGGAAGCCGGGCGGCGGCGGGAGAATGGAGGTGGCCATTGTGTGGAGCAGTGGCGGCGGGCCGTTCAAATGTACTCGCAAGCATCACTCAGGCCAATTTTTTCTGCACCAACGCCTCAGACAAGTGGCGAACACTAACTTAGCTATTATTTTAATGTCAGAAATGATAAATTTCACTAGTAAAATGTATTAGATATGTATAAAACAGTCAAAATACTGATGCCGCTTTGGGCTCGCTTGTGTTGGTACGCCTGTCAAATCTCCACCCGTCGGGGCAGTTCTTGTAGATGTTACCAGTGGAGGTACGACGGTGGAAAATCTCCACCGGCCGGGATTTGACGAGCATTCTTGAATATAGCCCTATCTCACTATCACTCACTCGCCGGATGCTGAGGAATGCGCCAGCAGATGTTCCGCCATACCTCACACACTTGCCTCATGCTATGCCTCATTATGCCCCTCACTCCTCACCTCCGCACACCTCCCCGCCCTTCCCTCTCCCTGCACCTCATGCTATGCCTCATTATGCTCCTCACTCCCCACCTCCACCCACCCCCTTCCCTCTCCCTGCGCCTCATGCTATGCCTCATTATGCCCCTCACTCCCCACCTCCACCCACCCCCTTCCCTCTCCCTGCGCCTCATGTTATGCCTCATTATGCCCCTCACTCCCCACCTCCGCCGCCCCTCCCCGCCCTTCCCTTTCCCTGCGCCTCACAATGATAGCTGATGATTGGCGATCCCGAGGCATGTATAAGAGTGGACTGGCTCGGGAGGGAGGGATAATAAACATAATCCCTCCCTCAACTCCCCCTCCCCCCCTATGGGTCGATAATGCGCATACCAATCATAACCTAAGTGAGGGGTGTGTCTGTGGCGGCGCCCTCGTCTCGTGGGGAGCACGTGGCATCCTCAAGACGAGCCCCAAGGACATCAGGGTGAGAGTCTGCCTGTGCTGACGTCAAGATCACCTTTGGCAGTGCTGCTGGTGTGTTGTGATTGCTACGCGTTTCTGACCCATCATTCACTGCATCACTCTCTTATTATATTCATTTTCATTTTCATTAATGCACTAGTTGGTTTATTCATAGTTTTATTAGTGTTTTTTATCTGCAAATCTCTTGTCTCTGTCTTCTCTTTCTCTATAAATCTCTTGATGTATTCTCAGTTGGATTCTCAAGGGCGACTCACCAGACACTTTGCTGGGCAGCCTGAAGCGCCGCTCGATGGTGGATAGC
>JACEEZ010009483.1:782500-887500 GCA_016584305.1 Chionoecetes opilio | reverse complement strand
AGCTCTATCGTGGACCCAAAAATAGGCTTTTCATACTTCAAAGCCGTCATTCGTAGCAGGTGGCGGCGGAGTAGGCCTAAGTGAGCCCCTGAGTGATTGTTCCTGGTATCGAGGCAGCGGCCAGCCTTGAGCCATGAATAATGAACACCTTCCATGATATTGATTACAAGAGAAAGGAACTGTTGATGGAGTGTGGTTCGACCGTTGTCTGGTTTCATAACCCTCTATGTAGCTAACTGTAATGGAATAGTTGGTACCAAAATAGAGTTGTCGCTGGAGTGGAAAAATAAGAGTGAAGTAAACAGAAAGTGTACAACATTATGACACAAGGCGCTAATTATAGTATTGTGAAGGGTCATTACTCATTACATTACACATGTACATAAGTGAGTTGGCAGCTGTCAGACGTAAGATCGATTCAGCGCTATGGCACTTAATTCATTTCTTCATTGCTTTTCTTTTCTTCACAGCCTTCTTTCCTCGTCCTCTCACATTCTCATATATCTATGGTGTGTATCAGTCTACCATTCTGTTCCGCAGAATTTCAAAACGATCTGTTATAGACATAGCCACCGTATGACAACTTGAGGCCAAACTCTTCCTGTACTACCTACCTTCTGGTTATAGTACCCAAAGTATACATTAATGTAATACTTTTAAATGTATACTTTGATAGTACCTACACCCTGTGGGCCGCCTTTATGTTGTATGGCCCACTTCATTCATCCGTGGATGGCAATCTACAACAACAACAACAACCACAGTACCTACACCCAAGGCTAAGGGAATAGAATCTATATTTCTTTGGCCTTGCCTGCACCAATCGTTCAGAATCTTCAGACACCAATGTTTCACAATTTCATTAAAATTATACATCACTAAATATAATTTATGCAATTAAATTATTTTTCAGGGATTCCTAGTCTATCTATATACTTGTACACAAGGTCCTTATCACAGCCTGACAGCTTCTAACATTGCAATAAGCAAACATCTCACTTGCATTGCACCAGCCAGGTAAATTATACAAATACCTGACTCATTGTTGTATGCTATGTATATATATGCTTCATAGCAGTAGGCTATTACTATTGCTAAAATATAGGTGGAAAGTGTTCATGGCTGTAGCCTACAGGTTAAGGTCATCCCTGAGATGGTTATAAAACTGTTATTGCCTGGCCAATCAATAAGCCAGGCTTATTGATTTTTTTTCATCTGAAAGAAAAATCATCATTCTGAGAGTCTACTAGAATGCCATTTGGTATATAAAATTACTCCATATCTTTCGAAGTATCATATACAACACGGGTAAAGTATCGATAACGCGTAAACATAATAACTAAAGAGATTGACACTGTTTAGCTGGGTTATTGTCTGGTTTCGTTATAAGTTTAATCCGTTTTTCACTTGTGCTATGATCGCTACCTGGTACATTTATATATTCAGTGTTTTTATTGTACTAGTCTATAGGACTGTGCAAGAGTTATATATTTCTTTATATAGATGCCTTGTTTCACTCATTATTTTCGTGCCTAGTGAATTTTGCTGTATTTTCCATTTTGCCCAGATTACCATTCTATAATTTTCTTAGTTTCTCTATTTATCAGGATTTTGGATGTATTCCATTTAGTTTTTCTTTTCTTTTCAGTACTGTAATTTGCACCTGTGCGTGTGCGTGCGCGTGCGCGTATGCAAGTCACCCATGGTCATGCCCCGGCGAGTCGGGCTCGCGATCGCCAGTTTCACCCTCCCGGCGAGAGCTTGTTGCTTACTATTACCGATCTTATTAGGTAATACTGGAACCTCAACACCACACACCCATCCCCTTGCTAAAGGGGGACAGTAACCGCCCACATGTCAAGTAAAAAATCCCGGAAGCGAGCAGATTCGAACCCCAATAAGATAACCGATAATATACGATAAGCCTGACACGATAAGACATCCTATATTCGCATCTTGGTCTAAGATTTCTTGGTATCAGTGCCAGCCTATCTTTTTTTTTTTAAATACCAATCATATAACATAAGGCGACAAGTAAATAATCTATAGATGACTAGCATCAAAAATATGCGCTGAAAATATTTTTGCACTCCGGTATAGTGTAAATTACAATTTTCATCCTACCATAAAGTTATAAATCAGCTATACCAGAAGTATTCTAAGGTGTGAATGCCTTTGCGATACTGATTAAGCTATTGTATATATTAACCTCTCAGACTATGAAAGACCTGTGCCATTCATACAATCTGCCGTACATTCAGCTTAACGCACCTGTGCTATCATCTCTTCAATACCGCCGTGCAACAAATTAGTCTTCCCACCTCTAAAGCGTTCTACTTACTTATACCAGCGAGTTTAGAAGTTTATTTATGATTAAGATTGTTAACTCAAGAGTGTGTGCGTGTGTGTTATAACAGCTTAAGATTAGGTAAACTCAAATAAGAATAGTCTTGTTATAATGTTGCTTACCGATACAACTGCAATAATAAATTCTGCTAAATTAAAAATCTTCACTGATAAGATACCACCCAGATGGATGGAAGTATCTAGGATAGTGGTGGTAGTGACAACCCTTTGAGGCCCAGTATTTATTAAAATAGTCTTCAGGGCTGATAGAGAGTTGCCTACTACATTTTGCACGATGATACAGCTTAGCTTAACATTTTCTAAACACTTGAAAACTTTGTACTTTCACCATGACACGCATGAGCTTATATTAATTATATATGATTTCAACAAATCTATACCATATTGGTGGACAAATTTAGTATTTAGTCAGCTTTAGTATATTTTATTATGCACCACATTTTACTATACCTAGGGCTACATTTTGGACGCGGGCCACGAGTTTGACATTCCTCACCTAGCCGGATTTGGACTTGAAAAATTCGCCGAATTTGACTGCTCCAGGAGTGTTAACTTCAGCATAGCCCGGCATCTCTCCTTCGCATCGGGCCAGCCATGCAGACACGTTGCTGTGCTTCTCCAAGTCTATTCCGGCAGCCTTGAAAGTGCTGACTGAGGCGGCGAGGCTGTGGTCGGCCACAGTAATGTTATCGCCCACGGCCCACTTGTGTCCCGCCAGAAAACCGTCCAGCCACTCCAGGGCTTCATGGAGCTTAGTCAGCTTCTC
This sequence comes from Chionoecetes opilio, assembly GCA_016584305.1. Lineage (NCBI taxonomy): Eukaryota > Metazoa > Arthropoda > Malacostraca > Decapoda > Majidae > Chionoecetes > Chionoecetes opilio. Next base: position 884,367 of record JACEEZ010009483.1, on the reverse strand, counting down.
CTCGTCAATGCTGCCCCCTCGGAACATGACTGGGTACTGTCGAAATCAGGATTGTGAGCATCAACAGACATGTGAAGCCACTGTTCTATCTATTGCTATTTACCCAAGGGTCTCCGTGCAGATACTACAATCATTCGTGTACCTCCACTAGACTAGAACTAATTTCTAATAGACTTTACAAGAACTCATTTCTAATAAGAGACTCGACAAGAACTCATTTCTAATAAGAGACTCGACAAGAACTCATTTCTAATAAGAGACTCGACAAGAACTCATTTCTAATAAGAGACTCGACAAGAACTCATTTCTAATAGAGACTCGACAAGAACTCATTTCTAATAGAGACTCGACAAGAACTCATTCTAATAGAGACTCGACAAGAACTCATTTCTAAGAGACTCGACAAGAACTAATTTCTAATAGAGACTCGACAAGAACTAATTTCTAATAGAGACTCGACAAGAACTAATTTCTAATAGAGACTCGACAAGAACTAATTTCTAATAGAGACTCGACAAGAACTCATTTCTAATAGAGACTCGACAAGAACTCATTTCTAATAGAGACTCGACAAGAACTCATTTCTAATAGAGACTCGACAAGAACTCATTTCTAATAGAGACTCGACAAGAACTCATTTCTAAGAGACTCGACAAGAACTAATTTCTAATAGAGACTCGACAAGAACTAATTTCTAATAGAGACTCGACAAGAACTCATTTCTAATAGAGACTCGACAAGAACTCATTTCTAATAGAGACTCGACAAGAACTCATTTCTAATAGACTCGACAAACTCATTTCTAATAGACTACAAGAACTCATTTCTAATAGACTCTACAAGAACTAATTTCTAATAGAGACTCGACAAGAACTAATTTCTAATAGAGACTACAAGAATTCATTTCTAAGAGACTATTTCTAATGGACTACAATAACTCATTTCTAATACTCTACAAGAACACATTTTTAATAGACTCGACAAGAACACATTTCTAATAGACTCGACAAGAACACATTTCTAATAGACTCGACAATAACACATTTCTAATAGACTCGACAACACATTTCTAATACTCGACAAGAACACATTTCTAATAGATTCGACAAGAACACATTTCTAATAGAGACTACGACCATTTCTTTCTAATACTCTACAAGAACACATTTCTAAGAGATTCTACAAGAACACATTTCTAATATACTCAACAAGAATTAGTCTAATATTGTATTAGTTGTGTGCATACAAAGACTATCTATACTCTTTGGTGCACACCAACATAATATCTTGGATAGGGATATATGGACTGACACAAGGCAGTTCCAGCTCAAATGCAAATGAACATTTAAGGTTAATACAAGCAGATCGTAAGACGCTGTACTCACCACATACTCGCCGAAGCGGTGGTACAGCGTGCCCATGTCGAAGTAGAGAAGCCTGTCCACGTTGGCCCTGGCCTTGGGGTCGTTGGGGTAGAGACTGTCGTCCTTGCCGTACTGGGAGGCCAGGTAAGAGCTGATGGCACGGCTACAAGGCAAAGACTAATTATTGACATGGATAAGAAAAACTATCTCTAATATTAGAGAAAGTTCGGAAGAAAAAGTGACAGTAGCTACTAGAAATTAAAGGTTCTCAAGCAGTGTACCACATTTGTATTCTTTCCTGCAGCAATACATCAACGAAAAAGTAATGACTGTAGAATGTCACTTAAGAGTAATAATGCATATAATTTGACACTTAAAAGAGTAATAATAAAAATTATCTGGGCCACTACTAAGTGATTAATTTAAATAATCTGGGCCACTTTCGTAAGAGAATAATACAAATAATATGGGCCACTGCTAATAGATTAATAATTATAATTTAAATAATTTGGGCCACTCTGCTAATAGTAAATAATTAAGCAAATAATCTGGAGGAAACTAGAATTGCTCGAATTATATTAAAGTTAAGTGTCTGCTCAGCCAGTCTCACACTATCCGCCCCTGCACTCACCTCTCCCACAAGGCAAAGTCCCCGTCCACCAGGGTCGGGACGCAATGCTGGGGGTTGATCGCCACGAAGTCTGGCTTCATCTGCTCCCCAGCGAGGAGATTAAGTTCCTTGAGATTGATGTCCGCCCCCACGGCTTTTGCGGTGAGGAGGCTGGCCCGACAGGGGGCGGAGAGAGGCATCCAGTAGAAGTCGAGGGGCATCTTGCTGGCAGAGGTGTCCAAGACCTGCAGACAAACAGATGCGCCTGTCAATACTTCCTAGACGCTCAGTTTTCAAGGTAAGTGGTGGTAGTTCCAAAAGGGAGACCAAAATAGGTACAGATTTAAATATAATTTGGTTTGGTACGTAGTTTCCTTAACTTACCAATGAGCTTTGAGTAACCTGCCTAAGTAAATTCACTTTTGTTGCACAGCTGTGGCGTCGGGGGAAGCTTCAAAATAAAATATTCTAATCCGCACCAACCAACAGTATACGCTACCTGTAGATGCAATAACGTCAACAATTGATTAGCTGTGCAACCATTTCACTAAGCATCAAATCAATACACAAGTTTATTGTGGGTCATGGACAGCCGTCGGCAGCCACACTGGTCACACTTGGGTTGCGCCGGCTCCGAAACAGGCGTGAATCACCATGACTTGCACTAGCCGCCCCTACATAGTTTGAAAACACTTCACGTACTCTCCCCTGGGGCCTGGTCTGCCCTACTGGTCTCATCGTCTTCACTATCATGTACAAACCTAACAAAGAGTTCTCAACAACGACCCCATATCCTCCACGAAGTGCCTCATATTAATACAGTGAAATAAAGGTTTATATTTATTGAAATACATGCTAATTAGGACAGAAAATAAAATAAAATAAAATTGAAACATATTGGTGTGAAAATTTCAATAACTAGCATATACTTACTGAATGGTGTTGTAGGTAGAAAGTGTAGGTAGAGTTGTTGAGACCACTTAGCTCTTCAGCGGTCTGGTCCTGACAGGCAAAACTATTCACAGAGGTGCTACCGTGCGACTCCTTACGTGTAGCTTCTATGCCTTGGCTCTGCTATGTGGCTTCAAATGGCTTGCTTCGGCCCCAAGGTTGCTCTGTCTGTGGCTTCCTCGCCCCTCCCATCCTCCCCCTATAGTTGCCATATCCTATGACTGCTATAATCACCACTTCGTTCAATTGTTAACATCAATGATTCAAACGAATCATAGTCGAGCGACTCTTGGCGATACCTGAACGACATCACGATACACTTATTATACGCGCACTGTACGTACTAAGTATGCGAACCTACGAATGAACTCACCTTAATTCGCAGTAGGTGGCGCGTAGTGGTGCACGGCAAGGCTTGGCAGGTAGCTATGGGTGGAGGAAGTGACAAGTGAGTGAGCCCCTCTGCCAGCCGACCAGCCTTCCCTCAGGTTATTGTTCCTGGTATCGAGGCAGCGGCCAGCCTTGAGCCATGAATAATGAACACCTTCCATGATATTGATTACAAGAGTGTTGACGCAAGAGAACTGTTGATGGAGTGTGGTTCGACCGTTGTCTGGTTTCATAACCCTCTATATAGCTACCGTAGATAACAGTGAAGTCGCCACCTGCAGTGAAGTCGCCAGGCGCCAAATATTACGAATTATAGCATCACTACTGATTTTTATGTGCCACTGAAGATGTTACACAGTAGTTTATATCATAACTGTATAATCTACCCTGTTTCAGCGTTGTTTTATGCTTTGTATCTGCAAATCTAACTGTTGCGCATTTTGCTTCTCACGTTTTTTTTCGCGCGATGACAGACAGTAAACAGTAGCTTTTCGGGCGACAGGGCGCCAGGACTTGCCAGATCTTTCAAACTTTAATAGAATTTATTTTCACGTTGGCAGAGGAATTTTTATATATCCAAGCACCTTCCGCAGCTAATATATATAGACTTGTTTTACTTTACCTCTAATTTCCCTGAATTCCCCAGAGTGGCGACTCAACTGTTGGGTTAAAATACTAGCTGGCGACTTTACTGTAGTAGGCTATAGTGAGGTCGCCACTCGGTTTTATTTTTGTCATTTGTTCATTTATAGCCCTAATATGACAAAGATGAAGACACAAAATGACACAGACTTTCCAGATAGACCCTTCTAACTTTCCTGAAATCATGGATGTAGAAATGTAAGTATTAACGCTACCAGACGTCTGTAAATAACAAAGAAACGTAGAACTGGCGACTTTACTGTTATCTACGGTAACTGTAATGGAATAGTTGGTACCAAAATAGAGATTGTCGCTGGAGTGGAAAAATAAGAGTGAAGTAAACAGACAAGTGTACAACATTATGACACAAGGCGCTAATTATAGTATTGTGAAGGGTCATTACTCATTACATTACATATGTACATAACACAGTGAGTTGGCACCTGTCAGACGTAAGATCGATTCAGCGCTATGGCACTTAATTCATTTCTTCATTGCTTTTCTTTTCTTCACAGCCTTCTTTCCTCGTCCTCTCACATTCTCATATATCTATGGTGTGTATCAGTCTACCATTCTCTGTTCCGCAGAATTTCAAAGCGATCTGTTATAGACATAGCCACTGTATGACAACTTGAGGCCAAACTCTTCCTGTACTACCTACCTTCTGGTTATAGTACCTACACCCAAGGCTAAGGGAATCGAATCTATATTTCCTTGGCCTTGCCTGCACCAATCGTTCAGAATCGTCAGACACCAATGTTTCACAATTTTTCATTAAAATCATATACATCACTAAACATTTTTTGTGCAATTTCACTATATTTCAGGGATTTCTAGTCTATCTATATACTTGTACATAAGGTTCCTGAAGCTCCCTTCACACATTCCATAATCGAGCCACGATAGCGCCACCAATTTGATTATTGACGCTATCGTGAAATTTGTCCACGATAAACGCAGACCACGATAGCCTCACAACAATGTCACGCTGCCTGTATGTATGTGTCATGACGGTCGTAAGATGGTCACGATGGAGTCATGACAGCTGTAAGACTACGTCACAAATGGAAAATCAACGGTCATTTTGTCGTCACGATAGAGTTACGATAACCACGACAGTGCTATGAAGGTGCCATGAACGTATCACGATAGCGTCAGGAGCCATGCCTCATGCAACATGCCTCACACGTACGTGGGTGTGTTGCCATGGTGATGCATGGAGAAGGAAGGGGGGCTAGAGATGAAGGTGGGAGAAACAGGGCTGTGTTAGTAATGGAGAAGGGCGGGGGAAAACGGGGGAGGGGGGTTGTAATAAAGAAGGGGGTGATGGTGTTGGTGGGGAAACGGGGGGGGGGAGGATGGAGAAGGCGGTGTTGGGGGTGTGAGTGGTTAAAACGGGGGTGGATCCACCACCCACCCCCTACTCCCTACCCCCTTCCCCCATCACCACATGGTCATGGGAGTAGGGGGAAAGGAGTAGGGGGTGGGTGGCATCACCACGTGGTCAAGGGAGTAGGGGGAAGGGAGTAGAGGGTGGGTGGAGGTGAATGAGAAAGGGGGGAGAAGGCGGAAGGGGATGCAGAAAAGGGGGGGAGGTAGGATTAGAGGCGCGCGTAACGGTTTCTTATCGTCACGATAGACATACGACGATCACGATAGTGTCACTGCTACATAGATAACGATAGCGTCACGATAGACTTACGATAGCGCTGCGTTGGGTACAAAAATCGGGGAGCTTCCCGATTTTTTAGTGCACGCACTAACTTTTCGTGGCCTCGGCCGAGCGCGTCACGAGCGTCACGTTCGGTCACGATGGACCTAGGGTATCTCTATAAAGAGGGTAACGCCATTCATAGGCCCTATGTTAAACGCTACTGGGCGCCATCTTGGCGCCAAGGCCTCTTCGTTCACCCAAGACCCGGGGAAGTTCTCAAGGCATTACCCCGCAGTATATCATGTTATACATGTATAAAGGATAGACTATTATCTTCGGAAATGCTTGTTCTATAAGATTATCACATAAAACATAGTAAAACACATTAAATAAAGGTCATTATGAGACTCTGAAGAAATATGATGAACTTAACATTCACTTAAAACTCGTCGTCATGTATAACTTTGTGGGACAGCTTAGAAGATGGCAGATATCAATAGAAGCAGAATTTAATTAGCTTTCCATTGACATATTTCGTTTTCTGATACATACAATAATACCATGCAAACATTAAGGTTAACTAAATAAATTGCTCTCTCCCGCTCTCTCTCCTACCGCTCTCTCTCTCTCTCTCTCTCTCCTCTCTCTCTCTCTCTCTCTCTCTCTCTCTCTCTCTCTCTCTCTCTATATATATAATATATATATATATATATATATATATATATATATATATATATATATATATATATATATATATATATATATATATATATATATATATATATATTTTTTTTTATATATATATATTGAGAGAGAGAGAGAGAGAGAGGAGAGAAGAGAGAGAGAGAGAGAGAGAGAGAGAGAGAGAGAGAGAGAGAGAGAGAGAGAGAGAGAGAGAGAGAGAGAGAGAGAGAGAGAGAGAGAGAGAGAGAGCAATTTATTTAGTTAACCTTAATGTTTGCATGGTATTATTGTATGTATCAGAAAACGAAATATGTCAATGGAAAGCTAATTAAATTCTGCTTCTATTGATATCTACCATCTTCTAAGCTGTCCCACAAAGTTATACATGACGACGAGTTTTAAGTGAATGTTAAGTTCATCATATTTCTTCAGTCTCATAATGACCTTTATTTAATGTGTTTTACTATGTTTTATGTGATAATCTTATAGAACAAGCATTTCCGAAGATAACAGTCTATCCTTTATACATGTATAACATGATATACTGCGGGGTAATGCCTTGAGAACTTCCCCGGGTCTTGGGTGAACGAGGAGGCCTTAATTGGCGCCAAGATAGCGCCCACAAATCGAGTTGTCGCTACTCTATATTATAATACAGGTACTCTAGATGGACCCATAACCAGGACCATGACGGCGCTGCGCATTGCATTGTTGGCGCATTCGTGGTTCCATTATGGAATGTGTGAAGGGGGCTTTATATCACAGCCTGACAGCTCCATCGTGGTTATCGTAGCTCTATCGTGACGACAAAATTACCGTAAATTTTATATTCGTGACGTAGTCTTACATCTATCATGACTCCATCGTGACCATCTTACGACCGTCATGACTAGAGATCGGATAAAAAATTTATTTAGGCCATTTTCGTTTTTTTTTAGTTATTATGTTATTTCACCAAAATATGTGATAGAAAAACTAAAATATGTGGATTTAATCGGTGCTTTATTTCCGTGAAAAATGCAGGAAAACTAAATCAGAAATGATACACAACCAATCCTGCACCCAGGGGGGACAGGGGTGGATTCCCCCTGAAATCTATTGAAGTTTCAAAACACTAGCCTTATATAATACGGAATGATCAGCAAGCCATAAACTGAAATTAAATACATATAGCTAAAAAAATGAAGAAATGTTAAGGAACATTATATATGATTAACTTTTTGAATTAGCAAACGATTCCCCCCAAAATGAAATTATGGCTACAGACCTGTATGCAAAACATAGTACTATAAAAATATATATATATATATATATATATATATATATATATATATATATATATATATATATATATATATATATATATATATATACATATAGCTCAGACTGCTGAACGATTGTAAAAGCAATTTGTAACCATGATTTTGTTCAGATTTTCTTCTGTAAGACGCTTGGATTGAGAATTCTTGCAAAACTTGCAGAGATTGGATAAAAATGTTGTTATTTAGGCCATTTTAGGTACATCTCTAGCAGAAATCAAATTTTTTTTTTTTTTTGCAAAAAACTGTTTTATGTGAAAAAATATTTTTTATGTACTTCACATATTTTCCCGATCTCTGGTCATGACATATAGCTACTACAGGCAGCTTGACATTGTTGTGAGGCTATCGTGGTCAAATTTCACGATAGCGTCAATAATTAAATTAGTGGCGCTATCGTGGTTCGATTATGGAATGTGTGAAGGCTAAATGCCGGTATTAGGGAAAAAAACGATCGATACCGGTGTCGTGTTAAGCCCCCTTCACACATTCCATAATGGAACCACGAACGCGCCAACAATGCGCAGCGCTGTTGTGGCGTGACGCGGAGTCCAAGTGGGATAATATGTCTATCTTGCATCTGCGCATGCGCCAGAGGACTGTGCTCCCGTGTCTCCCGATGCCATAGCAGCGCGCCAGATGTACGATGTTTCCTTTTCATTTCATCCTGCCGCGTAGAGAGGTAAGAGCATGGAGGTAGTATGGGTGGAGACGCCCTGAGCCGTGCGGGTTGAAGTCAGTGAACTGTCAGTCAGCCATCTTGTTGTGGGCTAAGGCAGCCCATAACTCTACTGCCAAGTAGAGATAAATCATCCCATGGAAGTATTTTGAGATTTCTGGGAGTAACATACGTCGGTCCATTCTAAGGTGCACATAGTATATGGGTTTCTTTCCCGTTATTATTTTCATTATGCGAATTAAACTGATCTCATAACATGGTCATATCAATATATGTATGTCACTCGGGTTTGTGTGTATAAGTTTTGCTACGTTGGGATACATCATGTAGGTAGTATGTACTACAATACCAGCTGCCGAAGGAGTGTTCGTCAGCTGGCGGTTTATAATGGGGAGTTTTCAAAGCTAAGCCGCCAGATGTCCCTCGCGCATCTCACATCCTCAGCACTTTCAGGCTGAATGATCTATCATTTACCGTAAATTCCCTGTACTTCTTTGGGACATATCAGAATTACCCTTCAATACAACAACTGAAACAGTTCTTAATAAAAAATGTAGTTTATCATTTTATTTGTCTGCACTTGGTGAAAATATTGGCAAAACAATTGAATATTTGAAAACTCAATCTTTAAAAATCGTCTTTTCATAAAAAAACGCAAGTTCAAGCAGAATGAGGCTTCAGGAAATATCTACTTGTATGTAAGCATTCACTGAGTACCTGTTTTGGGTGTGTCTGTCTGTCTTGCGACGAACATTTAACCAAAACAGAGTGTGGCGTTCAGCATCTCCACAGAAACCATCCCGCCGGCAGGATCTGTTATCATCCACTTTCCTGTAGACACCACACGGGTAGGAACTCAGCACAGCGCACCCGCTCCTTACCTCACAGCTCATATCTCTGATACTCCTAACTCCTCAATACCAGAAACTGTCATCCTAACTATTATCACCCGCTTATCTCATCACACTCTCTATCCTCTACTGGAATATTCGTGGCATCCGCTCCCACATACCGTTTCCCACATAAAGGAGACTTTCGTCTTTCGAGACGGAAATAGTAAACAAACGCTCTCAACTGTCTTCCATCCCGGACTGTTCGTTGAGGTGCCAAGCACTTAAATTACTTCTTGGTTAAATGTTCGTCGCAAGAGAGACATATACACCCAAAACAGGTACTCAGTGAATGCTTACATACAAGTAGATATTTCCTGAAGCCTCATTCTGCTTGAACTTGTGTTTTTTTATGAAAAGACGATTTTTAAAGTAATCGTCCAGACCCTTTTTTTCTTTGCATAATTATGTTGAATGTTCATTCAAAATACCTAATCCACAAAAAATTATTCATTTTCACGCCTTATTTCCCTAAAAACATGACTTTTGTAAAAAGCGCGGGAAAAACAACAGCCACATTCCAGCCGTGGCGCGAAACTTGCTGGCGACGACACAAGAGGTAAGCCTCCCAGCCCCGCCCGACACAGACACACGGAGACTCTGAGAAAAATGTAGTACTTGGGGAATTTTGGGTGCTTCTGGTATATTTTTTGTGCGACACGGCACATACTTGCATCCTGCATGGGCACGGCAAGAAAGCCGTGCCATTCCCGAGAGCTAAGCACCATTCACAACCCACACGGCGGGCGATATATGTGTGCAAAACCTTTGGAGCGACGGGGAGCGGCTGGTAGTAGCCAGGGTACTGCAGCCCTCTCATCTCGGTGGCCTTGCTACTACCCGCCGCTCCCCGCCGCTTGCCGCCGCTGCACACATCTGCACACATATATCGTCGCCCCACAGTTTGCAAATGGGTGCTAAGTTCTAGGTAAAGGCACAGCCCCCACGCTGCACCCACACAGGATGCAAGTACATGCCACATCGCACAAAAAATATATCAGAAACACCCAAAATTCCCCAAGTACTACATTTTTCTCAGTCTCCGCGCATATGTATCAGGCGGTGCTGGGAGGCTCCCTGTTGTGACGTCGACGACCCATGGTGCGTCGTCTGCTGATAAACAGTTGTGTTTTGAGAGCACGGGGAATTTACAGATTTTGAATGCGGATAATTTAAAAACGGGTGACTGGATGCAAAATGTGACAACATATTGTTGATATACTCGATCATGGCTATATTTTGACTGCATTAAATCAGGAATGATGAAATGGTCTGGACGATTACTTTAAAGATTTGAGTTTTCAAATATTCAATTGTTTTGCCAATATTTTCACCAAGTGCAGACAAATAAAATTATAAACTACATTTTTTATTAAGAACTGTTTCAGTTGTTGTATTGAAGGGTAATTCTGATGTCCCAAAGAAGTACAGAGAATTTACGGTAAATGATAGATCATTCAGCCTGAAAGTGCTGAGGAGGTCTTCTCAAGTCTGAAAAATCATATGTCAGACAAGTGACCCGGTCAGTAATCGTCTAATTTTACTGATCAAGGCTGTAGCAGAGACATATCTGCAGTAGATATAAATACGCAGCCAGGCAGTTCACCGCCAGATATATATATTTAATAAAGGGACCCAAAGTAGGACGAAGATGAATAAACTAGTTTTGGAAATATTTCCAATTGTCTTACCCAATAAAAACCCAGCTTCTATCTCATCCCGACACAATACCCCAGCTAATCAACTAACTAGGATACTTATCGGTGGATAGTGGGTTGAATGGCTGTAGGCTTTAATTAATTTAACAAACCACCACTACCAATTATGAGAGGGTGTTTAGTGGATAATTTCCACACTAGTATTATTTAGTGGTATGTAAGTCTATTAAATATATAAAATGTAGTTTTAAGGACATGTCATGTATAATATGTAATTATATAATATGGACCCAATATGCAATAATATGCAATAATATACAATAATTTGATATGTAATATATTGTTAGCAGTAACAGAAGTATAATTTCACACCGTGATATCATTAAGTGCAAACTGTAAAAAGTGAAAAGAAAGAATGGGTACCTCAGTCAGCCAGTGCGTGACATTGCCCACAACAATGTGGCGGACGGGAGAGAAGTGGCTTCAGCTGACAACACAGGCCGCGCGGCTAAGGGCGTCTCCACCTCATAAGGCGAATTTTGGTGAAGCCGTAAGAAGCCGGCTTCTTGCGTTTTCTTTTAACGCGAGGCACTTTTAAGAAGCCGGCTTCTTACGGATTGGCCCAGCTGGGCAAGCCGTAAGAAGAGAGCCCTGGGCCCCGCTTATCACTGCTTCTCTCCGCTTCATAAGTCACGATAAGTGAAGTCAAGAGAAAAACACTTGACACTATCAGTTCAAAATCCTGTAGACTTCCATTCATCTATCGTATTTCACTAATTGTACAGCTTAACTGCTGCCCCGATACACTTTACAGGCAACATGAGTCACTAGCTCCGCATGAGAACACTTACAAGTAATAAGTTATTAAAATAAATTATAAAAACCATACTCCTGACTGTTCTTGACTTGGATAATCCTTTCTTATTGTATTACGTAAAGTCAGTTCCGCTGTGTATATGGGTATGTTCGTAGTTAAACAGACTTTAGAAAGAGGTCGGGACTGCACAGGCACACAGTCCCCCACGAACTTTTGAGAGAATGTACGTGTATTTATTATACAAACACTCCTTCAATATAGACATTTCAAATACAGTAGATATATATGGTTGGTGAAGATTGAAACATATTTAGTTTAATTTATAGTTTATTTAAGATTATACTATGTATGTAGAAGAACGATATGCCATAAGAATTAAGAACTAAATACACTTGCAGTGATTGATCCAGCAAAGTTAATAATATCCGCCATGGACGAAGACAGTGTTGAGCAGCGTGCGGTAGTCAGTCACCACCCGGCTGACTGTGTCGATGACTGTCCTCACCACGGCGGAAGTTATTTGGACACTGGAAAGAAAGTGAATTTTAATGTTTAAAAATATGATTTAGCCAAAATAGAATTTATGAATAAAGCATATATAATTAAGATTATACAAACAAAATCTAGTCTCACGTTTCTGTGGCGGTGATGGTGAAGGGAACGTGGGTGATTGCGTAGCTGGTGTGGGTGAGGGTGACGTGCGTAACAGAGGTCCTCACGGCCAGGCGGAAGTCAGACTTTGTTTCCGTGAGGGTGATGTATTCCGGCCTAAGGACCTGCGTGGTGGCCACGGCAACCACATCATCTACGGGCGTCACCACAACCTGCACGCAGGAGGGGGAAGAGGCTTGGGAATTACTAACTTACAGTATCGGAAACAACGTACTCCGGCTCTTTATCAATAAACTTTATAATAAAAGTAATGATTTAAAGTAAAAAAAAAAAACTTTTCAATGATCTTTCAAGACTAAGGATAGAAGCTATAGTAACCTGCTGTATGGGCCTGGTGACAGTCTGGACGGCAAACTGCGTCAGCGTCACGCCGTAGCTCTGGAACACTGTGTCGGTGAGGGTTGTAAAGGCGTCAACAGTAACAGTCTGCGTGACTGTGGGCACAATCTGTTGATGGAAAACACTGGTGGCAAAACCCTGGCCGCCGGAGCCCCCCACGAAGGCTGCGCCGCCTTGGTCAACAGAGCCGCCGAAACCCTGGAAGCTGTTGCCGCCCTGTGATCCAGCGGCAGTAATCCCGCCAGTAGGGCGGGAAGCCCCACCAAACCCGCCAGCTGTGCCAAACTGTCCTGCGGGTCCTGCTGCAACTCCTGCAAGGGTGCCGATCGCAGACCCTGTCTGGGCACCGCCTGCAGCAGGGCGGCTGCCTCCTCTGTATGGCAGATCCTAGTGGGACGTAAAGCAATGGTTAGCGCTGTATTTGGCGGCTTAAAGATATACAGGAAACACACCTATAAGTGAAGGTTACCAACCATTCCAAGAACAAAAGTGGATCCAACCACCACACACGCCAGGAACACAGCCACAGTCCTCATCTGTTGAATAAACCATGGCAATGACACTCTTAACTCTTTAACAATTGGTTATATTCCATACTTTACCTACTATAAGACAACACTTATTTCATATACCGACAAAACTCACCTTGATTTAAGTGTGATGTTACCAGCACGACAGCCAAGTGTGAAGTGATAGAATAAGACAGGCCAGCCCAGTCCTCGCCTTCCTCGTGTGAATGGGCTGGAGCCTTCAGTCCCTGCCACGCGTCACTGTTGCTTGTCCACTGTGTTGAAACAGCTTGTTTGGCTGATAGCCATAAAGGTGATAAAGCTCATAAAGACAATGACGACGTGCGGGCCTAACAACGGGTATGGTGATTATTATGTACACTGTAAGGCATGAGTCGTTGCTCTCGGTAACAGTCATGATCATTATGTACACTGTAAGGCATGAGTCACTGCTCCCGGTAACAGTCATGATCATTATGTACACTGTAAGGCATGAGTCGTTGCTCTCGGTAACAGTCATGATCATTATGTACACTGTAAGGCATGAGTCGTTGCTCTCGGTAACAGTCATGATCATTATGTACACTGTAAGGCATGAGTCGCTGCTCCCGGTAACAGTCATGATCATTATGTACACTGTAAGGCATGAGTCGCTGCTCTCGGTGACAGTCATGATCATTATGTACACTGTAAGGCATGAGTCGCTGCTCTCGGTGACAGTCATGATCATTATGTAGGCTACACTGTAAGGCATGAGTCGCTGCTCTCGGTGACAGTCATGATCATTATGTACACTGTAAGGGATGAGTCACTGCTCTCGGTGACAGTCATGATCATTATGTACACTGTAAGGCATGAGTCGCTGCTCTCGGTGACAGTCATGATCATTATGTACACTGTAAGGGATGAGTCACTGCTCTCGGTGACAGTCATGATCATTATGTACACTGTAAGGGATGAGTCGTTGCTCTCGGTGACAGTCATGATCATTATGTACACTGTAAGGCATGAGTCGTTGCTCTCGGTGACAGTCATGATCATTATGTACACTGTAAGGGATGAGTCACTGCTCTCGGTGACAGTCATGATCATTATGTACACTGTAAGGGATGAGTCGTTGCTCTCGGTGACAGTCATGATCATTATGTACACTGTAAGGCATGAGTCGTTGCTCTCGGTAACAGTCATGATCATTATGTACACTGTAAGGCATGAGTCGCTGCTCTCGGTAACAGTCATGATCCTATACACTCTGCAGACTAACATTTCAAGGCGTCGTCATTTTGCTTTATGCGCATCTTTCACCTCAATAATGTTTGTATATAACAGTGTTTCTTAACCTTTTTACCACCTCGCCCCCTTCAATAGTTGGTCCTTGCCTCCATGCCCCCCTGCACTTCTTCAATCAAGATATATGCGGCGGTCTTCGCTTCAAGCGAAGGGATAATAATAATCCAAGCAAGCATAAATAATACTCGGCCTCCTTGGTGCAGTGGCTAGCGCGCCTCGCTTCGAATCTGCGGATCCTGGTTCGAATCCGGGTCAGGACAGATCAGTGCAGTCCACCCAGCTGTTCATCCTTCCTTTCGGGGATGGTGGATAAATGGGTACCTGGGGAAACCTGGGGAAAGTAACTGTGGTAACCCGGTCACACTAGCCCTGTATCCCGGGGGCATGTTCCCCAACTCTAAGCATTTTCTCGAAAATACCCTCATTGTGATTCCCACACAAAGCTACCATGTTATGTCCAGGAAACCTAACCGTAACCTAACGTAACCTAACATGTTCGAGAGTAAACGCGACATACTGTTCCAGAAAACTGGAATATGCGTCCCGGGGTAACGGGCTGTCTCCCGCCACCGGGTCAAAGGCCAATGCGACGGAGATGAACACCGAGGCCACGCGCAGCATAGCGTATGCCCCCATCTTTATGTTTACTATTAATAACAATTAGGGTGCGGCTGCACAGGGAGTGAGAAAGCGTGTGAGAGCTTTATCAAAAATAGATAACGCTCTGGCCGTATAATAATAATATAATATCTAATATAATAACAAATATAATAATATAAATATAATAATGATAATAATGATAATAATAATGATACTAATAATTAGAATAATAACTGATAATAGTAATTATAATGAAAAAAATAATACTACATGAAAGGCTACGGAGTTAGTGAAACGTGGCAAGGCGTCACCGCAGAGACTTTAAGCAACACTTGCTTCTATGTGGCGACTTTCTTCGCTCATCCTCGCGTGCGAGTTTCGTGTTAAAGCGAAGGCCGAGCTTAGTTAAATATTTGACAGTTCTTCCTTCTCTTGGCTCACGCCCCCCTAGGTAATTACCCGCGCCCCGAGGTTAAGAACCGGTGGTATATAACAAACCTTGGTATGGGAGTCCCGGTAACCTGCAGTGCTTTGTCCAGTAGTGATGCACCACGCACAGGACAGCACTGCTCCCGCTCAAAAACACCGCCACCCGATACTTGCTCAAGGGAATAGGCTGTTGTGCTGTTATGGCGTCTTTACAATTACCTGGGGATATATATATATATATATATATATATATATATATATATATATATATATATATATATATATATATATATATATATATATATATATATATATATAATTTAGGGTGCCAATAGCGCATAGGGGTAATTTTTCAAAGTCAATATTTTTTCACGTACTTTTGTGGTATTCTGCCTTGTACTTAGAAACTGTCGTGTGCAAAGTTTCAGGCTAATCGGTTGATATTTAGGGTGGGGTGGGGTCACACTGAACCGTACGAAGGTTCGTACGTAGGCTACCGTACGAAGGCTACAACGCGAAAATTAATTCAAATTTCGCGCCACCATGCCACCACGGATGCAGCGCCACCCTCAGTGAACTACATGCGAGCAACAGGTTAGACTTCATGACTAAGAGGTAGGGTGGGGTGGGGTCACACCGAACTGGGGGGATCACAGTCAAAAATTTATAAAAAACCTTAAATGACCCTTATTATCTGAGTTAAGTATTCATGAGGGTACCATAGGTGGGCCATATTGTGAAGTTTGTTTTGGGCACAGTGTGCACTCTCTCAGGTAAAAAATGGATTTTTTATGAATATTTTTCCACTAATAGTACGGTGTCCCCCCACACCACCCTAGAGGTTGCGGATCGATCTTGAACATTTCCTCTTTTTGCCCTCAGGTCATGACCACGAGAAAGCAAACTGAAGTTTGGCTTCTTGGCCATAGTGTTCCTACTATCACAGGAGCAAAACTTCCCAGCCGTGGAGACGTTTTACGACGATTTTTCTACGCACACAAGGAAGAGAAGAAGACGGTGCAGCAGATTGCAGCTGAGGCTGCAAAGGAGGTCCTCGACTTCTGGACACGAGCTAGGATCCCCACCATCGCAGAAACTAGCGTGAGGAGGAAGATTACTGGACTTTTCGACGAGTGGAAGATCCTGAGCAAAAGCAAGAATAACTCTGGAGTCACGCCTGCCGAAAAACAGAAGACCTTCCAAGAAAGTCTCCCAGACCTTTTGGACATCGCCCACTCCGACGCCCTCACTCTGATGACCATTCCTGAAGACAAGGAATTCCTTCTTGCCCAGCGGGAGAAGGGGAGGCGGGGTTCGATGGCTGGTCTGGACAAGAAGCTGAAAGAATCGGTTTGCCGACGTGAAAGCTCTCTCTCACGTAGCCGTCAACAGACGCCAAAAGGAGAAGAGATGGTGGAGCTGGAGTCGTCATCGTCTGAGTCATCAAGTCCAGCCAACGCTGCCAACACATCGACTTCTTCTTCCGACGCCGGGGTCGCTTCTCCACCAAAGCGATTGAGGACACGGGGCACGAAGTCCGTCCTATCCCCTGATCTCGTCGGAGCCCTTGACAGAACTGGGGTCAGTAGCCGCCAAGCCCTTCGAATTGTGGCGGCTACGGCAAGTAGCTTGGGCCACGATCCACAAGAGCCTGTGCTGAATCCCGAGTCCATTCGACAGGCAAGAGCGAAGTAGGTACAGGTCGACTTTGGCGAAGGACATCAAAGAGACTTTCAGTCCTCTTACCCCTCTTACCGTTCATTGGGACGGGAAGATCCTTCCTCAGGACGATGGCACTCGCGCCGAAAGACTTGCCATCCTCGTCACAGGAGAAGGAGTGGAGAAGCTCCTAGGAGTCCCGAAACTGCACTCAGGAACTGGTGATGCCGCCGCTACAGCTGTGTTCGAGGCTCTAGAAGACTGAGTGGTCCAGGAACGAGTCGTGGCGATGTGCTTCGACACAACCAGTGCCAACATTGGAGCCATCAATGGTGCAATTGGTGCATGCACCATCTTGCAACAGAAGATCGGCCGACCCCTCATTTCACTTGCTTGCCGTCATCACGTCCACGAACTTGTCCTTGAGAAGGCCTTTTCTACGTGTTTGGGATCATCTTCTGGTCCTGAGATCACCATCTTCTCTCGCTTCAAGGACTACTGGTCTTACATCAACCAGTCGGCAATAAACCCTCCCACCAACGAAAGTCTGCCAGAGACTCTGGTCTCCAAGAGGGACGATCTCATTCAAGGTTTGAAACGTCTGCTTCAGACAAAGCAGCCCCGTGACGACTATAAGGAGCTCGCTGAGCTGAGCATCCTTTTCCTCGGCGGCGCTCTTCCGAAAACCTCGATCCGTAGCCCCGGAGCGCTTCATCGAGCGCGTTGGATGGCGCGTATCATTTACGCTCTGAAGATGATCTTGTTTCGGGAGCAGCTGACTGGAGTCGTCACACCTCGAGAAATGTCAGCCCTCCAGCGGTTCTCATCGTTCGCAACCGAGATCTACGTCCTGCGATGGTTCGAATCGACGGTTCCATCCTACGCTCCCGCCAACGATCTTGGATTCGCTAAGGACATCCTTCAGTACCACGACGAAAGTATTCGGAAGGCCTGCTTCACCACTCTGAGCCGCCATTTCTGGTACTTGAGCGAAGATCTCATTGGCCTGTCACTGTTCGACTCACGTCTCCCTGTCTCCGACAAACAAGCAATTGTACAGGCCATTCTCTACGATGAAGGAGCCGAGGAACCCGCCAAGCGAATAAACCTCCCATCATCACAAGTTCCTGCGGCAACACTGCCCTCCTTCGCCACGAAAAATTCCCTCCGCCTCTTCGAAGCTCTTGATATCAAGACCGACTTCCTGTCCGCCAACCCTCGGAAGTGGCAGGAATCGTACGTCGAGGCCTGCCGCCGAATCGAGGGACTTCGCGTCGTCAACGACACAGCCGAGCGAGGAGTGGCGCTCATCCAGTCCTTCAACCTCCGGCTGACCAAAGACGAGGAACAGCGCCAGTTCCTCCTCCAAGTTGTGGAGGCCCATCGCCATCAACAGCCCGGGACCTCGAAGGCTTCCCTTCCCCAGCCAAGCCGGCCACAATGAGTGGGGTGGCTCCCCATGATACCCCCCCCACCAAGGGGCTAATACTCATCAAGAGGGGGACCAGCAGCCCTGCTGGGGAAGGGATGTCCGGTTTGTCCGCTTTCAAGAGATGACATCCCCTCCTTAATAGGCCAGTGCATAAGGGTAAATAACAAAGTTGTAATCCGCCACCCCTAAATATCAACCAATTGAAGTCAAACTTTGCATACGATGGTTTCTTGCATAGATGCACCATTACACCAAAGTAGGAAGAAAAATTCAAACTTTTGATTTTTATTGGCACCCTAATTATATATATATATATATATATATATATATATATATATAAATATATATATATATTATATATATATATATATATATATATATATATATATATATATATATATATATATATATATATATATATATATATATATATATATATATATATATATATATATATGTATATAAATATATATATATATATATATATATATATATATATATATATATAAGGTATATATATATATATATATATATATATCAGCCCTTCTCTACGCCCCTATCAACGTTAACAACTACACCCTCAAGCGTTGTAATCTTTAAAATGCAGATTGTTTTTCCTAATACTAAATTGCTTTTTGATACCATTGCCAGTCTTAAGTAGCTTCTTTATCAGTATCACTACCACTCCTTTCATGAACAGTCTTCTTTCAGACTCACGTTATAAACTCATTTAAGAAAGAGAAAACTAACTCTCTCTCTCTCTCTCTCTCTCTCTCTCTCTCTCTCTCTCTCTCTCTCTCTCTCTCTCTCTCTCTCTCTCTCTCTCTCTCTCTCTCTCTCTCTCCATTTATTGGCGAGGCACGCAAACGAGAGAGAAGTCGGTAAGAAGCCGGCTTCTTACGGCTTCTTCACCAAAATTCGCCTATAGTACTACCTCCATGAGCGCAACCTTCCCCGAAGTTGCGTCAGAATGAAGGAAAGTGAGATAATGAAGGAAACAGGAGGGAGAACAAAATAGGCTTGTAAAAAAATGAGAAAAAAATATCTTGAGTGAAATCAGAAACGTTATAAACTCATTTAAGAAAGAGAAAACTAACTCTCTCTCTCTCTCTCTCTCTCTCTCTCTCTCTCTCTCTCTCTCTCTCTCTCTCTCTCTCTCTCTCTCTCTCTCTCTCTCTCTCTCTCTCTCTCTCTCTCTCTCTCTCTCCATTTATTGGCGAGGCACGCAAACGAGAGAGAAGTCGGTAAGAAGCCGGCTTCTTACGGCTTCTTCACCAAAATTCGCCTATAGTACTACCTCCATGCGCGCAACCTTCCCCGAAGTTGCGTCAGAATGAAGGAAAGTGAGATAATGAAGGAAACAGGAGGGAGAACAAAATAGGCTTGTAAAAAAATGAGAAAAAATAGCTTGAGTCAAATCAGAAACTTAGTTAAACTAACGAAAATGCGCTATAATAATAATAGAGTAGATTCTATAAGAGAGAGAGAAAAGGGATTGTGAAAATAAAAAAGAGAAAAAGAGCATGAAAGAGGACGACATGACGTTCAATGATATGCCAAGCCATCCAGGTTGAAAGAAGAAAAACGAATAGAAGAAAAGATGAAGAGAAGGAAATAAAAAATATAAAATTAAAAGGAAGAAGGAAAAATGTGCACTTAGGGCTCACAGACAACATTTTTTCCACCCTCAAAAACTGTTTTTGATCATAAATATTTCATGAACACTGCTAAGCTTAAAAGTCCGAGTTTTTATTCAATTTGTTTTATACTTAACATCATTACTACGTATTCTGAAAACTCCCAACTGGCAACCTCACATTACGTCAGTGTTGTTTTGATCTCGGAGGTGAAAGGAGTGAGTGCGTGTCGTCCTGAAAAAAATATAATAGGAACACATTATATCGCTTTTGCAGGAACATTTTGAAACACTGCAGCTGAAACTGTGCAAGGTAAAACAGTCCCCGAGTGTACAACGCCAGGAGGAGAGGAATCAAAGGTAGGAGAGGCGTGGGGCGAGAGGTAAATTTACGGTTTAGGTCAACCCGCGATTTCGAGGCCGAACCTTAGTTTTACTGAATAGTTTTGATGCGTTTTGAATGAATCTGGCACTCACTTTTGTCGGAAATAACTTTTTGTTTAAGGGGTGCCCCTCCCGGCCCGCCCCGCAAACCTGTTCCGCTTCACATTGCCGTGGTTTTGATATTTAAATTTTTCTTGATATAATTGTCACTAAAGCAAGGCCGGTAAAATTCTAGATCCCTTTCCCGCCCTCATTAGGGTGACAGGAAGGTTCGACTGAATGCGTTTTCGACGACACCGTCGAAACCTCCAACATAGTGCATCGTCGAACCTTCCAAGTCAGCGCCGTCGAACCCTCTCATTCATTCTCTTCATAATATTTTAGCTTTTTCGTAATGCGCAATTTAACATATCATAACAGATGATGAGGACAATAGATAATGAATAGAGTAAATAAATAAATAAATAAATAAATAGTGTGTCAGGATTCCCAGGTTTCCCCACAAACTTAGGTGTCGTTTTCAGTAGTCTAATTTACTGTGAACATCAGAGGGAACTGCTTTACCCTAAGGATGAAGCGATGAGGACAAACAGCACTGTTGTTCATTGTTTATTATTCTTTATCGCCAATTGATTTTATTAAATACAATATTAAGGATAGGCAAGCTAAATGGGAACAAGTCACTCCGGCCCCTAGTTTCTCCGGCCCCAGTCACTCCGGCCTCTCAGAGGTTCAACCCTAGTCACTGCGGCCTCCCAGAGCTGAGTGTACGGGTTTGCGTGTTCGAGCCCATGAAGTGTGTAAATTTTTAATGTTAATCTAGATATTAAAAAAAAACGTATGCTTGAGCTTGATGCTTTTGCGTATGCTAAAAAAAAATTTGATAAAAATATAATAACCATAATAGAAAATAATAATTAAATATAATTAAAAAATAATAATAGAAAGTCTTGTGCAGCGTTGTTTTATGCTTTGTATCTGCAAGTATAGACGGTTTACAACTTCGCTACGCGGTTTTTATTTCGGGCCACGACGACAGCGGTACGACACTCAGTAAATAAACACTAGATGGCGACTTGACTGTTGGTAGCCACTTTGTAGATATTTGTGTAATTTGTTCATTTATAGCCATAATATGACACAGATGAAGACACAAAATGACAGACTCTCCAGATAGCCCCTTCTAACTTTCCTGAAATCATGGATGTAGAAATGTAAGTATGAACGCCACCACACGTCTGTAGGCTACATCGAAAAAAACGTTGTCCTGGCGACTTTAGTGTTATCTATGGTACGTAATAAATTAATGAAGTGAAAGCCTATTACTATGTTCCTTATAGCCAATCTAAAGTATTAGTGTTGGTGTGTGGCAGCATTGCAGAATAAGCAATATCACTTTCCAGTTTCCACCAACATAGCTTCATATTTTATTGGCGGTCGGAGTGACCAGGGTGGTAGGCCGAAGTGACCAGGGTGGTAGGCCGGAGTGACCAGGGTGGGGGCCGGAGTGACGGAGGGCCGGAGTGACTTGTAATCAGCTAAATTTGGTAGGTGTTACCGCGTTAGGGTGGGAAACAATGAAAGATATGGGGGGATCTTGGCTGTATATGCTTTTCGCTTTATTTTTGGTTGGCAATGATCTAGTAACTTTGTATTTTATATTAATCCTCTTAATGACAACATTTCTTAAATTTTACTCTATGATAGACATGCGTATATACATATAGGAAGTTTCGACAGAGTTTGACGGTACCGTCGAAACCTCCATTTTCTACCGTCAAAAGTGCATTCCGTCGAAACTTCCTGTAATCCTTATTAGTAGGGGTTTTTTCCTCCAGACCTTCACAGATCCCTTCAGATATCTCTAAAACGTAATTATAAAATGGGGGAGAGATGCCCCCTTCACGGGTACCGTTGATTCGGGCCGCCAGTTGAAACAGGCCGCCTATAGTAGCATGCATACCCAGCAGACAGGGCAGTTTCGCGGTCGTTTTCAGAGACACCGACTATTTTTTCTTGGCCTACAATAGGTGCTTGTTCTAATGGAGATATTTTTATTTTGCGCAAACCCATAAAAAAAAAAAAAAGTACTTGTAAGGTTAGTTGTAGTTAGTTATTAAACCTAGGTTAGGTAGGTTCTTAAACCTATAAGGTTAGGTTAGGTTTCATTAAAACCTTTAAGGTTAGGTTAGGTTTCATTAAAATCTGTAAGGTTAGGTTAGGTTTCATTAAAACCTTAAGGTTAGGTTAGGTTTCATAAAACCTATAAGTTAGGTTAGGTTATTAACTATAAGGTTAGGTTAAGTTTCATTATTTTTCAGATTATTATTATTTTTTTTTTTTTTTGCGCAAAATAAAACTATCCATTAGAACAAGCACCTATTGTAGGCTAAGAAAAAATAGTTGGTGTCTCTGAAAACGACCGCGAAACTCTCGTCCAGTATGCATTTAATATAGGCGGCCTGATTCAACTGGCGGCCCGAATCAACTGTATCCCCCCTTCACCCCCCCCCCTAAACGACCCTCCTCCCCCCCTAAACTACCTCCCTGGACCCCTTAAAAATATAATATGGTAAATATTACTATTCAAACCTCACTATAACCAAACCTAACCTCACTAATAACCTCCTAGCGAGACCCCACAACAAATAATTACTAACCTAACCTCAATGTAACCTAACATAACCTGGTAAATTTCTAGTTCTTAACCGCCCTTAGGTCTCGCTAGGAGGTTATTGGTAACGGTAAGGTTAGGTAAGTTTATAGTGAAAATAGATTAGTAATATTATTTTTTTGGGAGGAGGATGAAGGGGGCATCTCCCCCATTTTGTAATTACGTTTTAGAGGTATCTGAAGGGATCTGTGAAGGTCTGGAGAGAAAAAACGGATCACCTGAAGATCCGTCACCCCAGAATGTCCACCTGAAGATCCGTCACCCCAGGATTTCCCACCTGAAGAACCGTCACCCCAGCCCACAGTGAATGTAGTTTATAAAATGATGATAACAAACAACTTTGTGTTATGCATCTTGGAGAAATGCATCTTCTGAAATTCGAGAACGGGCAAAAAAAAGATCCAATTCTTATAGACTTAGTGGATTTGTATACTTCAGGCTGTCTTTTGTCTGGCATTTCCACAGAAAACCATCCTTCGATATAGAGTATTTTGTCAAATTCATCCAGTTATCACATGTATCACACTTAACTTCACGCTTTAAAAGTCTGTTTTGTTGAAGCCACCGAATAACTATAGTGGAATCATCACACAACAGTGGTAGGACGGTAGTTTAGAAGGTATTGCGTTCCATGGTCGACTGACTCCTATGACTTATATTTTGCAGTCAACTTATTTTTATATAGTCCTCCTACCTGACTGGAGGGTCCTGACTCCTCCCTTTTACCCATTTGAACTGACCTCATTTGGAAAGTGAAGTCTGTTAAAGACTTGACCCCACCTGAAGATCCTGTCACCCCAGGATATCCCACCTGAAGAACAGTCACCCTGCCAAACTCTGGGGTGGCGGATCTTCAGGGATCCGAAAAAACCAGGGCTGTTGATTTTTTTTTTTTTTTTTTTTTTTTTTTTTTTTTTTATAAATAAAAAATCCGATTTATTTGATTTAAATCGGATTTATTTGATTTAAATCGATTTATTTTTATTTTATTAATTTGATGTTCTACATGAAATCTAACTACTACAGGATATTGTTTAGCATATTTATAACTAAAGAGAGATAGAATAAGTGTATTAAAAATGCATATAACATGAATATAACCTACAATGCATATAACAGTTACACTCAAAACTGCGGCACCGCCTCGGTACAGAGAAGGCAGCAAAACTTGTGTTACTTTTGAAGTCCATGAATAAACACACTCCTCCTCATGATCATGATGATGCTTAAATTATTTGTTGGGTCTAACCAATTAAATTAAAGTGGAATTTGTTTATTATATGCAGTGACAAGGTACTTTCTTTTAGCTAACTCTGGATAATAAACATGAAAAAGGAATTTGTACTATTATGGGTAATTTTATATTTATCTATACTTTTTCTTAATAATGCTAATTCCACTATAAACTATACATTGATTTAAATAAAAAAAAGTTATCATTTTTGTTGTAGTAATAATTACTTTGCCGGTTGAACAAGAGAATAATATTTTTTTGTTTGATAATCATAATGCACATTAAACTTTGGTTAATATCACTTTGGCTTTTTATAAACAAAAGTAACATGCACATTCAACTTTTGGTTATAGTAGTGTGGCTTTTTGTACAGTACAACAACAAAATATATAGGTATCATTGAGAAAAAAATATTTCTGCTGTGAAAACAGCCACATGGCAATTTGCTATCTTAAAGTGCCACAGTGGTTTCCCTCGCACCACTCATTGTGTCTCATTATGATATAATTATACTACAATGATAAAATTGGTGTTCATAAAGCCCATTGGCTTAATTTTCCTTTTTTCCCCTCTCGTTTTCAAATAAATTTGTTATTTGATTTATATCGGTGATTCTTTAAAAAAAAAAATTTGATTTAAATCAGTGATTAAAATCAACTTGATTTAAATCAAACAACCCTGAAAAAACCCCACTAATAAGGGCTGGAAAGGACTAGAATTCAACCGCAAGCCCCACCTCTAACCTAACCTAATCTGGTTTAACCTAACTTCGTTTCTGGCTGAAATAACGGTAGATTTTCAGTAATAGTATATGTATCGCCATTATTTTTAAATTGCGCTATGGGAAATGGGGTTCAAAAGACTCAGAATGAGCTGATCGAGGTTAATATTCCGCAGGAGTTGGCGGGCTCCACAGGCCTTACAACTTAATTTTTCTCTATTATTTTTGGATCGGTCATAGACCACTGTATATATATCTTTATACGTATAAAGCTTTTGTGAGAGCGAACTTCTCTGGGTTATATGCCACCCCACATATTTAGGAGAAGGCCTTATGTATATACATGAAGAATATATAATAATGATACCTAATGATAATGACAGCAGCCATTCCAATTGTGCATGAGGTCCGAGAGTCACAGTTCAATACTTTGTTGTAATTTTATCTGTTATTATCATTAACTGCATATTTGATGAACAGTTATCATAAAGTGCATTCTAAATTATCATGCCTAAGGTGTATAGCGGTAGTATTTGTATATGCCGTATTGCTCCTACTATGTGTCTTAAGAAAGGTATCCTGTGTTTCAGAACTGGAAGTGTGTATGTGATGGGTTTTGGTTGAAAACAGACCAGTGAACCAGAACAATGTGTGCGCAGAGACTTTGGCCCACGGTCCAGGCTCTGGGCCGAGGCTTGGTGAGCAGCCGGTCTGAGATCATCCAGCAGGGTGTGAAGGCTTACAACGCCCAGAACTTCAACCCCAACCACCTCAGCCAAGGCCACTCATCCAGCCATGAGCGCTTCCCCCTGTCACAAAGGATCATCCACACCTCCAGAGGATCCTTCAACAAAGTGGTGACTCGATCGGTTCACTCCGGAACTGTTCTCCTCGTGAAGGAATTCACTGATACTGAGAATGAACACGCACATGCTGTATTGCGCTCTCTGCCAGCCTACCATGCAACCACAGTGGCCAGGGATGAGTCATTAGGCTCCTCCTCCCATCATCAGCATCCCTTTCCTCCCTCAGACGCAGAGTGGTCGAGGTGCCCTGCCGATGAGGTGGCCAACAGGTTCATTGCCACGTCTCAGGAGTGCAGACATCGGCCCATGGACTTGGAGGACACAAGGCACTCTGGGTTGTGTTCTGAGTTGGTGGGTAGTCTGGCACAGTTAAGTGACGATCATCTACTTAGGGTCCTCTCAGCACTATCACTGTGGCCTCCCACCAGTGCAACAAGGACACCAAACTTTGTGGCACTGTGGAATGCCCTCGACCAAGCGTGTACAGAGAGAATCAACAGGTGGGACATGACCCGCATGTTTCTTGTCGCCGATCACTGGTTTGCACTGCGGCTGTCACGGATCTCCATGTACAATATTCACATGACAAAACTATTGGGCAGAAAAGTGTTATCCATGGCACCATCTCAGCTGGTTCAGTATTTGTTTTATGCTAATCTCAGCAGAAAACTAGAACCATTTATCATAAAGAAAGACATAGAAAAGCGTATCTGTGAAGTGCTGTCACAGATATCTGTTGAAGAGCTTGGTGTCATTGCAATGGGTTTCTTCAAAACGCAGACATTCTTGAAAAATGAAAGACTGGTTGAAGCAATCATCAAGAAAACTCAGGAAAACCTGGAGTGTGTTTCTGATGCATCTCTGTGTGCCATCCTGAAGCTGTTGCGCAAGAGCACTCCAGTGACACAGTGGAAGCTGATGCACAACCTTTTGGAGTCTCTTGTGCCACAACTTGACCGTCTGAACAACATGTGTCTTCTTCAAGTGGCTCTTCTGGGCAATGACTTGCTGGTGTTCCATCCTCAAGTCATCAACATGATTGCCTCCAGGTTTGCCAGTGACATGAGTAATATCAGAATGAAAGACATTGAAAGAATTACTTTTGCTCTCATGCTGTACAACTTTGTGCCTTCAAGTCGACCAGACATATTCACCTTGGTTGCTGAAGAATTAAGGAAGCCTGAAAGGACAGTAGAAATCAACCATTACCCTAAATGCTTTGTGTCCTGCGTGGTGTACCTCACAACGCTGGGATTCTTCCCTCAAGACCTGATTTCTGCAGCTCTCCAGCCGTCCATGCTGAGCCTGCTGAGTAGTGAGTACTGGCCTGTGTTTAGTATGTCTGACTTACACATGTTCTCTTTTGAATTAAGTTGACAGAATTAGGTAATTAATTATTGTAATGAATGAACAAGCAATGTTAGACTAACTTAGTAAGTGGATGGGCTTAGGAGGAATCTAAACTTGTATAGTTATCACTTCATTGCTTTGGTGATCTTTCTATCACAAAATGAATCAATGATGGATGGCTGACCTGGTATACCATTTTTCGGTGGTATTGGAGCATTTGCCCATCATATATTCACTGCATGATTTTGGATTTGAAATTCTTATTTCTTGATCTAACTAGTGGGGGTCTACCCTATAGCATTACCATTGCTAAGTAATAGATTTTGAGGGGGTGAAAATCTTTTTGGAGGCTAAGTTATGTTTGGATAGGTTAACAACCCTTGGGAGTGCAGGGGGACACAGCCTTCCTTGGTTTGGAGGTCAGGCTTGGTTAATGCCCCTCGGGAGGCATGCCGGGGAGGTAGCCTGCGTAGCAGTGCGCTGTTGGCAACGCTGCACAATGATTTATGGCGGACTTAACGCGCGTTGATATACTGTATGTTCCATTTCTCAAAAAGGTATTCCTTTGTGACATAAATCCTATCAAGTGGATCCCCTACTAATTACAATAAGAAATGCAAAAATTTGCTCTTGAATATTTTACATGCTTAGGGGCAAACTTTCTAAATTTACCCTATTTTTTCCTCGTTTCAAGATACACGTTAAATATTTGCTGAGTCAAACTAATAATAAGGAAGTTATGGATGATATACTAGCTATAAATCTGTTCTTGCCTAAGACAACTCTCCACTCATGAACAGAAATTTGTTTTTTTGTGTGAGGCTCAAACTAAGCAACTCATAAGTCATCCAAGAAAACATGTTTTCATCAGTAGTATGTCAAGGGAAAAAAATAAAGCAGCTTTGAACTGTTAAGTAGCAAGCCATTATCAAGCTAGGATAGAAAGATAAAAATTAAATGTAGGCCGTAAGCTGCTCATGAAGAAACCCAGACCCTGTGAACCATTAATAACTGTTAGCTAGTAAAGCTAGTTACCTGTAACTAGTCACAAGCTGGGCAAAAGAAAAGTTTAAAAAGTCCCTGAACCAAGCACCATAAGTAGATCATAAACCACACGCATCAATTTATGGATATTGCAAGGAATAAAGATATTTGTCACCGTTATTTTGTTTTTATTTTTTTCTGTGCAGGACAGCCTGAGACATGTATCACTACCATATTATATGGCTTGATAAGGTCTGTAAAGGATTATGAATTATTTGAAAGTAGGTATAATAGGGAAATTCTCAATTATGTGAAAATCTGTTTATTTCTCTTTGTAGGAATAGTTTTCATGTTTGTTCCTCGGAACCTCCTCAAAGGCACGGCTTTCTTGGAAGATTTTACCTTTTTATAATTTCTCCCATTTGAAGATTGTTTTTAAGTCTTATTTTATGAAAAGATACAATGTAATGTTGAGTAAAGATATCTCGTATTCATTTAAGAAAGATATCTGGGTTAAGTTTGCTGTGTTACCATTTAATCTTCATTGCTAGAAGACTGGATGCCCTTTGTTCCTATAGTTTACAGTCCCTCCCAGTGGTGGACCAACACTTTGAGCTCCAAGAGGGAGCTCAATGGGATCAAAAGGGAACATTGTGATTTTTGGTCAATTTACACAAATGAGTTGAGTTTGACATTTTAAGGCCATAGGAAATTAGTATCATGACGTATTCCAATGTCATTATCAAGTACTTCAACCCACGGGCTTGTGATTCTATCACTAAAATAGCCTTATTTTTGTAGCAAACGCTTAAAAAAAAACTGCATCGATTTTGTTGAAAAATTTACTCATTGAATGAAAAGTTGCTTTTTAGGCCATTGCTGGATTAGTGACTAAAGCTTCATTAGTTTCATATTGGATCCGCCACTGGCCATTACTGTCTTTCCCTAACATGACAAATAAATGGTGTTGTGTTTGCAGTGAACCGCCACTACTCAGACATGGGGCGGGAGGTGAGTGAGCTGGATTGGTCACTGATGATTGAGGGGCCGCCCAACTACCAAGGCTTCCGGCTCAACCCTGACCTCAGGGAACAACTCACTAAGGTAAGACACCTACAAAACTTGACTTTGTTACCTCCGCCAACAAAGTTGGAGGAAGGTTATGTTTTCACCCCGATCTGTCTGTCTGTTTGTTTGTTTGTTTGTTAGTGTACAGGATTTCTCGAAACGTTACGAATATATTTGGACCAAACTTGGTATACCAAGTCTATTTGGTATAAGGAAGAACTGATAATTTTGAATGAAATCGAATCACAACTGTTGCCATGGCAACCAATTGTTGAATTATTCGGGCGGAGGTATGCGCTCTACTGAGTGCCTCCCCTAGTTCTTATTGTTTTTATATTGATCAGTACTCCTGCACATCTTTTTATCATGAATTCTTAAGAGTAGAGACATTGATATTTATGACAGTCCCACTGAACCCTACAATTGAGATACGCACTGTATAACAATCTATCACAAACTTCTAATATAGACATTTGTAAAAGTGGCATCTTACTTAATCTACATTTCTAGAAATACCATCATCAATATATAACTATGTTCCTAAGCAGTAAGTTGTCATGTGTGTGATAGTCCATCATCTGAAGATGGGTCACCTAAGTATCATCCCAGTCAAGGTGTTCACACACACTGTCATGGAATTAACTCCTTGTCATGGCATTACTGCCCATGGGACAGGCAGAGTGCCAATGTCCAGGACTCAGATGATCATTTTACTCAAAGAATAAGAGATTGTAGAGACCCTTATAGCACATCCCCTGCATTATGTAGCCACTCTTGAGTCTTTGACCCTCAAGTGTCACGGATGATGATTAACAGGATGTTAATATCAACCATCTCTTTGTAGGAATACTTGGGGAACCTGCCTGGGGGGCCCAGCAAGGGGCTGACCCATCAGGAGCGCCTCTTGATGGAAGTGAAGGAGAAGCTGGCAGCCATTCTGGGAGGGCCTGAGTTCATTAGCATCACACATGTTCTGCCTCATGTACAAACCCCAGGTCAGTCAAGTGTCTTTTCCTCTTTGTAGAATAGATCATATCATTTTGTTGAAATTTTTGAAAGTTGGATTTGTTACTTAACATTAAACATGTCCACTGATACGAGGGTAACTTTACGTTTTTATATACTCTGAATCTATGCTATTTCACTTACAGATTTGGTATTTTGCACAAATAGTGAAGGGCAGGCAGTAGCTCTGCCTCAAGAGTACAGGGAACTCGCCCCCACTGCCTTGAAGCGACCCTTCGGGAGGCCCGGGGAAATTAATTGGAATGCGGTCATTGTCGCCGGACGTAACTCCTTCATTCGCAACACTGAGGACTTGCGAGGAAACGTTCACATGCGGAGAAGACAGCTGAGCACGCTGGGATATTATGTGTCTGTCGTAAGTTTCTCATAGAAATTCTCCCTAATTTTTGTGATGACACAAAATTTATGGTGATGTGGGTGTGGTTTCCAACATGAAGATTGAATCTGTTTGTGGTTCAAACAAAACAATTCATCATGACCACGCTGTTACAGTGCATAACTTTCAGGGACACAGATTTTTGACATTGGCATTTTATATTTTCAGATTCCCTTCATGGAATACAACCGTAAAAGTTTGCGTGCCAAGCTGAGTTGTCTGGAGCGCTGCCTGAAGGACGGCTCCTCCCTCTGCATGGACGGCTGCATCGAGTCTGCCTGGGTCACCCTCAAAGGCAAGGCAGATAGGCAGCAAGAGATATTTGGCTGACATTGTAGTAGTGCAGCAGCTTGAGTGGGAGGTTCATTATTAAGTGCCTACTGGACTGACATGTTGAAATGATACATTTTTTCACTCATAACCCTCCTACCTGACATGAAGTGGCCTACCTCCTGTCACCTCATTTCTTAGCATTTCGTATTACCATGTAGTTGACACTTAGCCTTCTGTAGAGCTACTTACTATACCAATTCAGTCCTGCCTTCTTGTACAGATTATGTAGCATGTCAAAATTGTAGAATAATGTAGAGACATCTTGGAGTGTATATAGTGTATTAAAGACTAGGTTAGTACCAAAGGGGCTTTTAATGAATCCCATGGCCCGTTTCAGAATTATACAATGATAATTATAAATGGCTTATTCAAATTGTACAGTATTAAGCTGAGAATGTACATATTAGAATGATGCAGAATAGGCTGTTGTGTTGTGGCAGCTGTATCTGTGGCGGGAGAGAAACCTGCAGCTTTATGCTCTGCCACATTTTAATGGGTGCTTCTTATTTCATATAAAACTAGAATTACGTAGTAGATAATATGTGAAGAATTTTGCAAGTATAGATAAATGAAACTTTACTTGCCATGTAAGCCATTGCAAATTGTATATGGAGATATTTTGCCTAAACTGAAGAGAAAAGTATATATTAACACTCGCTCTCCCTGTACATATATTGTTTTTTATGAGGGGTTTATAGAATTATATAAACTATTTTTGGGCTTATTTAGTATGTAGTGTAGTCAGAGCTGGGCACTAAATACATTGAATGTATTTAAATACTAAATACATGGGAGAAATGTATTTAAATACTAAATACATGGGAGAAATGTATTTAAATACTAAATACATTTTACGAATGTATTTAAATACTAAATACATTTTACGAATGTATTTAAATACTAAATACATCAATTGTATTTAAATACATTTGTAAATACATTTTAAATACACACAAATTTTAACATGTCCGAAAAAAATGAATTTTCTTAGGATTTCCTTAGATTTTGGGTTTCCTTAGAAATTTCCTTCTCAGGCCTAAATTTCCTTTAAATAAGGAAATTTCCTTGAAAGTGGAAACACTGGTTCATTGTAACATCAGGATTGCCTGATAGTTGGGCGGGTTTATGGCCAAATTAACTAATAAAGTATTTACATTTTTATATGAGTATTTAAATACACACAAACCTCGATTTCCCGGACTAAAAGGGGGGAGCACTGGTCCGGGAACCGCAAAAGTCCGGAATCGCAAGTAAAAAAAAAAAAAAAAAAAAAAATATATATATATATATATATACATATATAAATATATATTTATATATATATATATATATATATATATATATATATATATATATATATAGTATATATATATACACATATATATATACATATATATTATATATATATATATATATATAGTCCGATGCCATTACCCACCCCCGGACGTTTATCCTACTCTAGTATTTACTGTCTGGCAACCGACAGTATCAACTACCCCGCCGCGGACTTTTACGTCCGCTGAGCATGCTGCCACCTGGCGGGAGGCAGCAGAGTGTTCAATAGTCTCAAGAGACGTTCCTGCACCAGGGGCAGTGGGGGTCCAGGGAACTAACGAGGCTGTGCAGGTGAACCGTGAGTGTCCGTGTGCCCAAATGTAAACAATACGACCGCTGAGCATGCTGCCACCTGGCGGGAGGCAGCAGAAAGTGTTCAATAGTCTCAGAAATGTTCTTGCACCAGGGGCAGTGGGAGTCAGGTGACTGACGGAGGCTGTGCAGGTGAACCGTGAATGTTGTGTGCCCAAATGTAAACAATACGACAGCTGAGCATGCTGCCACTTGGCGGGAGGTGCGGACACTGACCACCCCGGGGTGACAGGAGACGCTCGGACCGCCGGACAACTTGGTCAATTTACGAACAGGACCAGGCATTTCAACGTGAAAAAAAAAAAAAAAAAAAAAAAAAAAAAAAATTGGCCGAGACTGACATATCCCTGGACCTCGAATTTTGTCCGGCAAATCCGATATCCGGGAAATCGAGGTTTGTGTGTACTCATAAAAGTATTTAAATACATGAAAACCAATGTATTTATAAATACAGTTCTAAATACCCAAATGTATTTAAATACTGCCTAGCTCTGAGTGTAGTATTGTCAGTTTGTCTTAGTTCCTTGTTCATCGTGGAAGGTGTCAGTGGTAGCAGCGGCGTGAGATCCCCGCCCCGCCCCCTGATGCAACAGGAGCACAGTGGTGATTGCCTAGGACAGGGTAAGAAACTGCTCCTTGCCTTTTTATACCTCACTAGTGTTTGCCGGGTTAGGGAAAATAATGAAATGTTGACCAACAGCTCCGTACTGGGCAGCAACAGGAAACCTCTTGGAGTGTTGACAACAATGATTGCATTACAAGTTATCCAACTACTGAATTAGTTTGTTTGTTTTATTTAGGCTGAAAATTTCAGTCCTGGTCAAGAATTATGGCACGGTTTTATGTTGTACTTTAATCTCTATTTATATTTGTATCACAGAAATGGTACTCAATGGAACTCACACCATCAAGGTCATCCATAGCTCGGAAATGCCCATTTTTTGTCTTTTCGTGGTTCTTCCTGCCTCCTGCAATCCTCTCATCCATCCTTTGCATTGTTCATTCTGTACTCCCCTGTAGGTGTACTTCCACCTCACATGTGATTATGTATTTATGTTTGCCTTCAAAATGGTATGACATCTTTGTAGAGGTAAGTTTTGTGGACAGTGTGAACTTCCCTGCATCTTCATTTTAGTAGAGATAGATCATTATCTGCATAGGGATTACAATAATTCAGAAAGTGTAAACCATCCTTTTTGCGTACTGTTCAGAGATTTGTCACATAGATACCAGTAGCAGTATGTATTTGCATTCTGAATTCGTGTCATTTTGTGGCCTTTGTATTTGTGCCATAACATTAGCATTAACTTTTAAGTGAAGAATAAGAAATGGTCTTTTGCTAATACTGCATATCGGTGTTGCAAGTTAACAAGAAGAAATATGAAACAATTTCTTATCCAATATAAAGAAATCCTATGCTGTCATGAGGATGGGTTTTAAGGGTTTCTGAAGCACGTTGTTTCATGTTTTCAATGTGCTGATGGAGTGCTGTTGTCAGGGCTTGCTGGGGTGCTAGAAGTTATGCTATTGTAATAATGAACAATTGTCTTCCTTTATAATTATGTACATAGGTATATATTATGTAGTGTGGTCAGAGCTGGCCAGTATTTAAATACATTGGTTTTCACGTATTTAAATGCCTTATTGAGCATTTGTATTTAAATACTCATAATATATAAATTAAATACTTTTTTATCAGTCAATTACTCAATAATCTCAATTAATATCAATTACTCAAGTTAATTAATCAGTTAATTAAATATACAATAGGAAAGTATCCTTTATCATTTAACAAGCATTTTATATTGTTAATCATGAATTACTGAATATATGTTAAAATTTGTGTATTTGAAATGTATTTACAAATGTATTTAAATACAATTAATGTATTTAGTATTTAAATACATTCGTAAAATGTTTTTAGTATTTAATACATTTTTCTCATGTGTATTTAGTATTTAGTATTTTAATACATTCAATGTATTTAGTGCCCAGCTCTGAGTGTGATTCATCATTTGTACTTCATGTTTATCAGTTGTGCAGATTATTTTATCCCACATTTTATTTCAAGAATTTAGTTCTTGATATTTGAAAATGTGTCTAGTTTTTGTTCATGGTTTATATAATATAATATATATATATATATATATATATATATATATATATATATATATATATATATATATATATATATATATATATATATATATATATATATATATATTATATATATAATATATATATATATATATATATATATATATATGCCTGTAGGCAGTGGTGACCCAGGGCTCGGATGGTAGGCTCTGGAG
The DNA here is from genome assembly GCA_016584305.1 of Chionoecetes opilio. Taxonomy (NCBI): domain Eukaryota; kingdom Metazoa; phylum Arthropoda; class Malacostraca; order Decapoda; family Majidae; genus Chionoecetes; species Chionoecetes opilio. The sequence continues at coordinate 849,228 of JACEEZ010009483.1, read as the reverse complement.
GTTCACTTGAGGGCTGTGATGGTTGGTCCTCGCCCGTGGTGGCGCAGGCAGGATTCTTATAGTGACTCCTGTGATTAGAGGCTCATGCCACCCCCCCCGTGTCCTCGGATGCACTCGCAATCGAAGGTAGAGTTGATGGGTAGGGCATGTGGGTGTTCTTTGGCCACTCGACGGTGCAGAAAGGTTTTGGTTTTCTTCGGGGATCGAACTCGGGTCACCGAGACTGCCAGTCAGAGACGCTAACCACTCCGCTACTGCCTCCCCCATCGGTCTGGTCTAGTCTACACCGACGCCTGTTCCTTGACAATCCTCCAAGGGGGTGACCACGGCAAAGTCTCCATTGGCACCTGTCCATGCATCTCATTCTCATAATATATCTTCTAATACTCTCACTTTTATAACTTATTACGTACTTACATTTTATTTTGGCCAAAAATTAGGGAAGTTTATTTGTTATAGTTTATTTTGTACTCACTTCTGTATTGCTAATCTGCTATATCCATGTATGACCGTCTAGAGTCTAGACATTATTACATATGTATATTTTCATAATGCCTGAAGTTATATTCAGTTGATTAGTCAAAATGTGATGTTCTGTACCATGTGCGTGTGGTAGTTATGTCATCTGGCACACCCAATGAAAGCTTGAACCAAAGTGTTTGTGTATGAAATTGTAGATACCAAAGTGAATCATATGAAGATTACATTATCTTTATGATGGTGCCCCCTCAAAGCCTCCTGTTTTATTGTTGACAAATAGAGATGATTCACAGTGTTACATGTGAGGTGTCAGTGAAGTGCGCAGCAGGGAGTGAGGGGGGGGCAGTCACAGCAATGCATGGCGGGCATCAAGGGTTGGCATCGTATGTGGAGACCGGCACGGGTTGGGGGAGAGATTCTAGTGCCTACTGGTCTTGTGGAATAAAGGGGAAAGGAGACTAAGATAAAGATACTTTGATCCTATCTAGACACTTTGCAAGTACCAACTACAAGGTTATTGACTATACAAAGCGCCACCACGCCAGGACGAACTTGGTGGGATCGAACCGCTGACCGAATGCAGGGACTCTGCACGCGAACCCGTAGTGGGGGGAAAGGAGACTGCTTTTTCTAATATTATATCAGTATGTAGTAGTAAGTATATGTATGTATGTGTGTGTGTGTATTATGAGAATATCAGTGTCATACAAATTCTTTCATGAACGTGGGAAACAGACTGAAGATGGATCTGCACAGGTGACAAGTCCTTTTGCTGCACTAAGAAAAGACTGATTTGTACGATTGACAGTTTTATAATGCATGGAGTATGATACTGATTAAAGCTTACAATATATGACAGAGGTTACGCAGTAAATAGATTAAAATACATGGCATTGTATATTACCGAGCAGTAACAGAGAATGTGAAAAAAAGAGGATTGTGGGGGGGGGGGGGTCTGACATTCTTATATTTATTACATACCAGCCGCAAAGCCGCCCACCGGGCGGACTTTTTGGCTAGCTCCTGCGGAGGGCTATTGGTGGGCCTTTGGCCCACCACCTGTGTTTGGTGGGCCATAGGCCCACCAAACACAGACTCTCCAGATAGCCCCTTCTAACTTTCCTGAAATCATGGATGTAGAAATGTATGTATTAACGCCAACCCATTCACATCACCCCCAACCCATTCACTCTCCCATTACCCATCACCCCCCACCCATTCACTCACCCATTACCCATCACCCCCCACCCATTCACTCATCCATTACCCATCACCACACACCCATTCACTCACCCATTACCCATCACCCCCCACCCATTCACTCACCCATCACCCCACACCCATTACCCATCACCCCACCCATTCACTCACCCATTACCCCATCACCCCACCCATTCACTCACCCATTACCCATCACCCTACATCAAGGTTTCCTCAATTCTCGCAACCCACTTTTTTTTCACGATTATCGCTAATAGGCTGCTAAAAAAGAAGAAGAAAAAGTGATCGGATCATCTCATAAATGGGCTTAAAACCTTCCCCTGGTCAACCTGATTCCAAAAATGTGGTATATGATGGGATTCCGCCACGGGGGGCGGAACCTATACCACATACACACACACACACACTTTCGCTTATATTATTATTATAGATGAAAAGCCTACAAATGATTAATAGGAAGCGGATCTCAGTACAGGCCATCCATTTCAGACAAATAAGCATGGCAAAGTTATCATTTCTATAGATGGTCGATGTGGGAAGTAATTAGAAGCAGGGATGGGTAGATGGATCGCATACAATGTAAAATGTTGGATGAATATTCATTATCAAACCACAGGTGGTAGTTTGTTTTTTGTTTTTTTGCCGATAATAAATCGATCATATTAATTGCCTATCATCTGTGGCCTGTAAAGTCTGAGGCCGTGAGACCTACACGTGGTAGTCCCTGTAAAAAAAAAATATATATATATATGAGATTCCCGCTTTTCGCTTTAAAAAATCTGGGCTGGATCACATTTCATTACTATCTTTACTCCAGCTTCCATTACTTGCTGTATAAGGTACAATATGCCTCTATGGGAGACATACATATTTTTTTTACCTTTGGTGTATAGGACGCAGGGTGGTTTTGAGACCCTTTTTTTCTGGAAAAAAGTGTCATACCCCAAAAATATGGTAGCTTTTGTGCCTTTTTGCACAGTAGAGACACTTCCTTCTTCCTCACAACAGATGAATGCTGCTCAGGTTATACTTATCATATTAGAACATGTTATTGCATTATATTGTTCACACTACCACAATTATCATGACTCCCACTTATCTCATTCACATACAATGTTATTCACTGCCCAGTAAAATAGAAGGCGTGACACAAAGATATGAGTGAACGAAACTGACCTTACCCACCACACTAACCACAAAGTTGATGAAATAATATTAAAAGAAGGAACACAACGAGCTATACCTCACAGGTGTTTTGATGTCTGGCAACACAACGCTTGGTAAGGAAACACTTGCCACAAACATCACACTTGTACTTCCTTTCACCAGTGTGGGTGAGCATGTGTGTGTTAAGATTGGTTTTCAGGGTAAATGTGGTGCTACTTTAGTATGCATTCTACCGTTGTTTCTACCTTAGTATGCGGTCTACCGGCTGCTTCTACTTTAGTATGAGGTCTACCGCTCTACCACGCTATACTGTGGGTTTAATGGATTATTTTCATCGGAGAATAACAATTTTTTTATTTATTAATCAATTAACAATAACATCACATTGCTAATTATAATACAATAGTATATCATGCATGAACAATTAGCGGTATACATTACGAATATCGTTCACAAATGCTATAAACAAATCAGGTTCATCTTTTCTGAACACTTTCCAGCAAAAATGATTAAGGTGTGACTGCAACAGTTCCTTGCTAACACCTCTCATGTTCTTTAAAATACGTGTTTTGGCATCCAACCACGATCGTTCTATGCCTTGAGCTCCTGTTACTGGATCCACGTAATTTTCTTGGTGATTCACTGTACTATGGCGATAACCCAGATTATTTAAGTTTTCATATGCAGGCCATTCATCAGAGTGAATCACTGAACCGGCTTCACATTCCCGCTGAATGATGGGAATCAGAGTATTTCTGTCACGCCGTTCCACATGAAAATAACGGCAATCAGAGCCTTGCTCAAGGCCAAATACCCAAGGCCCATCGATTCGGCATCCATGGTTCCTGTTGTTTTGTATGTCTGCGTCGCTGTCTTCAGAGATGGGAGCAGTATCGCCATTCAGCATTCTCCCACGATTGTATTTCCGCCTTCCGGCAAATCTTGCCTCGTGTTGTTTCAATCTGGATCGGTCAATCTGGATCGGGTTGTCGTCTGTACCAACCATCTTGCCTCTTGCACGATATGATACGATGCTTCCACACACTTCTCGGCACATATTATACCAGTCATTTACTGTGGCGGAAGACCTCTCTGTTAGAGTTACTGCTTGGGCCATGGGTATTTCCATAACAAAAAGAAACACCAGTTCTAAGATTTCACACAAACTCAGCTTGCTGTTTAATTTGTTGTTCATATCCGTATAATGGAATAATGCATTCCCTTGCCGAACAGAACGTGTCGTTTGGCACCCTTTACGTGGACAGCGAAGTACAGGCCTGAATTCTCCACCTCTCTCACGCTTTCGTTTTTCCTGCATGATACTACCACATCGATGACATGGATCTGCTTGCTGTGGTGCATCCAGAAGATTATTACTACGAAGAAATGCAACTGCAGTTTCTTCTGACTGTAGAACACGTCGGTAAAGATCTTTCAACTTCATTGTGGAGTGAAATACACGTAGGTGGAAGTTTGGGACTAAACTGAGGAGTCGCCTTTGTTCACCTTATATAGGACAACTGTGAACTATGATAACCTGACCTGTGTTAACTACCTGACCCATGACCTGTGGACCAGTAACTAATCCCTTCAGATGCAGGGGTAGGGGACCTGTGGACCAGTGTAGGAGTAGATCACACGGTTCACACCCCACACCACTGTAGACTGCGGTACTGCGGTAGAACGCATACTAAAGTAGCACCGTAAATGTTTTCCTACACTCCTGACACTCAAAAGTTTCTCACACCAGTGTGGGTGAGCATGTGTGTTTTAAGGCTGGTTTTCAGGGTAAATTTTTCCCCACACTCCTGACACTTATGGTTTCTCACACCAGTGTGGATGAACATGTGCTGCATGAGTTAATTTTTATAAGCGAACACTTTACCACAATGGTCACACGTCAGCCCTGTCTTGCGTGTATGGGTGAGGATGTGTGCAGTAATGCCAGCCTTACAGGAGCACACTTTCCCACAGTCGTCACAAGTGTAGGTCCTCACGCCCTCCATTGCAACACTCTGGGAGCACACTTGTAGCAGGAGGCGTCAGTTGGTCCTGCAGGTACCCTGGTGGAGGCCGGCCAGATGACCAAGGGATGGAACCAGCATCTCCGAATAAGATGAAAGCAGGAAGGAGTCCTAGAACATAAGAACATAAGAAAATAAGGAAGCTACAAGAGGCCGTGAGACCTACACGAGGTAGTTTCTGTTACTTAACACTACCTACATCCACCTTTCATCCACATCCATGAATTTATCTAGCCTCCCTTTAAAGCTCTCTAATGACTCTGCACTAACTACCTGTCTACTGAGTTCATTCCAATCATTCACCACCCTATTTGTGAAACAGTTATTCCCTATTTCTTTTTTAAATCTACGCTTTTCCAGCTTGAATCCGTTACTTCTTGTTCTACCCTGGTTAATAGCCTTAAGAACTTTTCCTACCTCTCCTTTATTAAATCCCTTTATCCACTTAAAAACTTCTATCAGATTGCCCCTTACTCTACGCCTCTCGAGTGAGTGTAAATTTAATAGCTTCAATCTCCTTTCATAACTAAAGTTACGTATTCCTTGAGTCATTTTGGTCATCCTTCTCTGCACTGATTCTAACAAGGCTATATCCATCCTGGGTAAATTTTTACGATAGGACCAAACTTCCCTACACAATAGGGAGCATGGTTTTTGTTTACCTTATTGTATTCTTAGAGACATTTTCTCTTTGAGCTTTCCGTCGCAAATCAATAGTTTCGGTGATATGAACATTTTAGGTGGGAGGAAGAATACATCTCCTTGTTTACAAAATGCCTCCTTCTTCCTCTTTTTGTGACCTGCATCGCTTTTGTTTCGGAGGCGCACCCGTGGCTACCTTACCTTACCTTACCTAACCTAACCTTACCTAACCTAACCTAACCTTACCTTACCTTAACTAACCTTTAACCTCCTAACTGGGTCCAATAGGTGTCTTGCACGTGACGTCACAGCCCTTGTTGTGGCTGCGACAGACGCGGCTTCAAGCCAAATGCCGCCCGTCGGAGCGAGCTGGAGGACCAACAAACTCCACTTGCCGCCCGTGTTTGCCAGCTTATGGTAATTTTCCCCTATACAGGGAGGTCCCGAAGATACGAGCAGTTAGGTTCCACCTGGCATACTCGTAAAGCGAAATCTCGTATAACGAAACACATAACTAATGGTAAAACATAGATTTGGTTCCAAGACCCCATCAATTAAAAGAAAAAAAGAGAAAAAAAAGATGTTTTTCAAGCTAAAATAAACAAACACAACCTTGTTGCAAACACAACAAACACACAGCGTCTATATTACCCACACTGTACTACCTATTCTGTAGAAAAATCATTCTGAAAGAGAAAATAGCACACAAAATAACATAACTGCACATTAATTAAACATAAAACATGCATAACAAGCAAAAAAGACGTTGTAATGTAGGGGACGCCCCATGATACAAGAGAAGATAAGATAAGATTTTCATCCTATCTAGACACTTTGCAAGTACCAACTACAAGGTTATTGACTATACAAAGCGCCGCCACATCAGCACGAACTAGGCGGACTCGAACCGCTGACTGAATGCACAGGGACGCTGCACATTGCGAACTCACGTCTCTACCAACCTTGCCACCCTGACGGGCTGATACAAGAGAAGGTAGTGTAGCGGTCCCAAGGTTGGGGCTGCACACCTGCTAATTACCCCTAAAGGTCAGGCCGCGCCATATGCTTAATTACCCTTCAGGTCACGCCTTGCTAGGGGTGACCTGACTGCGGTCCCAAGGTTGGGGCTGCACACCTGCTAATTACCCCTAAATATCAGGCCGCGCCATATGCTTAATTACCCTTCAGGTCACGCCTTGCTAGGGGTGACCTGACTGCGGTCCCAAGGTTGGGGGTGCACACCTGCTAATTACCACTAAATATCAGGCCGCGCCATATGCTTAATTACCCTTCAAGTCACGGCTTGCTAGAGGTGACCTCACTGGGGTCAACCAAATCTCCCTTTGTCCAGCCCGGGAGTGGTAGGGCGCGCATTTTGAGCTTGATAATTTTACTCACCCAAGTTTGAATGTCGTATCATTGGATTTTCGATCTCGTATATTGAAAATAGACCCTAATTTACACCTCTCGTATCATCGGATTCTCGTATATCGAATGCTCGTATAACGGGACCTCCCTGTATATGTTTATATGCCCCTATAATAAATAAATGTCTATCAGTATAAAAGATATACTGTTATCTTCGGAAATGCTTGTTCTATAATATTATCAAATAAAAAACCCGGAAAAGCGCGGTGTGAAGCACATTGTCTAGCCGCACTCCTCTCACCCGCCACTGCCAGGAGCTGCACAGACATTATCATGGTCAAATAGGTCAGAAATGGGTGCTAAGCTCTCTGCAAAGGCACAGCTTTCTTGCTGTATCCATGAAGGATGCAAGTATATGTCACATCGAAAAAAAAATATATCAGAAACACCCAAAATTCCCCAAGTAGTACTACATTTTTCTCCGAGTCTCCGTGTATTTGTATAGGGCCGGGCTGGGAGGCTCACTCGTGTGACGTCGCCAGCAAGTTTCCCGCCACGGCTGGAATGGGGCTGTTGTTTTTCCCGCGCTTTTTACAAAAGTCATGTTTCTAGGGAAATAAGACGTGGAAATGAATAATTTTTTGTGGATTAGGTATTTTGAATGAACATTCAACATAATTATGCAAAGAAAAAATGGGTCTGGACGATTACTTTAACGCTAATTTATACATGGTTCTAATTTATTTATCAGAAAACGAAATATATCAATGGAAAGCTAATGAAATTCCGCTTCTATTGATATTGTCCATGTAAAATGTTTTCGAGCAAAATATTAAATGGGAGCTGGAGTTGATGAATATTAAGTTCATGCATATTTCTTGAGTCTCATAATGGCCTTTCTTTAGTGTGTTTTACGGTTTTTTATTTGATAATATTATAGAACAAGCATTTCCGAAGATAACAGTATATCTTTTATACTGATAAACATATTTGGTAGGGGAAAATTACCATAAGCTGGCAAACACGGGCGGCAAGTGGAGTTTGTTGGTTCTCCAGCTCGCTCCGACGGGCGGCATTTGGCTTGAAGACGCTAGATCGTGACGTCAGTGCAAGACACCTTTAATAAAAGTTTAATAAAATACCAAACAAAAGCGATGCAGGTCACAAGAAGAGGAAGAGGGCGGCATTTTGTATACAAGTAGACGTATTCCTCCTCCCACCTTAAATGTTCCATATCTCCGAAACTATTGATTTGCGACGGAAAGCTCAAGGAGAAAATGTCTCTTAGAATACAATAAGGTAAACAAAAACCATGCTCCCAATTGTGTAGGGAAGTTTGGTCCTGTCGTAAAATAATACCCCATCCTGTAATATGGAGACCAAAACTGAACTGCATAGGTGAGGTCTGACTAGAGCCAAATAAAGCTTTAGAATAACCTCAGCACTTCTACTTTTAACACTCCAGTGGTAATGCTCCTCCTAGCGTGGAACTGACCTGTAGACTCTTCACCTCAACACCCTGAGCCTGCCAACGCTTGTCTTGGTGTCCCTGTCCGATAGCACCGCCTCGCCTCGCCTCCCTCAGGACGTGTTACGGTGTTAGTAGAAGGGCAGGGATGTCGGGAAGTGGGATCGACGGGATCGTCTTCTGTTAGTACCAAGGCTAGTATAACTTTCTAGTATCCTTGGTTAGTACCAAGGATAGTACATCTATGTACTATCCTTGATTAGTACTGTCACCGTCACTACTGTGTGCGTGCACTGTGCAGGCCCTGCAGGGTTCCCAACTTCCCACTTGTCACTAAATTTTCAGAAATCCCAAGACTGACCCTAAAAATCACAAGATAGACAAAAACATCCCAAGGTCTTTAAAATAAACATCGAAACTGAATCCTAAATACGGTACATATGCTTACCTTGAGATAAACTACTGGAGAAATATTTGAATAATCCCCCAAAAATCCCAAGATAGACAAAAAAATATCCCAAGGCCATGGCCAAATCCCAAGTTCTTGGGAAAAATCCCAAGGAGTGGCATCCCTGACTGTAGTATCCACATGAATGATGAGTACGCATGATAAGTGTTCTATATAATCTGATGAATGGAGAGATAACAGTCATTACCATCACACTGTTATTTCTATTGTCATCATTTAAATAAGTGCATCCATTTCATAAAAAATGTATTATAGGTAGGTAGGGTAACCTACAGCGCTTATCCGCTGTTTTAACGGGTAAATTACGCAAAAAAAAAATAATAAACTATAATTTTCAAGTTGATTGCATGTATTATTAGTGGCTATAAATGTGATGCAATAATGTGTGGTTGGGCCGAGAACAGCTGGGAAGACCCCGCGGCGTGCAGGCAGGCGTGCAGCGGCAGCAGCAGCAGCAGTGTTGTCAGCTGTGCCGATGAAGTAGGCGGCTGGGAGGCGCGGCGGTGCGAGGCTTTATGGACCACAGGTGCAGGAAGCGGGTCAGGGACGCCAAGAAGAAGGCTCGGCCAGGTAAGCAGGTGTACCCAGGTGTGTGGAAGCAGTGTTAGGCCGTGAAGGACACACTGGGGGCAGGGCCCGGCGTGCCTGTCACAAGTCACGTAGACACCAGCGTGACGGCCTCGTGGTGCTGCGGTGTCCTTAGGGCCTCACCCGCGACGCCCCCGCTGCCCTGGGGTATGCGGGGGCGTCCACCACCCACTCAGGACCATTGCACACTGACGTGAGCCGGCCGGGAACACCCTCAAGGCAGCCCCCCAGCCCGCCGTCATGAGGGCTCTAGAAAGTGTTGCCTCATATAATAGTTTGTTGTGCCAGTCCCACCCAATACAACACACCTGTTCCTCCCCTACAACGCTGTGTGGCTGGAGGGAGGCAGGACACCCCACACCTGTAGGCACGTCACAGGTCACAGCGTGGAGATGGCTTTGTTCTTGGTTCAGCCAATGGCCATGGCCTGCAAGGGAGTAGGGACGCTGTATCCCATGCCCACGGCCCTGAGCCAGCCTGGAGTATGTGGCGGAGTTACCTGGGCAACAATTATTGGAAATGAGGCAACAGGCAAACCAACACCATTGTTACTGTAGTCTAACAGCAATATTGCCAAGTCATCCTTTGTGTGTAAATATTTGCCTTCTCAGTATTACCAGTACCGCAGTAAGGAATTAAGGCTTCCAGTAACCCTTTAGACTGATGATGTAGCCTCCCCATGTGGCATCCAACCTCTTCTTGAACCGACACCTTTGTTTGTTCCCAAGCCTGGCAAAGACTGGCCCTGATCCCTGGAGTCTGCCTTTGTGTAGCGCTCCTTGACTGTGGCCTTGAGGCTCCTTCTCTTCAGAGCTGACCTATTCTGTCTGCACTCCTTTGTTTGATTCATATTGCTTAATCGTCACATCAACTATTTCAATGGGTTTTTCTACCATTTTAGTAACTGTCATATTAAAGTGATGGATCAGTGAAAAACAGTTGCTTGAATTCATCTTGATAATTTTCATAATTTTATTTATCTTTAATATTTTGATTTGAGAGTCACCTGTTAAGTAAAATTGAATGTGTCACAAATATATTTAGTCCTTTTGACCAAGTAGACAAAGCATGACTATTGACTAGTGGTGGCTGCTGTCTGTTCTGAATTTCTGATACTTCTATTTCAAGCATTGGAAGAAGATACCATAAGGCTAAGAAATTTCATTCCCACTTTTATATTATTGATGTAGGTATGGGTATATGTGCAGTTTAGACCAATACACGATCGGTGGGTTTAAGTATCCTGAACGTTTAGTTATGATAAGAAGTATTGGTATTATTCTAGTGTTTGCCCATACTCCCCCTCTCTCACAAAACAAGCTTGGGGACCTGGGGGAATGCGGGATATTTGGCTGGGGTACAAATTATGCATCGCAACGACATCGTTTTTGAGTTAGGGGTGTTGAAAAAATTTGTGTGAGATGTGTGAACCTGACGATCCTCACAGAATGATGACCGAAGGGTCGAGAACCCCCTCCAACCCCTCGCTAGGAGGTTAGGTTAGATGTGTTTAGGTTAGGATAGATTTGGTTAGGTAAGGGTAAGTTATATTTGGGTAGGGTAGGTTAGATTTGGTTAGGTTAGGTTATCGGTGGGTCAAGCCCCCCGCTAGGTTAGGTTAAATTTGGCTAGGTTTGGTTAATTTTGGTTAGGCAAATTTCTCTAGATATAAGGAAATTACCCTAGGTCTAGGGAACCAAGCCCCCCCCACCCCGCCTACACAACTCTTAAATTACGTGTTTCCGACGCATAACTTGTTCCCCACCCGAAAACCCTGCATTCCCACAGGTCCCAAACTTGTTTGGGGGAAGTGGGAGAGTAGGTATGGCAAACACTAGAAATTTACCAAAGTATCTCTAACCCCATATTACCTGATGCTTTACCTAGGACACAGAGTCACATTCAGGTCACCAAGTTTACCCTTTACCATATTAGTCCATAGGTACACATTCTATCAGCCAAGCTTATGATCTTCCTCTAACAATTCCATATCCTTCATTTGATGTAACCATCCTGTTGTAACATCCCGTTCCTCTCCCCTTCCCTCACCGTTTCACACTTTCTCTATAACCCCTCCCTTTTTTTATGCTTTGCCATAGTGCCATATGACCTCTGATGTCTGGCACATTTCCCCCTTTTTGGCATTAAATCAATCATCAATATATCAGCCAAGCACACAAAAAGGGTGAGCATGTAGGTAGACTGTGTGCCATCTCATCTCATGCACAAGCTGGAGCCTGCAGAATATCAGCAAATTACTGCATTTAGGATTTTTTCTCTTGAAAGCAGATCAAGGACTATAAAGCAATGTTTTTTGGGAAAGCCCACATAATGTTGACTGAATTATTACAAGAAAATATTAGGAAAGGAGGAGTTCCAATGATTTATTGTTATTTCATGAAAGGAAATTTCATGTCATTGAAGTCAAGCATTTTACAACAAAACTATGGACGGAATGCCATTGCCACCACCTTAATCAATTATGAAACAATCTATCGAATGTTCCAATGCAGTGTTATTGCTGCACCTGTCTCCCCATACATGAACTTTTTGTTACCTCCGCCAAGGAGGTTATGTGATTGTTCGGTTTGTTAGCAGGATTTTGCAAAATGTTATGGATGGATTTGCAGGAAAATATTACCAGAGGTGGGGGTTTGGCCTGATTTAGAAGTGATTTACTTTTGGAGTCAATTTGGATCCAGGTCTTGATCCAGGAGTTTTTAAATGATGTCCTGGGGCCTCATCATATGCTGCCTTCAAGGTAGAGCCCAACACCAATTTTGGCATCTATGCACTCTCTCTCTTAACTTCAAGCTCCCTCAGTCCCCTTCTCCACCCACCTTTCTTCTTCTTTCGGTTTAACGTCAGTTTTTCACATACCGTAAATGGCGGCTATACTTGCCGTATAAGTCGGCCCCAAAAATACGGTTGGCCACTGGTAGGCCAAAGCTTGAATGTGGATAGGCTACGGTACGGTATACGGTAACCTGTCGCAAAAGCACATAACACCACACCACTTATATGAAGATATGAATCTTTACTATAGGTCCCCCTCTTGTTTTCACTTGAAAAACACCCTAGTCCCCTGATAGTACCGATGCATACTGTATATTATAGTAAAACACGGTAGTACCTATGACTGGACTGCACTTACCGGTGCCCTCCGCCATTTGCATTCGCCAGTGTTTACAGTGTGTCATCAGCTGTTGGAAACAGCTGTGGGTGGAACTGTCGCTAAACATCTTCTCCAGTTATCGCTTTTGCTCTGGAAGTGGCGCATATTATAGTTGTCTGACTGGAGTTACGGTAGTAGGTGTACAGCGATTGTTAGTAGTGCTGTTCCGCTTGTTTGGCACTCGATGGTAAAGGTTCGCATTTTATCCTTGCCATATAAGTCGACCCATAGTTATGGAGATATTTTTTCAGGCTCAAAGAGTCGACTTGTACGCCGCCATTTACAGTAATATTTGATGAGGTTAGACGGCTGATAATACGCTTCCAGCTATCTCTATCTGTTCTAAACCCTAGAGTTTCCAATTCCATTCTTAGGACAAATCTCTGGTTTCCAGCGTCTATACTTACAATTCAAAAAGTGCAGACGGAGGAGAAAGCAGAGTGCTGAATTCATTAAAATGGAATTAACTTTTGGAGGTGTAAGGGTATCAATAATGCAAGTACCGTTGCATTTATTAGAAATCTTTAGTTTAATTTGCTCATTTAGCCTTGACGGAGGTATGCGTTCTTGGAGTGCTCTTGTTTGAATAATAATTTACACTTCCTCTTGCTTTTATAGAACTGATGTTAATGAATGTTTAATGAACTGTTGTTGAACGAGTGGTTACTTTTTTACAGAACTTTGTGTAGAAAAAGGAGTATGGACCAAGCTTGACTACAAGACCAAGTTTGACTGCAGTATAGACAAAGTTAAGGATTCAGCCGAGCGTATCCATGTGGATGAAGTGTCCATTGATGAGTTTATTGAGCGCTATGAGAAGCCGTACAAGCCTGTCGTCATCAAGGGAGCCACAGACTCCTGGAAGGCTCAGTATAAGTGGACTCAGGATGTAAGATTCCCATCATTTTTTGTATGAATATCTAGTTTTTCATGACAGATTGTGTATTACTTAGCACCATGGATTGAGATAATTTTTGTTGATACCGTGAGTAGTAGAAATGTACAACTTTTTGTGTTGCCTACAATTGCCTGATTTATTTTTCCTTTAACAGAGACTTGCCAAGAAGTACAGAAACCAGAAGTTCAAATGTGGAGAAGACAATGAAGGCTTTAGTGTTAAGATGAAAATGAAGTATTATATCCAATATATGAAGGCAACTGATGATGATAGTCCTTTGTACATTTTTGACAGTAGTTTTGCTGATGTAAGTATTTTAATTTTTCATGTAGTTTTTGTTTCCAGAATGGATACAACTGTGATTGCTTAGTATCCTTCTGTTTTTTACTTCCATTAGCATCAAGCTGTGGCCTTAATGTTATCTGTTGGAGATAGATGAAGCAGTTCAAAAGAGGATAAGAAAGGCAATTGCTATATTGGAGATTTGTGTTTTTTGGGAATAGTAATTTTGACACATTGTAATGACTTTGAATAGATGGCTCTGCTTACATAAGGTCTCACCACATTTTGCACAACTCAGTGGAGAAGAAAGCTTTTAATGACCTACGTGTTGCAGCATGTTCGACGAAAGAAAATCTTAGACGACTATGAAGTGCCCAAGTATTTTCGTGATGACTTATTCAAGTACACGGGAGAAGACCGGCGTCCCCCCTACAGGTGGTTTGTGATGGGGCCCGGGCGCTCCGGCACCGGCATCCACATTGACCCTCTGGGGACCAGTGCTTGGAACTCCCTGGTCAGAGGTCATAAACGGTGAGTTACCTTGTGTCAAATGTAATCTTGTTATTGATCTCAACATTCGAACTAGCCGTGAAACAACTATTGGTTGTAGGCTTAGGGTTTATTTTCTTGTTTCACATGTACACCTATACAGATTTCTCTCACTTAACGATTGGGATACTGTATCAATTTCCCCATGTTCAAAATTTTAAAAGTTTTTCAGTTGTACCGTAGTTGATACATTTATAATTTCGATAGATGTTTTTTGCTAAAAAGGTTTAGATTGATATGATTACCATGATAACACCAGCTTGTAAAGCCTTAGGGAATTCAGACGTAGCAGATGTTCCCCAAGAAATATCTTATCATCAAACCTAATTTCAAAGTCAACCTGAAAAAAAGAACCCTTCATCCTAACAAGTGGTGCCAGGGTATTGCACTTCCACCAGTAATAGAGCAAGTCACTATCAAGACCACAGAAATGCTAGTGCTTTCCTTGGCTGTCTTTGTACATGCGCCAGAGTTTCATGGCTAGTTTGTGTTGCAGATGGTGCTTGTTTCCTACTGATACCCCCAAGGAGCTGATTCGGGTACCTAATGCTGAAGGAGGGAAGCAAGTGGGTGAGGCCATCACATGGTTTCACATGGTGTATCCTCGCACTCAAAACCCCACGTGGCCTGAGAAGTACCGGCCGGTGGGTCTTACTGATTTTCTCTCCTGATTTCCATTGGGGAACAAATGTGTCAGAATTGGGTTTTAACTGCAAGTTACCACCAAGAATCATATGCCATTCATATTGGTGTTATTACATATTGCATGTCTAGATAGATCAAATGAGGGCACCACTGATTCCCCAACTCCTTTTGTTCCAAAGCCTTGCTGCTGGCTTGACTATTTTGCCAGATCAGTAGAGGTCATGTAATAGGGATTCCTAATAGGTTAACAGTTGATGAAGCAATACCACACTCATCACATGATAGGCACTGAATCACCATGCTCCAGTTTGTTCAACAGTTCAACTTTTCTTGGCACTACTACTGGTACCTGTATCTCATTGAAGCCATAGCTTGGGTTAGTGTCATAAATAAACAAAGAATCTCACAAAATTGACTACAACCGTAGCTGGCCACATAACCAGGTATATTCAGTACTGTGAGTGCATCTGGTTTGGTTATGGCTGACATACCACTGGGCCAAGACTCTCTAGTACCAGCTTAATGGTATTGGTAGCAACACCAAACATTGGAGTAGCAAAACTGCTAGGCACTTGTGACAGCCGTCTAAGATACTGACCAGCATCTTTGTTTCTATCTTTGCATTTGTTATTCATAATAATTAATGATTGTCAAATAGATCATAATAGCTCTTTACATCTTGATCCATGCACCACACATCACAGTGCTGCTTGAACTTGTATCCTGGACTTTGTTAACGCACTCATTCCGTCGCACGGTGCCACAAAGGTGAGGCTGAGAGGCTCTACAGAATTGCCAATTGATTTTGAGTAATTTGTCATACCTTCTCCCTAGATGTATTAATGGCAGTTGTGCCCTCATGATAGGCAGTGCTATGCGTTAACACAGCTCGCCAGGCTCCTCTCTGCTCTTCTTATGGTCCTTATGAAAGCCATGGCAGCACCAAACACTCATTGATCACCTTTAGGTGTATTAGGTATTGAATGTACAAGAACAAGTGTAACTGCAGTTGAGTTCACAACTCATGTAGGCTCTAGCAAAGAGTACTTATTGTTTGGAGTCGTCTGAGGCTTAGGGTCTAGTGCAGGGGTGGGGAATGTCCGGCCCGCAAAACCATTTGGTCAGGCCCTGCCAAGGCAACCACAGACGAGACTAAATCTAATAAATCTAGGAGCTTTTTTTTTTTTTCATACAAACATAGATTGTTATTAAGTGCATGCATAATACTTATAACGTAAATTTTAAGGGACAAGCACGTCCATTACGGGACGGATATGACACATAGATGATGGGACAGACACGTGTGGTTCTCGTCTGCCAAAAAAAGTAGGGTGATTTTTAAGTTGATAGTTTTGTATGGCCCGCTAATGATGTCATGAATATCCAAATGGCCCTTAGTAGTAAAATGGTTCCCCACCCCTGGTCTAGTGAATGGATTCCTCTATTCCTCAAAACCTCAGACAAGTACCTGGCTACAAAATCCAAAATCCATTTCACATCCGATGAGTCCAGAGCAGAATGTGAGCCCCAGTGTGGCCACAGCATGTGTCCATTGTACAGTGTGTGCAGGGACTGAGGTCATGACAACAGTGTCCTGTGACAGCTTCCTCACTACAATGCTATTTTGAATACTGATCACAGCCAATGTACATTTTCCATGGTAATGGTGAGCACTTGAGGTTACTGTATAAAAGATGAATAGTGTGAATGGAGAACTTGTAAAAAGTTGGCATATTACAGATAGATCAGAGAGGTGTAAGGGAGACGCTACACCTGGCTATTGTAGTGGAAAGGGGTGCATGTCAACTTTATTCATGAAAGATCTAGTCACACAGATACAAAAGAAAATAGTGCAACAGAGATCAATGGGAATGATACAAGATTTAATTGATCCTATGCTTAGGTAGAAAATATTATTCCAAGCATGGGAAAGTAAGACATAGGGAAATATGAGAAATGTTGTAATGGATTAGAGGGACCACTTAATATTTGAGGTTCATACTAATCATGATGAGAGTTTTCAGATTGAGCTGGTGCAGAACCCCGGGGAGACTGTGTTTGTGCCGGGCGGGTGGTGGCACGTGGTCATCAACCTGGACGACACCATCGCCATCACACAAAACTTCTCGTCAACCACAAACTTCCCCATAGTTTGGCACAAGACTGTACGAGGCCGTCCAAAGTTGTCCAAGAAGTGGCTTAGAGTGCTAAAGGTAGGAGTACAACCAAGAGTCCTAAACATTTCATTAGATCTCAGTGAGGAGTTTTCAGGAAACTAAAAGCTGACATACAGGAGCTCCCTTATTTAAGTGCAAAATTGATTCCTGGGGTTTGTAATTTAATATTTAAAAAGTTTTAGGGGTGCATTTTTCATCATAAACTACATTTCTCAGCATCTGTGAGATACAGAATGTTGCAGTCCACAGGTTAATGTATGTAGGTAGAGGAGTGTCTGTGCTTGAGTTTGTACCAGGCGTAAGATTTGGTCAGTTTGATATCAGCATTATCTTCAGTATCAAAGTGTGTACCTAAGCACTTCTTTGATGTGATGTTCCTGTTGTAAAAAGGAGCTTGAAGCAAGTGGTGTGTTTCTATATTTGCAGGAGAAGAGGCCAGACCTCGCAACCCTAGCGGAGAGTGTGGACACCTCCAAGGGCTGCGGCATGGCCTCAGACTCATCCTCGGACTCTTCCTCCTCTTCTTCCTCCTCATCCGATGATGAATCATCCTCATCAGAAAGCACCTTAGATGATAGTGGTCAGGAGAGTTTGCCAGAACACAAGAAGAAAAGGTGAGCTTTTCAGATATTTGATATATCTCAGAACTACCACAATTATTAGTTTTGTCACTAATGCCATTCAAGAAAGTGCATCATGATGTTGGTATTTCTGTTCCAACGGATTCACACAACATGTACATAGCTTAGCTCTCTTATTGTATCACTCATCATACAGTCTCTCTCTCTCTCTCTCTCTCATACAAAAAGTTTTTTCCCTAACATGAGATGGCACTTCAAAGGTGGCGTTTAGGACATGTTGATGTTTTGTTCCAATTTCCATGAAATCAATACACTGAAATCTTTATTACTTTGATATATTCCTGGGTCAAGTTTGAAGGTGATAGGAATGTTTTTCTTTATTTCTTTTTCTATATAAAATGGCAATGTTTTTATACCTCCTTGATACTGTCCGTATGCACGACAAATAAATCAAACGCCGCTAAATCTTCCCAGAGACTAATTGATTAGAGCAAAATTGTGCTTGTAGCAATATTTTTTGTGGTTAATTTTACCATATTTTTCTTCATTTTCTGAGCTTTGTAAGAAATTTATGCAGCTAAAAGCTATGATTCTTTGTACAAATTTCCTCATTGAATTTCCCTCTGATGAAAATATCCATTGGATTGGAATTTTAATTCATTTTATTTTGTATTATTTTACAATCGACACTG
Organism: Chionoecetes opilio; assembly: GCA_016584305.1. Classification (NCBI taxonomy): domain Eukaryota; kingdom Metazoa; phylum Arthropoda; class Malacostraca; order Decapoda; family Majidae; genus Chionoecetes; species Chionoecetes opilio. The sequence continues at coordinate 830,802 of JACEEZ010009483.1, read as the reverse complement.
AAAGTTGAAAAGAAAGTTATTGAGTTGTAATGGTTTATTCTGAATTGGTAAGTCATGTTACTGGAGCCACCTAGATATTGTATCCAGAATATACACAATCATCTGGGAGGAAATTTGGCTCCTGGTCCCCTCCTATTTAAAGAGCTATTAGGCAGCTCAAGGTGTGGGTGTCCTGGCCAGGGACCAGAGGTTGAAGGGATACTGGAGGTTCATCAGCACTTCTTACAGCACTCAAGCGACTTGTGCGTAGTCTCTTCATCCTCGCCAGTAAAGTGTGACACTTTCTTGAGGCCTTTGGCATTGTACCGTGGGTGTGGGGAGAATCATGGCAAGAAATGTTCAGCATTGCCTGCTTTCTGGGTGCTCATCTCTCTCTGCTCTCGCGCCAGGCCAAGGTCGTGCAGAGAAAGCTGCTGGCCAGTCATTTACGCGAGCTAGGTCTTTCGTGTAACGTAATTATAGTATTTTTCCAACAAATCAACATTATGCCACGCAAGCAAAGAACATTAAATTTTGCTCACCATAGACATTTGAATTTGGCACATGTGTGCTTAAAGTGGCCTCTAAATCATTGTTTTGCACTGGGATGATATACGAGTTTACCTTGAAAATTCTAGGCTACAGGTTTCTCTGAACGAGTAATGGAGAAAAGGCATTTTTTGAGGAAAACTCGGTGAACCCCTTAGGGCAAAGCAGATTGTTTACTAACAATTAAAACAGTTTGCAGGTATTTATATAATGACTTTAATTCCGATTAATATTTGTATTGTGCCTAATGTCACCTTGCCATTACAGGAGGAAGAAGCACCATTCTCCACAGCCTTCTTGAAACAAGTCTGTCCTAGGCTCTATAGAAGGTACGTACATAGTTAGCATGCTGGGTTACCATCAGGTGCAGAAACATATGGGTAAAGATCACTTTTGATGAAAAAGTTGTATTTTGCTAGACATTTATGATGAAATAAGTTTTGGGGTGATATTTGAAAGTTATTGATGTCATCAGCTTTAATATCAAGTGTAATTTATATATTGGTCCCAAACGTGTATATGTATGTGCATATATTCTCATACAACTTGCTCCTCCCACTTGTATTTTCATATATATATATATATATATATATATATATATATATTTATATATATATTATATATACTGTTGGTGATATATCTTTATTTGATTTCAACTTCAGTTTTTCTCACCAGTTATGAGAACATACACTTCACATTCTTAGACTGTATTACTACTTTACAAATGAAGTAAGGAAAAGTATGTACTGGAAATTATTTTGTAAATTACAGGTGCTATTGTGAAAGACAATGGCACAGCATGAACCCAATATATGCACATATCCTAAGCTAGCATTGCTCATATCCTTTTATCCCAAGGTTATCCGTTCTTTGCTCACTCCTGCTTGATCTGCATGAAACTTGGGGGAAATTCAAAAATATCAAAGATATTTTTGCAATATTGTCATATCAGGTCTCCCAAGTCGCAAGGAGTTTGATACTAATATATGCTTACCATATGGTTATTACAACACATCCTTGTGTGTGGATAACTGATGCATGAAATGCATGACGTTGTTGGATGACTGACTGAGGAGTTCACACCATATTAAGAGAATGACAAATTGAAGGCATTTTGTAAATGCCTTCATATAAACCCAAGACAAAGATATATCCTTAATTTGAGGGTTCAAACATTGTCTAATATTTACTTTTCACACTGGATCACATCTATTAATAGCATATTTTTTCATTTACTTGAAGAAAAGACACGATAGCATGTAGAATCCATGTAAACTTCCTCCATTACATTTAGGTGTCTTGAATTTCATCCATTATTACAAAGTGTAGTACATTCAACTTAATTGTAATTTTCTGAGAGCTTTATGTGTTTTACCCTGTCTATATTATTTACCCGATACGTTTATCAATGAATAGGTGAGGCTGAAGTTGTGATCCTGAATCCTATATGTACTGATCATGTAAGGAGTATAAGATATATTATTACTATTTAGGAACATAGACTGTATACTATTAATGTGCATTCAGAAAAGAATGGTGCCTTAGTTTTTTACAATCTACCCCATTATTCAGTCCTTCAAGACAGATGTCACCGAGCTTTGTGTTATGTCAGCTGTGGACAATGCCAAACACATTTCCATTGTCAGTAGCATTGTAGTTTATGTTCAGAAAGTTAGTATCATCACCACCTCAATATCAGTTGCAGTAGACATTGGCAAACCATTTCATAAACTTTATCATGTTGGCAATCTTTATCTCTCCCTCTCCCTCCAAGCTTCAGATTTGCAATACTGTACTTTGCTTAAACTGTACTGTCATTCGTTCATTCTTGTAGAAAAAAAAAGCCTTACAGTCATGGTAAGTTACTACCAAGACAGGATGCTCAATGTGCTGTTCTACCCATGCCTCTCGCCATCACTGAAGTAATAAGTTTACCTGTAGGTGGTGCTGACTTGTGTAAGGTGATAATGACTTGTATCCGAGCTGCAATACTCTTCTGCTTGTCACAGCCTCCATCACATTTGAATATCTCAAAACCTAAAATGAATCCTTCAGTAGGGCGGGATTATCAACATGGCTATCCACTGTGGACATTGTTTTTGTGAATGGCATATTTGCTGGAGCAAAAGTCTCATTGACAGTACTTGCAAGCTCCTCATAACATTCATATTTGCCAAACTTATCATGAGTGCATGTATAACCTTATCATCTGTGGCTTTCATGGTGATCATACTTGTACACACAAGATGCGTTTATAACTTCTCACTTACCAATAATTATTTTCAAGCATGCCATTAGAGTGGATACAGGACCAAGGATTTTAGCCCCTAATATGAAGTATAATAATGCTGGCCAAAGTACTGGTCATCATCAGGTCCTGATGCGTCACTTAGGAATGGCTATGCAGGTGGTGGGTGGTTTGGAAATTGTTGGGATAAATTGCAGCAGCAGACAGGCATTTCGCAGAAGGAATACTAGTCAGCAAGTGCCTTAGATGCAAGTTAGCATCACTGCACAACCAAACCAATTTGTGAATGTTAGAATTTACAGAATGGACACAAGACAGTATTGAGATGGACATGGTTATCAGAAATATTTTTATTTTTTGCGGGAGATTGACAGTAATGAGCTTCTTCAAAAAATATAATGTAGTTTTGTAATTTCAGTTAGAGCAAAAATGGCAAACCTACAGTGCATCCATGCATCTTTCCTTAACATTTACTGCTTATGTTCATGTTATTGAAGTATCTCATTTCTGTGACTACTTCATTTGTTAATGAACTTTAACATATTACGTAGCTGTTCGGGCTTATACTTTCATATAAAAAGCACTTGATTATGACAGGCATGTTTCACTCTCTAACCATTGTATTTATGCTTGTCCTGAAAACTGGAGGAAGGTGCACAAGTGACGGGGTTGTCTTTGTAGTTCCTGGTTATCTTGGCTCATTAGTTTTTTGTTTGTTTTTTTCAAAGTATACTAACTCATTATGACACTTTTTTTTCCAATTTTATATAAATTAATTTTTCCTTCATGCATAAGAGGTGTGATCAAAAAGTTCCCTGACTGTCCATGTAGCAAAGACAAAGAGCACGGGACTCATGTGTAGCAGGAGCAACCAGTGACTGTTATGGTTCAGTATGGTGTGTAGAGTCATTCTGTGAATATTAGGACATGTGCTACACGTGATTTTGTGACCACGCTTATGTGCTCGGTTGTCATTTCAGTATGGACCTCAGCACTGGCGGATTTTCGGAAAAGCTTTGGGGGTGGGTGGGGGGGGGGCACGGCCAAGTGGCCAGATGACCTGTAGTAAGCATAACACAGTATATGCCTGCCTGCACTGTACAAGTGTATACATCAAAATCGGGAAAAGCACATGATTAGTTTTCATTTTTTTTGGGGGGGGGGGTGGCAAATAAGATTTTATATTTTGAGGGGTGCCATGGCCTCAGAATCCACAAGTGGACCTCAGACTTTAGCAGAGAGCAAGCATGAAGTTTTGCGTTAAGATCAGGAAATTGGCAACACAGACCCTTGAAAAAGCACCCTTTTTAGCATCAAGACCCTTGATGTTAAAGCAGGCCTGAAGCAATGTGCTCAATTTGTTTGGAGTGGCACTCACTTCCAGAAGGGCAGAACATCACTGGAGGATGACGAGGGCCCGAGGGTCAGGGCAACTTTTAACGAACACAACTGAAAACGTTAAAGAAATTGCCCAAATTGTGCAGCAGAATAGTCAGATCACCATCAATGAAGTTCCTTATATCATAAACGTGTCATTTGGATAAGTTCAGTCAATTCTCACGTCCAATTTGAACATGCACCACATCGCTGCCAAGTTCGTGCCCAGACATCTGACCCCACAGCAAAAGCAGCCCACTCCGTGTGGAAAACACGCATATTTTTGGCCAACATCAACACGATCAACACTCCCCAGCCACCAGTGGACCACCACTCGCTGGATTTGGCTCCCTGTGACTTTTTCCTTTTCCCCAAGATGAAGCTTAAGTCGAGGGGTCGCTGTTTTAACACAGACAAGGAGATCTAGCACGAATCACAAGTGGTGCTTGACAAGCTTAAAGAACTGGACTTTCAGGAAGCATTTCAATCATGGCAGAGGTGCTCGGAGCAATGTATCGCTGCACAAGGCGACTAATTTGAAGGAGATATTGGTCAAATTTTAATCAGATACATTGTCTGCTTTTTATAGATGTGGTCTGGGAACTTTTTGATCACACCTCCTTGTATGGTGTAGTGTAAACTATGTGTGGTTTTGTAATGTGAATGAAAATACAAACACACAAAATATTGCAGAACTGCTACAACCCCACTCACCTCTTTCTAAAAGGTCACAACTCAACATGTTCACTGCTAGGCACAGACTCCCAAATAGTCTGCCTGTCTGGGAACTGAAAATCCAGACCTCGTAACTAGGTATTAGGAACTTGTCAAAATCATCTGCCAACAGGTATCTCACTGAAAATGGTTGCTCTTGGAGTACCTGTTAGCTTACCTCGATATTCCATCCTTTATCTGAGAAGCAGTGTGTAGAAGTAGCATTATGCACAAACTACATGATAAAAATATTTTGCTACTAACATATAACAGGAGAATACATTGAGGTTTAGTTCCCATGAAACTAAGCCAGATGTGTGGCAATTATATATACTTTGTCGTCTGTTATTGTAGATACGTATTCTAAATCTTGTGTGACAAAATTAATCAATTTTTTGCCAATGGAGAGGTTGACATAATCAAAAAAGTGTTTGGCTATGACAAGCATGTGAACCATTTTAAGAGGCCTAACTGTAGTGACCTTTGTGTCGGATTTAAATTAATCTACTACAAGGGAAATATAATTGTCTCCTTGATAGTCTGCAAGATGAAACACTAGCAGCTATGTATTCTGTTATATTCTTGTTACAAGTTTTTTGGTTTCATTTGTGCATAATGCTACTTTGACAACTGCATCCCACATAAATGAAGGAAAATCACAATACTGCCATGGGTACTCCAAGCCAAGCAACCATTTTCAGTGGTGGTCTTCAGATGTAGACAGCTTGTAAGGTGCAAAAGTGTGAGGCAATCCTCCTAACTACTCCCATCAAGTTGCATCCATTATTATATGCTTATTTTGAATTATTGTATTAGACCAAGTGGTTATGTACAGTTGTATTCCAAAACTTTGTGATGCCCACTTGTCTGATAACTACAGCCTTGAATACTCAGTTCCTCAACAATGTGGTGTTTGGTGCTACAGGAACTACCTCGTGTAGGTCTCACGGCCTCTTGTAGCTTCCTTATGTTCTTATGGTGCATCAGCCCCAAGCATCATCAGTCTTGAAGGAAGACTAACTGTCTAAGGGAATGACAGCCGCGATCAGACAAGTGATTACCACAAATTTTGGAACACAACTTACGAGCAAATGTCCCATCCTGTAGTGTAGACTGTTGATTGATATTTTGTTGCTTTTCATTTGAGTTTACTTTCAAAATACACAAACTAGTAGCGAGTGGGAGTTGAGATGAAGACGCTGATGCTCCTCACTGTTTGAACAACCTTCCTTATGTAAATAGTGTTGAGCAGCATTTGATTCATCCCAGCCTGCTGATGTTTACCAATCTGCAAAATAATAATAACAACAACTTAATGGATTTCATGTAGATTTGCTCTGATGTTTTGGTGTATTTATGTTAGTGCTGAACTATTTTGTATGGAATGTAGTTTATACAGCACGACACGCGTAAGGCAAATTCTGCTATTTGATATGGAGCGTATATTGATGGATGACGGTGATCTGAAAATGTTAAGATATGACGAGAGGATTTTACACCAAATAAAATGATTGAAAGAATAGGATTATATATGTACGTACTTCATCCTAAATTCAAAAATGAGTTGTCACTGCAGTTTAGTGAAAACCCTCCCACTTTTATGCCCTTTACATGAAAATAATCGAGGAACAATATAATTTGTGGTATTTATGGGCATTTTTTCTGCGCTTCTGATGGCCCCTACAAAAGACTTCACATCAAGTTATTGCACAATTCACTGGTTTAAAGAAAGCTGGTCATTCTCCAAAGAAATCTGCGACTTACTGTCTGTATCATGCACTGCAGTGTTCAAGTACCTTCATAGGCATAGGGGATATGGCAGCATAAATATGCAAGCTCCCACAAAAAGCCCATTACCCCTATGGAACACAACCAAACGTGCTAGTAACATCGTAAAATGTGAATTAGAATCCAATCCACAAGTTACTGCCACAAAATTGAAAGAAAACTAAACAAAAGTGTTCATTGGAGTGTCAGTAATAACCATATCCCATCGTGTGCACGAGCTTGGATTTACAAGCAGGTAAAGAAACCCCCTCTCTCGTGTGCCCAGAGGGGACGTAGGATAGTATTTGCCCAAAAATATCTGACCTGGAGTACTGAAAATTGGCTCTTATGTGTTGTGGTTCGATGAGGCAACCTTTACTGTTACCTGTCACAGAGGTGGAAAGATCTATCGAAGTATGGGTAGCAGTCCCCTAGACCCTCAGGACCTAGAACAGACAGTAAAAACCTTGATTTCTTAATGGTATGAACCTGTTCCTCGGGTAGAGGATTAGAACTTGTGGAACTAACCAAGAATGAACAAAATTATCCAAATAATTACTTATTTATTGTGTGACTATTTGCCTGACAGTTCGCACAGGTGCTAAAAATGTTCAGCAGGACGGAGCACTTGCACACACAGCTATAGGCTCTAAGTGTAACAAATTGGTTAGAAAACTGTCAGGCTCTATTTATTAGGGACTGGCCAGGTCACAGTTCCGATATAAACCCTGCTGAAAACCTCTGGCACCTGATCAAGAAAGATTTACAAGGGCACGATGTGAGCTCGCTACAGGGACTTGAGGCTGCTATTGAGGAATCAGGGACTAAACTTCCCCTTCCAACCCTTGAAAATTTGGTACATTTTTTTCCTATACGTCTGATGGCGGTAAGGAAAAACAGACTAACAAAGTATTAGAGGTAAGTGGAATGCATTACATATTTGTTTTTATTGATAAACTTTTTTTTTCCCAACTGGACGGACGGGGTTGAGAGTATACATTATGTTGTCGAGCACTGTATCTTACAAGTGGTGGAATAATTTTCAGCCTTGGCGGAGGTATGCGGTCACAGACTGCTCTTGTATTACAATACATAATAATATGTTGTTTTTAATTTCTTTAAAACATGCAACACAGGAGGTGCTACACCCCTTTGATGCCCCAGCAGCAAAAGGGTTAACCTAAGAATTTCCTGAATCTTCTATGCCACTTAATAACCAAGAGACAACTTCCTTGAACTGAGAACACACTCACCAGTGTCAGGTTTATTCCGTTGTACCATTGCCTTGCGTGGGACCACACACTCTTCGGAACACTGCAAGGAACTTGTCTCCACTGTTGCGGGATACCTTTTGCCCCTCCTCAGAGCTGTCAAACAAGTGGTCTAGTACTCTGTCCTCTGCCTGGTAAGGAAACAAAAGAAATGGCAAAATTATCTTAAAAAGCTTACATTCTGAACAATGAAACCTACAGCAGATGGGCTCCATTTTCCCTTTGCTCTCATCTCTTTACATCCTGTTCATACACTGTGGACTGCTAGAGGTAAGGATCACCATCTCTGCCTCAAGGGACATCAGAGAGGCTGGAGTCAAGGCAGGATGGAAGGGAGGTCTGTTGCCTGAGTGCTCAGTGTGGTGGCAAGGTCTGGGAGGCTCACGCTTGTATTATGTCTCCCCGTCATTGATATATTTAGAAAAAATGTAGCAATATAAAATGAGTTTTCTTCTTCACTTTTCTTATGAATCTACATTTTTCATAACTAAACCATGATACACAAAGTTGGAGTTATTGCAAAGTCACGCTATTACCAGGTTTATATATTTACCTTTCTTTAAACCAATTAGTACTTAATATGTAAATTTCAAATGTTTCTAGTGTTTGTGAGCAAAATGTTATGTGCCACCCCATGCTTCTGGGAGAGGGACTCGTGAAAAAATATATATAATTACAGGGGTTTTTTTTTTTTTTTTTGAAAAATTATAACTTATTTTCAAAACAAAAATGAATTCCAGAAAAAATATTTGTGTTTATTCAAAGATGATGTGTGAGGTCAAGGTGAAGGAATGAAATGTGGAGTGCTTGAGGGAGGAAAGCGCAGCACTCTAAAGTGGTTTGGTCAGATACAAAGGACAGAAAGAGATGACTAAGAGACTATGTACAAGTATAGTAGATGTGGTAGCCTGGTAGGTACTACCAGGTACTAGGTACCTGTACTCGAAGCTGGGCAGTATTTAAATATATTTGTATTTAAATACATTTGAGTATTTAGAACTGTATTTATAAATACATTGGTTTTCACGTATTTAAATACTCATAATCTGAAAATGTAAATACTTTTTTTATCAGTTAATTACTCTATAATCTCAATTAATAATCTCAATTACTCAAGTTAATTAATAAATTAATTAAATATACACTAGGAAAGTATCCTTTATCATTTATCAAGCATTTTATATTGTTAATCATGAATTACTGAATACATGTTAAAAATTGTGTGTATTTAAAATACAATTGATGTTTTTAGTATCTAGTATCTAAATACGTTCGTAAAATGTATTTAGTATTTAAATACATTCAATGTATTTAGTGGCCAGCTCTGCCTGTACTAGAGGGCGACCCCCGTGAAATGGCAGGACAGAATTAGAGTATGTGAGGGAAAGAAGAATGAAGAAGGGGTGAGTGAGGGAAAGAAGAATGTTAGAGAAGAGGTTAGAGCATGCAAGAACAAGAATGAATGCCTTTCATGGCCATCCACTTGGGGGAGTTCACAGGAAAGGGCGTCAGAGATGGATAGACAAATTTGTTGTGAATCTACACACACGGAAATACAGTTATTGCAAATATAGATAGACGACACAAGTTTGTTGGATATCTATACATAGTAAAATGCAAACTGCAACAAGAGGTTTTGACCATCAATCAATCATCAATCATTGGGGGCATACGCCGGAGGGGCGCATCGCCTCGCCAACCCTACGACGCCACTCCCGGGGGTCACCACGCGCAAGTCTCCATGCAGGCTCCTTTCCCATACCAAGCAGCTCTCGACAAGAAACATCAACTTGCCCCAGCCACGAGCCTTGTGGGCGCCCCCTTGGCCTCCTCCACGCCGGATTGTCTCTTACAGATACAACCCGATGGGAAGGATCGGTTTCAGGGTAGCGTGCCACATGCCCATATAGCCGAAGTTGGCGTTGACGGACTATGCAGGTAATAGGCCTCAATTCAGTCTCACGGTGCAATCGCTGATTTGACACGTAATCATCCCAGCGATACCCCATGATTCTGCGAAGACACTTATTACCAAAGGCATTGATTTGTCTCTTCAAGTCATTATTTAGTGTCCATGTCTCACAACCATATAGTAAGACAGGGATCACAAGCGACTTGAAGATCCAGATCTTTGTCCTCCTGCACAGGTACCGACAACGCCAAATACTCCCGCTGAGTGAGTCCATAGCACCGTGGGCTATGCCAATCCGCCGTAAGACTTCTTGACGTGACCCGCCGTCATTATGGACTACCAAGCTACTATGCGCTACCAAGGTATGTAAAACTTTCCAAGATCTCAATGTCCTCGCCGCACGCATGAACAGACTGTACTGCTTCATCTAGTAAGTCTCCAAACACCTGGACCTTGGTCTTAAGCCAGGAGACCTCAAGTCCCAAAGGCTTTGCCTCCTCGTGCAGCGCCTCGAGAGCCATCACCAGGACCTCCAGCGACTCAGCAAAGATTACTGCATCATCGGCAAAAACAAGATCAGTGATCTTGGTGTTGCCGACGGATGCTTCACAATCACTTTGATCTACAACTTTGTCAAATACCCAGTCCATACAAGCATTGAAATGTGATGGGGCAAGGACGCACCCTTGCCTCACTCCTGTATTAACAGGAAAGAAGCTGGATACACCTGCCCCACACTTCACAGCACTCTCCACACTTCACTTCACCATGCGAAGTTTTGACCATGCGAAGCCACAAATCAGACCCCATGCTACAAATTTCTGAGTAAAACATCAGATAAGGGGTGGTCTGACTAAAAGGTTCTTGTACTAACATTGAGATAAAATTAGTTAATACATTAAATATGCATTATTAAATGTCTTATTTCTAAATGCGCATTGTTCTGTTTTCCACATCTTATTCGAGATTAACTTACAGTTGAAGTATAGAAAGGCATAGATCACTGAATTTTTACTTTCTCTTTCAATTCTAGTTACAGTTCCTGGCTGCTCCACCTCATGCACATTCAACAGTCAACTGGAGTTTGCATTTTATCACACGTATCAGATATATTGTATTTGCCAACATCCACTACACTTATATGATTCATCCATCCTTATCTAAACCAAGAGTAATACCTGTAAGGCACAAGATAAAGCCTGGAAGATACTACTGAACTGATAGAAAGTCATCTTTACTACTTACCAACTCATCTTCCTTCACATGAACAAACAAAGGATGTTTAGTAAAGTGGTGAACCATCCATTCATGAAGGTCCTTGACATCAGTGACGGTGTACACTAGACCCTGAAACACACACACGCATCAAACATTGCACACCATAAACTATAATGAATAGGCTTAGATCACAGATGTGTAACAAAGAATTCATAAGCCATGTATGCATATAAAGACCTCATCCATCTAGGTGACATGGTGCAAGGTAATCCATGATTACAATTGATTCAATGAGGGCAAAAAATTGAATTACATATTATGGTAAGTACTTAAATAGTTTCATTTTTGCACTCTGGAGCCAAAGCAAAAAAAACAATGTAAAAGTGAAAGCGCTATGTTGCAATGCATTCACATTCAATGTTCATTATGGTGAAGATGATCAAGGCAGGAACACTGTAGGTTTCTATTTTTGTTTTTAAAGATCAGCTGTGACTGGATGGAATGAAACCTTCTGATAAGGTACCCAATCCAAATGACCCGCCCTCTTTTCCAAAGGTGGGCACCAAACCGTTAATCCGTTAATCAACGAAGTTAACATTTTCTTTAACGATTTAACTTTTAAGTTAACTTTGGAAATCATTATCGGACTAATTAACTTCCGTTAACTCAAGTCCGCTAACCCAATATTTTTTTTTTGTTTAATACTAATATTGTGTTTCATTTAAGGTTTTTTTCACCCTTTTCTGGCTCTAAAAGCCTTTAAAAACTTAAAACGGGCCAAAACTATGAATCAGCCTTTTTTAGGTTATTTTTAAGTTAAAACTAAAATCTGCCTTTTTTAACTCTAAAGCAAAAAAAAAATTTTTTTTGTGTTCTAAAGCCCTTAAAAAAACCCATAACGGCTGATTTTATAGTTTTGGCACTTTTCAAAGGTGTTTTTAGGTGGTTTTAGAGCAAAAACAGAATTTTTTTTTTTTCTAGAATAAAAATTAACGTTAACGGTTTATCGATAACTTCCGTTACATTTTTAAAGAATTAACTGATTAACGGTTAATCAAATAATTTTTTTGGATAACGGATTAACGGTTAACAAAGTTAACTTTGATTAACGGCGCCCACCACTGCTCTTTTCATACTCTTACTGTCTGCTTGACAAAGACTGGCAATTAGCAGGCTATTTTGTTGCTTCCTTTTTTATTTCCTGGGCCAGTCCCCTATTATGTCAAAAAAAATAAAGATAAAATTGAAAATTATATTAATGAATAACAAGCCTGATTTACTGCACCCAGGCACCAATTATAATTATTCCCATAAATTCTTGAGTGCAGCTATGCTATCACCCACTCTGGCGACGTCAATGAGACACGATAACTGAGGGTTTCATGTAATTAAAAGATAATACCTATTGTAATACACGGAAATGAGTTACACTTGTGTGGTTCCGTCTCCATATCTCATTTTGTCTATCAGAATTTTTTTGTAAACACTGCAAATTGCTTGCCATTAATCAAACACATACTCATTATACCAGTGGGAATTAAAAATATCCACCTAATGTACATACCATATTGTAGTACGGTATGTACCTCATTACTAATGCTAGATTACTGCAAAATATTGTGACTATTAATGAGGGAAGGGAACTGTTCTTCAGGGAACAACTCTCACCACTCACTTTGGCTTGTTAAGCTTTTCTTTGAAGTAATTTTTTATTTGTCAACCTCAAAACCTAACCTAACTGATAATTGTAGCATATGTAGTAATTGTAAACCATGAAAACAGACCCCTTGACGCAAGACGTATGCATACTCAGCCAGAAGTGAGGAGTTGATGATTCTCCATTTATGCTTTGCCCTCTTGAAGTGTGGGTCAGGGAACAGGAAGAACATCTTGCTCAGCTGAAATTTGTGAATTAGCACAGAGTTTAAATTTTTTAACAAATTCTTTCATACACTTCAGGCTAAGGTAAAATATTGCACTCTTCTCATTGAGATTATTTGCTTCTCAAAATCGAATGTACCTTTGCTAATACAAGAGTAAAAATCATAATTTCTGTGATTTCATAGTGTCAAATTATAGATCACTTTCTTGAGACACATGACTGACCTGTCCCTTCTCAAAATAGTTGGGTAAATACTTCATTGCATTTGTTCTGATGCAGGCAATATTCTGGTAGCCTCCTGGCCTATCTTTCTTCTCCTCTCGCAGACCCTTGATGCGATCAATAACAAAGTCTGACACCTTGACTCTTATTTCCATACCCAGCATCAATGTCTCAGGGAAGAGTTGAGCGAGTGACACTAGAAGATCAAGGCAGAAAATGAAGTATTAGGATAGAGCAGCATGTATTGTAATGTCTGAGAAAAATTTCTAAAAACATATTTACCCCACTGTAATGTGAAGTATACTGGTGGTCTGTTTAGCTGCAGTCCGCATGTTGTGAATGTTGAATGTGTAAAACTATGTTATTGAAGATGAGGTAGCGGTTGTAATGCTATGTGAAATATACTTGCTATTGAAAGCAAAACACATTGAAACAATACATGTGGAAAAGTAAGATCAAGAAAGCCAAGCTTCTATGGAAACATCCTGAAGTACTTGCTCCTGCCCTGGACTCACCCAGCAGTCCGCCGTAACCACAGCCAATGTCTGCAAACTCCACCTTCTTGTCACTACCTTCCTGCCAGTGTGTGGGGTACAGCGCATTCCAGTCCATCTCGGAAGGACATATTGGACTGTGGAAAAAATAGGCTTAACTCTTGTGATAAGACCAACACATAGTAGTTTACTTTTACGTATTGTACAAGGGTGAAGGTGAAAATTTTGCCATTGTTACAAGGTTACTATGATGTAAATGGAGAATTCTACTTGTTATACCACTGAGGGATTCAATGGTGCCTTCAGACCTGATGTTCATGGGTCCCTCTAAGAATAAAGGCACTGCTCTATTTCATCTAATTGAATAAAGTTCAATATACACCACTAATGGTGGTAAAACTGCATTAGCCCTACTCCAAGCTTATCTGAATGACATTACAGCAGCATAGCTATAGTACACTTACTGTACTTCATATCTGCAAAGGTTCCAGTGTGCGGTCAGGCCTGTTTACACCACACTGCCTCTACAAAGCCTGAGGTGCCTGAAAAATTATTTCCAAATAAAAAAATTAAGTCCAAAGGCAAACGCTCAGAGAGGATAACGTGGGTAGGGGAAAATCTAAACTAAATTAAACCTAACCTGGCAGTATTAACCTCTTCGACACCCCTTCTCCTGTTATCCCCTCTATGAGCACTTGCCTTTGGACTTGTAATTTTTCAGGCACCTCAGACTTTGTCGAGGCAGTGGTTTAAACAGGCTTGACCGCACACTGGAACCTTTGCAGATATGAAGTACAGTAAGCATACTATACAGTACGGTAGTTTAGTTCAGTCAAAGCCGGAAGGACGAATTATTCAGAATTTCCTTTATGTATTACAGTGTCTTCAAAACAAGGCGGTGGGCGGCGCAATTACCGATCTACTCGCAAAATTGCACCGCCTACTTTCCAAAAAAAAAAAGTCACCACTATATACCATAAATATTGTATGAAAGGAGTGAATTTGACCCTGAAAAACAGCCAGAATGCATATTTTAACACCTTCAAAGGCGTGGGCTTCCCGGCCTATCAAGCAGCACCTCGCTTCGCTCGGCTTTCAATCAATCTCCACCTCCTACTTTCTTCATTCCAACTCCTACTTTAAAAGAAAATGACACTGGTATTAGTATCTTATCTTTTTCCTTTATGTATTAGTACAGAAAGGTTTTATTCTATGAGACATATAGACACATGGGAAGTTTCGAAGGTACCGTCAAAATCTCCATTTTCGGTATTATTCCAGATGAACACGCAATGTATCGCTGAAAACATCAGAGGGTGAGACAGATCTGGGAGTGCGGGTAAGCTCAGACCTCCGTCCTAGGAATCAATGTAGTGAGGCTAGAAATCGAGCCAACAGAGTGTTAGAATTTATTACCAGGAGTGTTAAAAGTAGAAGTGCTGAGGTTATTCTAAAGCTTTATTTGGCTCTAGTCAGACCTCACCTATACTATGCGGTTCAGTTTTGGTCTCCATATTACAGGATGGATATTGCCTTGTTAGAATCAGTGCAGAGAAGGATGACCAAAATGATTCATGGAATGCGTAACTTTAGTTATGAGAAGAGATTGAAACTATTAAATTTACACTCACTCGAGAGGCGTAGAGTAAGGGGCGATCTGATAGAAGTTTTTAAGTGGATAAAGGGATACAATATAGGCGATGTGGTTAAAGTTCTTACGGCTAGTAAGCAGGGTAGAACAAGAAGTAACGGATTCAAGCTGGAAAAGCGTAGATTTAAAAAGGAAATAGGGAGAAACTGGTTCACAAATAGGGTGGTAAATGATTGGAATGGACTCAGTCGTCAGGTGGTCAATGCGGAGTCTATTGGGGTCTTTAAAAGGAGTCTGGATAAATTCATGGATGGGGAAGAGAGGTGGATACAGGCAGAGCTGGGCACTAAATACATTGAATGTATTTAAATACTAAATACTCAATACATGGGAGAAATGTATTTAAATTCTAAATACTAAATACATCAATTTTATTTAAATACATTTGTAAATACATTTTAAATACATACAAATTTTAACATGTCCGAAAAAAAATGGAATTCCTTAGGATTTCGAGTTGCCTTATAAATTTCCTTCTCAGGCCTAAATTTCCTAAAAATAAGGAAATTTCCTTGGAAGTGGAAACACTGGTTCACTGTAACATCAGGGTTACCAGATAGCTGGGCGGGGCTATGGCCAAATTAACTGTGAAAAAAGTATTTACATTTTTATATTATGAGTACTTAAATACAATGTATTTATAGGTAAATTTTTACGATAGGACCAAACTTCCCTACACAAAAGGGAGCATGATTTTTGTTTACCTTATTGTATTCTAATTGACATTTTCTCTTTGAGCTTTCCGTCGCAAATCAATAATTTCGGAGATATGAACATTTTAGGTGGGAGGAAGAATAAGTCTCCTTGTTTACAAAATGCCTCCCTCTTCCTCTTCTTATGAACTGCATCGCTTCGGATGCGCACCCGTGGCTACCTTACCTAACCTAACCTAAACCTGAACCTAACCTAACCCAACCTTACTTAACCTTTAACCTCCTAACTGGGTCCAATAATAAAAAAGTTTATAAAATACCAAACAAAAGCGATGCAGGTCACAAGAAGAGGAAGAGGGAGGCATTTTGTATATACAAGGAGACGTATTCCTCCTCCCACCTAAATGTCTCCGAAACTATTGATTTGCGACGGAAAGCTCAGAGAAAATGTCTCTTAGAATACAATAAGGTAAACAAAAACCATGCTCCCTATCCCTATTGTGTAGGGAAGTTTGGTCCTGTCGTAAAATACAACCAATGTATTTATAAATACATTCCTAAATACACAAATGTATTTAAACACGTATTTAAATACAAATGTATTGAAATACTGCCCAGCTCTGGTTATAGGTAGAGTTAAGTAACAGGAACTACCTCGTGTAGGTCTCACGGCCTCTTGTAGGTAGCTTCCTTATTTTCTTATGTTCTAACACCGAAATCACTTTGGTGGACGAAACAATTTTTTTCTGGTGAGTTTTGATGTGCTTTGAATTAATCTGCTAACCGTTTCTGTCGTAAATCTTTTTTCTGTAGGTAATGGTTATGTTAAGTTAGGTTAGGTATAGGTTAGGTTAGGTTAGGTTTGATATAAGTTAGGTTAGGTTCGATTAGGCGCAATTTGGTTTTTTGTCATTTTTGTTGGAAAAAAAAAAAGTTATTTGCGACAGAAACGGTTAGCAGATTCATTCAAAACACATCAAAGCTCACCAGATAAAAATATTTTCGTTCACCAAAGGAAGTTCGGTGTTCATCTGGAAATTTACCCCATTTTCACCCGTCGAAACTTCCTGTAACCTTATATAAACAGCAAACCACCACCACAACAGCAGCAGGTCCCTTGCTTACTAGTCAAAGTTATGATCCGCGATGGGGTTAGAGTGAGCCCTTTGCCTGTAATACTTCTTCTGGGGCAGCTTGGGCATCTTCCTTTCTTGCCCAAACAATATGCACAATATATTCCAGGAGTGAGACGGACAAGAAATAGGCTGACAGATGTTTACACGTGTGGCATGGAGCGCTTAAACTCCACTCCAACTTCGTGCTCACTTTCCCTTGAACACAGAAATAATGAGATAAATTATTAAAGACACGCAAAATAATTATAATAATATAGACATTATGCATTACAGACATTACATATCACTTACCTATATTAGGTACATTACATCAGCAAAATTGGATCAAAGGAACAAAAAAAACATCAGCTCCGAAGGTGGAAAAGGAATATAGCTATACGTGAGTTATGTTGCAAGTTGTTTAGCAATGAAGCCACACAAATTGCAGTGGTATGCAGAAAGCACGTGCGTCAGAAAAAAATCCAAAGTATATATGAAAATAACAGTGAATAAAGAGTGTGGTGCAACATGAGGCGTTTTCTGTGGGGGATTTCGCTTGCAAGCGAAAAAATTTCGATTGCAAGTGGTCACTTTTATAGTGCCCATATACATTTTATAGTGCCCAAACAAACATTTCGCTTGCTGCCGCAACAACAACAAATTCTTGCGGGTCGGGCAATCATCTTCCCTGGATGATTGAACAGCAATCGAAATTCGAGCAATCAAATTTTTTTCGCTTGCAAGCGAAATCCCCCGCAGAAAACGCCTATACAGTGAGAAGTTGTTAAGTTAACAAAAAGAAAAGGATGTTAATGATACGAATACCAGCACTTTGATTTCACTTTATTCAACAATTCTATGGACGCTACGTACACCATTTCAAATACATAACAAGTATCAGTATCTTCATAGGTCGGTTAAAAGAGAGAAACAAAACCACCTGAAACATACATAAGTGGTTTCCTTATTCCATCATCGCCGCACGTATAATAGCCTACCTACAGTATGCATAATAAGTTACTTAATTATATTGCTGACTTTATGAAAACGATGAAACTCTTATAGGACGTAATATTTGTTGAATGATGTAGGAATACAACATATAACATTATACGCACTCTATAAATCATTGAGATATATACCAGCTACCTAGACCACTCGAAGAACATAAAATTACAACAGAAGAACATAAGGAAGCTACAAGAGACCGGTAGACCTACACGTTCAAGGTATTCCTGTAATTAACATAGCTACATTATTATATATTTACCTACACAGCTACACCCATCTTTTGTCTCTATCAATTATTTGTATGATCTTTTAAGACTCCTTATTAATTTCACGAAACTACCTACCGTAGATAACAGTAAAGTCGCCAGGACAACGTTTCTTTGTTATTTACAGACGTGTGGTGGCGTTAATACTTACATTTGTACATCCATGATTTCAGGAAAGTTAGAAGGGGCTATCTTGAAAGTCTGTGTCATTTTGTGTCTTCATCTGTGTCATAGTATGGCTATAAATGAACAAATTATAAAAATAAAACCGAGTGGCGACGTTGTTATACCTACTACAGTAAAGTCGCCAGCTAGTATTTTAACCCAACAGTTGAGTCGCCACTCTGGGGAATTCAGGGAAATTAGAGGTAAAGTAAAACAAGTCTATATATATTACCTGCGGAAGATGCTTGGATATATACAAAATTCCTCTGCCAACGTGAAAACAAATTCTATTAAAGTTTGAAAGATCTGGCAAGTCTTGTGTCCTGTCGCCCGAAAGGTGATGAGCTACTGTCTGTCGTCGCGCGAAGAAAAACTTGAGAAGCAAAATGCATAACAGTTATACTTGCAGCTACAAAGCATAAAACAACGCTGAAACAGGGTAGATAATACTCCAGCTCCAACTCCAGCTTATATAAACCTCTTATAGAAAGTCATGATATAAACTATTGTGTAACATCTTCAGTGGCACAAGAAAATCAGTAGTGATGCTGTAATTCGTAATATTTGGCGGCTGGCGACATGACTGCAGGTGGCGACTTGACTGTTATCTACGGTACCTATGTGCTGCATCCCAAGTCCTACCTAAGTTCTGAATCACACAATCACAAACTTGACTATCCACGGTAATGTCTAGGCTGCCATTCCGCGGTTCTGGGTTCGAGGCACGCTCAATCCTTTATTTCCCCGAGAAAGCAAGCAGTTGCTGTCCCCAATGAAGAGGAAGGGTTGTGCGTGGTGTGTGAAGGTTTCTATCAAGTCTCTATAAGAGACCTTGGTTTCTATAAGCTCTAGGTAAAGTTATAAACTCTTTCCGGGAGGGTAATAGCTGACGATCAAGAGTCCAGCGCATGATCAAGACGATGAGTGATAAGTCTAGAGATCGGATAAAAATGTTGTTATTTAGGCCATTTTTTTATTTTTTTATGTTATGTATTTTCGCCAAAATATGTGATAAGAAAAACTAAAATATGTGATTTTAAGCAGTGCTTTATTTCAATGAAAAATGCAGGAAAACAAAATCAGAAACGATACACAACCAATCCTGCACCCAGGGGGGACAGGGGTGGATTCCCCCTGAAATCTAGTCCATGGTAGCAGATGTGGTGAGTCCAAGGATAGTATATAGTACTATATACTATCCTTGGGTGAGTCATTCATGTCCTGTCTGTCCACTGATGGGTCAGATTGACAGCGGTATTTCAGTCATGGTTTATGTCTAATTATTTCAGTTACAGATAATTTCAGTATTTAGTTACATAAAGCGGAAAATATTTTTTTCTGTCAGTGATGCAGTGCACGGTATATACCCGTTACCCCTGGCATCATTCACCAAAATCTGTTAACTTTTAACTCATTTCTAATAATTAGACATAAATCAGAAGACTGAAATATCGCTGTCAGTCTGACCCCATCAGTGGACAGACAGACAGGACATGAAATTATCATTTGCAGAGATTGGATAAAAATGTTGTTATTTAGGCCATTTTAGGTACATTTGTAGCAAAAATCATAATTAAGGTTTTTTTTTTGCAAAAATCACTGCTTTATGTGAAAAAATATCTTTTATGTACTTCACATATTTTCCCAATCTCTGGTGATAACACACACACACACCCCGCCACCAAGCCAAGTGACTTGGTGGGTTAGACCGTCACGTGCCATTCTGTGGTCCGGTGTTCGATCCTTTGCCAAGCCCCTAGCTGCTCGTCCCCGGGGATTTTTCACTGAGAAATTCGGCCGGTTACTGTCCCCCTTGAGCAAAGGAATGGGATGTGTGTGAGGTGAGGTTCCATCATTACCCATAGATCGGTCATACGAGCTTCAAGCTCTCTCCGGGAGGGTAAAACTGGCGATCGCGAGCCAGCTCGCGTGGACAAGACCGTGGTGATTACACCACAGCAGCAGCAGCAGCAGCAGCTGGTGCCTGGTGGTGAGTGCGCTGTTGCCAAATCTACCATCACGAGACCCTCTTGAGACGCCGAGGAATGATGATGAATCTAGGCGAGGTAAAGAACACCACCAGCCTTCACCGATACACCACATCATCTTAGGCTTATGGACGCTAACTGAACACACACACACACACACACATTTAAATACAAGGAAAAACTTGATAAATGCAAGGAACATTTTGGTTATCATAAATAAATATGGAGACTGGACCACATATATAAAGGTATAATATTATACCTCCATGGGATCAAACTATAGTTTAGCTATATTTATGTAAGCTGTAACTAGGTAAACACACACACACACACACTTTCCATTCCATGATCAATTTCTCTTCATACTTATTTCTGGGAGTCATGCACGTCCTCATATTCCTGAAAAGTGAAAAACAAAGGAGAAACAAAATGGAGAGAGAAAGAAAAAAAAATTCCTCTCCCGTTATCTAATATCTATCTGTAAAGTTTCCTTGTAATAATGAGTCCGTAGTACTGCCTTGCTGTATATCTCTGAGCTTATTTCACAACACAGATTTGCCACATTTTCCTTCCTCACATATACATCGGGTTACAATGAGCACAGTGGTAGAGAGACAGGGTGACTAACCACGCTCTAACAACACACCAAATACAATGAGAAGAGAAAGTCAGAGCCTCTGAGCCTCGGAGGCGGGGAGTTGTTAGACTGACGAGGCAACTCAACTTTCATCTCCCGAAATTTACTTATTTCTTTAATATTTTCCAGTCATCGGCTTATCGTAGTACTTGGTATACACAATCTATAGATATTAGTTTTCTATACTACTGTATCTTTTGTCACAGATGATTGCAAATATTGCTTGCTTGAATATAACGAACCTATAAGTAAAGCATACACATCGTACATCTGCTTGATGCGGCTACACCCAGGATAGACTCGTTTTGGCGACTGTTTCCCACCAACATAAAAGGTGGCTAATATTACCTTGGATACACGTTCTTATTAATCCATATTCCTCAAATGATAGACTGTATGAAGACAAGACTAGTCTAACAGCATAAGGTACGTCTTATAACACGTAATAACAGACACAATAAAGCTATTGTACAGCCCCGGATGCTGGTTAGCCTAAGATGGTGGTAAAAAGTTCATGATATGGATAAAACTTTACTCTGTGCAGTGTTCCTATCATCCCTATTGATTCCTTTCTGCTCATGTAAAAGATTAACACCCAAACTGGCAACCTAGAGTTCGAACAAAGATATTTGTAACCATTTAGCCATGCGTTGTTACCAATACGCCAATTTTTATAACAGCCTACAAATTTGTCCCTTTTTTTATATCTTTATCTTCTTATTTGTAGTCTTCTTATTTTCTTCTCATGTCTTATCTTCTTTTGTATTTTTCTTAGTCTTCTTTCATCTTCTATCTTCTATTTGTTTATTATTCCTTAGTCTTCTTACCCATTAATTATCTTCTTTTTCATATTTTTCTTGAAACTATTTCTAGACTTATTTCTTGCTATCGTCCCTTTTGTATTCTAAGTTTTGTTGTATTCTTCTTAGTCTCTTTCTTCGTATATCTTGTTATTTTCTCTTTTGTATTCTTACTTCCAAGTAGCCTCTCTTATATCCCCTTCATCACTAAGTTTTGCCACATCATTTTATCTTGTATGACCATCTCTTTTTTCTTCTTTTGCTGTTATTCTGAAAAAAAAATGCTCGAATTTCTATTTCCTAGTTATCATCAATAATGAAGAAATAATAGTAGCTTCTTCCAAATAGTAGCTTGTGCATTCAAATGTTTTGGTAGGTAGTGTTGAATAGTCTTTGAGGTATATGATGTAGGCAGGGTTGTGAGTTACTGAGGCAGGGGTGTGAGGCAGTAGTAAGTAGTAAGTAAGGCAGGGTTAGGAGTACTGAAATGTGGGATGAGAACATAAGAAGAACATAAGAATGAGGCAGGATTGGGAGCTACTGAGGCAGGGTGTGAGGCAGGGATGTGAGATAGGGTAGAGCTACTGAGGCAGGGTTGAGAACTATAAGGTATATATATTATATATAGTGAAGCTTATAGTGAGGCAGAGGTGTGAGGCAGGCTTGAGAGCTGTAGAGTGAGGCAGGGGTGTGAGTGAGAAGTAGGGGTGGGAGCTAGTGAGCGAGCCTGCTCCGGCCAACTCTAACCTCGCGCGAGCGGCTTCGTCATCAGTCTACCTTGGAACGTCGTGAATTAAGGGTGTTGCTTTCCTTCGTGCGTGAGAGGAATTACATGAGTGCTTCAATATGGAGTGAGATAACTCGATACATCCCCATGTGCACGTTGGAGCAAGATGGTGAGAGAGACTCGGCATCTCTGGGTTGGAAATTTACCCGAGACTATAAACGAAGACAGAATTAAGGAACATTTCAAACGGTACGTGTGATCCAAGTGTCTGGCGGTGCGGGGCTGTGTGTGTGTGTGTGTGTGCTGGGGCTTTGTTAGCACGCCCCTGGGTTGCCATTGTGCTGTGGTGCGTGTGTGGGGGGTTGATGTGGCGGCCTGAGTGTAATGGTGGCCGTGGGTGGGTTGTGGTGGTGGTTACGGCGGAGAGGCTGTCGGTGCAGACCCCTTTAAAACCCGAGGGCGAGTCTTGTGTGTGATGTTATTAAAGGCACCAGCCCAGTGTGTGCCTCCTGCGACTCAAAACCCTCCCCAATAACCCTGAGGACACAACGCACACACATACACACACATACACATACACACATACATACACTTATACACACATACACACGCTGCAGATTGCAATGTATGCCAGTACTACGTGAAAATGCCTCGCTGGTGTTGTCATTTACGGTGAAAGTTTAAGAATGGTAAAATGTATGATGAGGCTGTACGGGGTCGTGGTGGTGATGACGTAGTAGTGTGATGACCCGCCACGGTAAGTATGTAACCTCTGGATGACCCCGTGACCTTGCCGGTTGTGGAGGTGGTCATGTGCCTTCCACCGTCAGCGTCGCCTACGTTTCGCAAGGATCTACTCTTGGTCTATATAGAATATATAATTCTATATAGACCAAGGATCTACTGCTGTGTGTGTGTGTGTGTGTGTGTATGTAGAGGTGTTTGATATTGGTGAAAGATTTTAACTCGATAATTTGTGACTATACGTATATAGCTAAGATTTTTTTATTAATTATATTTGTACGGGGGGGGGGGGGGGGTATAATGGAGGAGAGTTTCACGTTCGTTTTCAGAGCACCAACTACTTTTTCTTGGCCTACAATAGGTGCTTGTTCTAATGGTGCTAATTTTATTTTGCGCAAACCCCCCCCCCAAAAAAAACTATTTTGTGGTTAAGGTTAGGTTTCTTTAAAACCTGTAAGGTTAGGTTTGGTTTGGTTTGATTTCATTTCATTAAAACAAGGTTAGGTTAGGTTTCGTTTTTTTTTTTTTTTTTTTTTTTTTTATATATATTTTTTTTTTTTTTAATTATTATTATTTTTTTTTTGAGCAAATAAAAATAGCACCATTAGAACAAGCACCTATTGTAGGCCAAGAAAAAGTAGTTGGTGTCTCTGAAAACGAACGTGAAACTCTCCTCCATTATTACCTTGGGGGGCTACACATGATTTGGTAACTACGTATTCATTGTATTAATTAAGAATGATGTCGGTAATGGATGTATGGCAGTGAAATAATTTGAGATAGTTCATATTGGAGGTAAACAGCCGTGGTCCTCGGCAGCTTTGCGTCGTGTCCTATGTAACACGTAAGAGTTTTCCGATGGCAATCCAAGAGGGAGGTGCAGGCTGTTGTTCACCTTGGCTACCGTTGTCAGCCGCCACACAGCCGCCTCCACTGCGTTTCACAGGCACCGTTCCTGCTCCGTGGTTGGTGTGTCCCTCCGCATGTCTTCTATTGTCTTGTCATCCACCACGAAATGTGCTAACTGGGTTGTCTTCTTACAAGTCGAGGAGCAGATTTCTACTCATGTCTTGAGAAACTCACTTCATTGTAATGATGTTTTGTTTTTGTTTTCTTTCTTACTTTGTTAATCTTAGATTGGTTTTATTCGTAAAAATACAATTTTCAAATTTTACAGCATGAAGTTTTTCAACACTACTAACGTAGATTACCGCACAGGGAAACAAGCAATTAAAGTCAGTGACTTTAGTGTTATTCCATTATGTCTTGCGTCTACAGCAGTGGAATGGCTGCTTCCCCGCCTACAGGTTTATTTCAATACTAGTACTTAAATAAATGTCACTATAAAGTGCCCGCTTTGTGGGACACATCCACACAAATTAAATTTGAACCACCTTAATTCAGAACATTTAGTCTCAGCACTTTGCAACAAATTCTCTTTAAGTTAAGAGTTTTTCAGAACTCTAATGCTTTATTTCAGCTCTCTCCTCCTCGTCTTTCTCTTCCCTCCATCCCCCCACGATACTTTCACCACACAGACGCGTGTACGTACCCACCAAACTGCTACCCTCCCTTTTTTTTCTTTTTTGTATCACCTGCTCGGTCATCGGGTCGTAGTCCCTGCAACAGTTGACATTTCCAGTGTGCCAGTGTCTCCACTTTTAACATCAACACCTGATGTATTTTTGTCTTTTCTTGGTTGGACTTGCAGTAATTCAACGTGGGTGCTCGCCTTAACCTACGTTATATTGTTTGTGTGTGTATATTTATACAGGAGGGAGGGAGAGAGAGAGTAGAGAGCAGGGTGGAGTCTCCCTTCATTCCAGAAGGGTGAAAGCACACAACCCACACACGCTGTTACTTACACAGAGTGAAAGCCAGGGAGAAACACCGCCTCGTGACGACACCACATTAGGCTGCCACAAAAATTGCTCCCAATGCGATGAATTTTCATTATGGAGTTTCATTAAGCTTTTTTTATTCAAATGTCAATTTCAGTCCAAAGTTCAGTTGATGTTCAAAAGTGTTAGAAATAATTACGAGGTATAATATTTATTCGGAACCTGTAGGTTACTAACACAACTTGGTAATTGGTGTTGATTAATTCTTGATACTGGTGAATAAAGTAAGCCTATAATGGAAAGACTTCCATTAAATTTTCCATGAAAATTTGAAAGTTACTTTTTCCTCCCATTGATGTACATACAATCCCTCCCTCCCTCCCTCCCACTAGTACAAAATTCAAATATCAGAAGGCAGAAAGAAATGCAGAGTGCGTGAGTCAAGGACTGGTGCGTGGAATAACGACGCATTATGGAAGGGTAACAACATATTATAATGCAAAGTGTAAGCTTCCTCATTCTTGCGGCAGTGATGTGGTGGTGGTGTGTAAACCTTTGCTTGTCAGCCTGTCCTCAGTAGATGAAGCACCACGTGGCCACCTCACGACCTGCATCACATTAAGCCTCCCCATTGTACAAGCGTACGTGTTGCGGCTCATTTAGGGTAATGACACCAGGGAGGGCTGCCCTGATCACCTGGCTGGTTAAAATAGGGTACTGGTGATATCGGGTGACGCAGGTATTGTTGTGTAGATGTGTGTGGGGAGGGAAGAGGGATGGATGGGTGCTACTATAGCGTGCGGTCTACATCGGGGCCTGCAGTCTACGCTCCCCTAACGTGAGGTCTACAAAGATCCCTCCTGACCTGACTACCCCATAGCTTTAATGTGCATTCTAACAAGTCCACACCTGACCTGACCTGAGTACTGGGACCCTACTCAACCTTATAAAATAGGAATCAACGAAGTAATGTCTCAGTATCCTTCTAAAATTCAAGCCGAGAACATCAGTCTGACACTCCTCCTTTACAATGCTGTTGAAAGAATTCTACAGAAGTGTCATCTTGACAGAAGAAACAGTGGTTTAGTTTTTACGTGGCAGCAATCTTCTGGACACACCACAAGAAGCAGAGCCTTGTCATCGATGTGGTAGTGGTATGCAAGAAAAAGTGACAGGGGTGGGGAATATCGGCCTGTGCTTAATAAATTACTTACTAAAGTTTTGTTTTTTCTATAATACTCTACTGTATAATAGACAATATCATATAGCAATAGTAAGTTGCAGCCTGAAGTGTAAGAGTGTAAATGTAGACTGCACGCTATAGTGCAAATGTTACGGTAGACGGCACGCTATAGTGCAAATGTCACGGTAGACCGCACGCTATAGTAGCACCGATGGATGTATGCAAGGGGTGATAGGCGATGCTGGTGTGTTTCTCATCGTTGTTGATTAAGTGCCCTTTTGTGTGTGTGCTTATTGTGGTCTAGATGTATTATGCTCCTAAGCTATAGTCTTTCTCCCGCCTTCATATTGGTAGCCTAGGTAATGGTTTCTACTGGACCTACCTTTCTTCTGTGTGTGTGTGTGTACTTCAAACTCTGCATGTCTGTTCTGGGAATAATGAACCAGCCTTTGTAACCTTTTAATCCCGCCAGGTGTTTGCCTAAACCAAACAGACAGCAGATGTAAAAACAAACCACTTCAACGCTGCATAAAGTTTTCCTCTTAACATGACGAGATCTCGCTTGTTTATTACCGGAATAGAATGCTGTTTGTCGACGTGATATTTAATACGTATGATAGAAGGCACGTCATAATTGTGTTACTACAGTACTAGTATGATAATGATGATGTTTGCAGTTCTTGTTATAAGTATGTCGAGAATGGTAAAAGTGTGCATGACTCGAGTACTGGGTTGTGGATAAGAGTGCAGTGATATAAGCTAATGGTCAGTGGCGTTGTGGGCTTTTATGATGCTGTAACGTGACCAGGTTAAAGAAAGGTGAAAGAGGAGTGTATCAACTCTTCATACATTTATTTTTATATTTTATATTTGATTTTATTTAAACCGTTATTAAATGTTAAGCATACACATGGGCTAAAAAGTAGATAAGTTAAGGTAGTAAATGTTCAAGATGAGCTAAAGATCAACTTGAGTAAAATGTTGTTCGATGGGTAGCTAGCAAAACATAAGAGTATAAGAAAATAACTAAGGAAGCTACAAAAGGCCGCGAGACCTACAAGAGGTAGTTCCTATAAGAACATAAGAAAACTAGGGGGGGCACTCAGTAGAGCGCATACCTCCGCCCGAATATTTCATTCACCATGTGTGTGAGCCCGTCAGGGTGGCAAGGTTGGTAGAGACGTGAGCTTGCAATGTGCAGAGTCCCTGCGCATTCGGTCAGCGGTTCGAGTCCGCCTAGTTCGTGCTGGCGTGGCGGCGCTTTGTATAGTCAATAACCTTGTAGTTGGTACTTGCAAAGTGTCTAGATAGGATGAAAATCTTATCTTATCATTCACCATGTTAAAGGATGGGGAAAATCGGATTTTCCAATTGGTTGCCATGGCAACAGTTGTGATTCGATTTAATCCAAAATTAAATCAGTTCTTCCTAATACCAAATAGACTTGGTATACCAAGTTTGGTCCAAATCTATTCGTAACTTTTCGAGAAATCCTGTACACTAACAAACAAACAAAGAAACAGACAGATCGGGGTGAAAACATAATCTCCCTCCAACTTCGTTGGCGGAGGTAATAAGGAAGCTACGAGAAGTAAAAAATCACAGCAGTGTGTTGAGTTGGTTGGTGGTGATGCCCTACCATATATATATGCATATCACTGTGTAGACTAGAGGCGTGGAGGTAGTACGTGCAGGTGAGGGAGAATGGCTGCTGGGTCAGGTGAGGGCGCCACCAGTTCAACTCTCCACTGTACCGTTACTTCGTGTCCGCAGCCACCACCACCATCACCAGGCCCCATGTTTTGCCCTCACTTCTGCCCCCCTCACCCCCTCCCCCCTTCCCCCTTCCCCCCACACTTCTTTCACCATCTCCTCCCCCCTTGATTTCCTTTGCAGTGCATTTCCACGTATTCTCCACCGTTTTGTTTTTTCAGTTCGTTTTTTGTACACATTTTTTTGCCAGTTTGGTTTTTTCGTTTTATATTGTCACAGAAACAATGCATTTCGTAGGTAACTTTTTGTGTGTTGGGGTGGAGGATTGTGATATTCTTTATATTATATCTGCCTACGATTTGGTCTTTTCGTGTTGAGTTTTGCGTTTTGAATGTGTCGTGGTGAAGTACCTATGAAGGATAACTGTTTTAGTAGACCATGCATTTCTAGTAGTGTTAATGTTGTTTTGATTTGTTACAACATACGGTACCTATGGGTTAGTTAATATTGATCGTGTGTTAAGTCATAGAAACATACTCGTAGGTGGCTGGCTATGTGGAATATCCTGCATGTGTGTTAAGAAGTGTAAGGTATATGAGAGAGAGAAAGAGAGAGAGGTACAGGATGGTGTTATAATGGTAGTGGTGGTGGCCATAACTAAAATAGCCTGGTGTCGATAACTGTCACCGTAGCTGCAATTTGGCGATGTTCTTGCCAGTGGGGGTCATGTAGGTGGTGGGATCGTGAGCAGTGACCGCCATCGCCTCTCCTCCCATCTATTGCTGAAGCTTTCATGGTATTGGTTTCTCGTGGTGACGGTGGCGGTGGTGTGTGCAGGGGGACACTGTACTTTCAGGTTTTATAAAGTATCTACATTCAGTGCAGTATGTTATGCCTGATGTGCAATACTTCCTATCGAGGTTATTGGATGGGATATGTATGTTAATGTGATTTATGGTTTTGGGTGTTATTGCGTTCGTAATACCCGCATGCATTAAGTGTGTGTATGTTCTCGTTTTAGAACTGGGTACCTTGAAGCTTTAGTGACATCGTTGTGTGATTGAAAGGGTTATTTTGGATTAGGAACTTGTATGTATGTGTGGTGTGTGTAGTGTGTATATGTATGTGTAGTGTGTGTATGTGTTTGTATAGTGTATGTGTGTAGCGAATGTGTAGTGTGTATGTATGTGTGTGTGGTGTTTGTGTGTATGTATGTGTAGTGTGTGTGTGTGAGAGAGAGAGAGAAGTACTGCGAGGTAAGGGAGGGAGGTGGCTTCCTCGGGTCACACCACCACCACCACCGCCCTCCTCGCTTCCCGCCATGACGTGGAACCACCTCACCTCCACGGCTCCCGACACACACACCACACACATACACACACACACACACTTGCCTGAATCCCAAACACACCACAAATGTATTGTGCAGATCGCAGTTGCGTAATCTCTAAATTGCTATTTCGTTTCTTTCCTTCGCTGTATGTGTGTATGTGTGCACTTCAAGAACGAACTTGTAATTCAACAATCGTGCCTCTAACAGCAACACACACACCCACACACACACTGTTCGTCACCTGACCTGTCTGGTTAATTAATGATCCTGTTTGAATTGTTACTCAGTCTTGACAATTTCTTACAGTTCCTTGCTTTCTTTACCCTTAGCCACGATTTCCTGTGCTATGGGAACGTGACACGCAGAGCTATTAATACATGGATGAAACACGTGGTGCATGCTTCTGTACACATGATGTAGTGTTGAGTGCCTTGTATGGAGGGAGAGAAGGCACCAAGGTCGGGCATGAACGGCGGCATATGGGTGAGAAGAGCTTGTTAAAATATAAATCACACTTTTCCTACTGGCTTATACTGGCGCTTCCACTCATTCTGCTGCTTGTCTTCATGTTTGTTTGTGTTGTAGTATGTGAAATGGTGCAAAATCGAAGTGGTGATAGTTTATGGCCTCAGTCTAACGTTGTCTACCAGTTTTAAGGAGGAATTATGCTTGATTACTTAAATTTACACAAAGTACACGTCAGTTTACATCATATAGTGTCTGTGAGTACATGTGTGAAGTGGTGTAAGGAAGCCATTTGGTTAGTATGAAGTAAAATGTAAAAAGGAAGGTGAGGAGTATAAAGTACAGCCCTGTGCGAGGCTAGAGCGGGGCCCGGCGCGAGGCTACCCGGTATCGATGTGACGGTCGGTTGCCGGGCTGTGGGATGAATATTATTTTCCCCGCCATCCAGGCCAAGTCTTTCTTTGATTCTCACCTAGGGCATCTCATATCACACCCATAGTCATCACCCTTTTGTACGAATTCTTTAACGTGTATGGTGTGGAAGCTAAAGTGGAAGAGTAGAAGAAGCAAAGAGAAAGGTGGTGGCGTCTTCCCGCGGCTGGCCTGGGGCGGCGGGAGGAGGGGGCAGGAGGAGGTGCGGTGAGGGGGGGAAGAGGGGGGCACAGCCGGGTGTGTGTACGCCAAACATTGCCACGTAAAAAATACCACCAACCCACCACTACCACCCTGCTTCACTATCGCCGCTACCTTACTCCGTCTCCATCGCCTACCAGTTCGAGTCTCAGCTTGGTCCACCGTCTGATCGCCCCCTCAGCCTCCTTGGGGTAAAAGCTTTACCTCCGCACACCTAAACTTGGCCACCATACTACCTCGTTTCTCCTCCACCCTAATATACCTCCCCAACTGTTTGCTTTTTTGTGTGTTGACTGTTGAGCGTTCATGAGTACCGTGCATGGGTGAAGAATAGGTAATGTGTAGGGCTTGGTTGTAATGTTGGAGGTTAGTGGCGTGGGAGGCGGTGGTGAGCAGATGGCCGACGTTGGAGGAGAGAGAGGGAGAGAGGCAAGGAGCAAACTGAAGCAGGCGTGGCGGGTGTAGCCACCGACCAGAGCCAACCAGCCTGGCCGGGTGGTGGTTGGGGCTGTTTCCTACCGTGGCAAGCCATGTGGCGGTAGCTGTTAAACACGACCCACGGAGAGGAGTAAATAGAGGAGAGTTGCGTGTGTGTGTGTGTTGGCGGGGGCGGTGGTTGTGGTGGTAGCTGTGGCAGTGCTCGTGCACCCGAGGTCCTACGTACACCCGCTTACTACATGGAAACAAAGTTGTAGAGTCTCAGTTTGATTATGTAAAGCGTCTAGTTGCTTTGTTGAATTGGGCAGGCAGTGCAGAGGAGTACTGTTGCGTCACCCTCCTAGTTATCTCTTATTCCCTCGTTGTATACAAACAAGATCAGCGTGGCAATGTTTAGTGCAATCTTTCATAAAGCTGGAGACAGACCGCTGAGTCGTGATGTTCGCCTCACTGTGGTCTATCAACCTCAGCAGGAAAACGATGCACAGAAGGAACCCTTGTTAAGTACGATGGTACTACTTAAGATGGTAAGTACCCATAATTTTCCTGCAAATAGCGTGCAGCTCCCTACGATGGTCTGCAACGTAGGCACTTCCCGTGTTGTGTACCAGGCGTGGAAACTATTCTCGCTACAGCACACACACTCCAGGGTCGTTCATCATCGGGGAGTGAGCCGGTGGTGACACTACCGTTGCACACTTCCTAGGGCGGGTGCTTCAAGTCAGCCTGACAGCCGGTGCTGGTTGGCTGACGAACCGAGCCCCCAGTAGCCGTCCAAGTTATGTAGGGAGGCAGAACAAGACGGGAGCAAGGACCTTAATTCTGTTCTCCACGGGAAGCAGCACCATTTTCATCCATCACCCACATAATTGCCTGAAGATTAGTTTTTGTAATAAGAGGTCCGGTTAGACTGTTCTTGTTTACCTACATTTTTTACAATGTATACAACTTGTCACTTACGTCACAGTTATGGGGGAAGCCGCATAAAAGCTATATAATTAGATCTGATAGTCAACCTTTACCGTTAGGGGTCAAAGAGCAGGCAGGCAGGCGGCAGCGATGGCTGGAGGAAGCCCGTCAAGGGTGGCGGTGGCGCAGGCAGGCAGGGGAGGGAGTGCTGGCTGGAAGGCTGGAGAAGTAGCTGGTTAGGACCTTCTAAGACAAGGGTTTGCTGCTTGCCTGGTATGTGTGTGTGTATGTAAGTGTGTGTTTGTGAGCACGTGCCAAACCAACGTGCAAGATGAGTCCTCCATGGCGACGCTCCAACTGTTTTGTATGTGACTTATGAACTCACAAGTCACATCCCTCTCCCATCACTCGGTACAGCCACAAATCTAGCCAGTCAGTCGTTCATTCGTTCGTCTGTTCACTCAGCTAGAAGACAACAACGTGACCTCTCAATTTGGCAATAACGCGTCACTCCCTCCCAGCATTGTCTCCTTTAGGGTGTGTGTGTGTTTCTACCTGGACTTGAGTAACCTTGGTGATGTCGTAAGCTTGGTAGGGTTGGTAGCGGTGGATGGATTGGAGGAGGGTGGGTGGGTGGTTGGTGGGTTGTGTCCGCGTCACATGGTGGTGCGTCATCCAACCTCTGTGAGACTGACTGGTAATGCCGGACACCCACCACCAGTCAGCCAGTCAGCCCAGTCATCTACCCTCATTCTGTCACCCTAACTCACTCCCTTCTTTATTAACCGTAACTGCCGATTTACCCTATTCGGCCTCTCCTCCTCCTGCTCTTATATCATTACTTGTTCTCTTGGCAGGCTGTGTTCATTCGCGTTCATGATATTTTTTGTGTTGCGGAACTTATTGATGTTGTTTGTGACATATAGTGGTCATGTGTACGGGAGAGATTTCCTACACACACACACACACACTCACTCACAATACACACACACACTCACAATACACACACACACACACACACAATACACACACACATACACACACACATACACACACACATTACACACACACATACAACACACTCACACAATACACACATACATACAACACACTCACAACACTCACACACTCACACAATACATACAACACACTCACACAACACACACACACACACACACACACACCTTGGACCTGCAGAAGGGAGAACTGGTGTGTGTGTGTGTGTGTTTAAACGTGTTAGGAAGTATAAGTGTTATTTATTGAAGTGTTAGGAAGTGGGAGGGACTCATATTGATTTTGGTATGACCGAGAGTAGCTATAGTGTGACTAGTTTTGCTCCTCCTGTCAGCGTAGCAAAGTGTACTCTGGAATGACTGTAATCAATGGACCTCACGTGATAGCCTCGCCCAGCATCATGAGGTCAATTTCACCTTATGATGACAATAACAGATAAGGATGCAATCTGATAGAGAAATTATCGCCAGTTAGAACCAAGGACTTCTATTAATTACTACTTGAATTTGGAAACTGCCACTATTGCACTGTACTTCTATTACTACTACTACTACAAGAAGTAATATTGTTTTGGTTTCCTTCAAGCAGGGCACGATTGGATGTAACAAGTAATTACTATTCTCTATTTTTTTTTTTTAATAAATTTAAACAATTTACATCATGGTTGACATGGGGCTACAATTGGTAAGGAGGTTGATGAAGGCATTAAGTGGCAGAAGCTAAAGATGTCCCCTGTCCCGGGGACATCTATCCGAAAGCTATGCCTTGTAAGTTAATAACTAAGTAGTAAGTAAGTACACAGTGTTACAGGCTGAGGGTCACTTTCCGTCACAGGCACTTGTCAGGCGCACTATTGACGTACACTGTATGTCACTGTGTCTACTAAGTGTCAAAGTGTGTCACTATGTGGGTGTTACTAATGACACGACACTGTATCACGCCTTACGGTCACTAAGGCGGATGTAAGCGGCACCATCTGTGGGCCGCCACCTTCACCTGCTGGGTGTTCATGGCCACGACATCCACCTCAACCGTGAAGGCGTTCCACAGTGTCGCCGTGGCCCAAGTAAAGGCTTGCTGTCCCATCACGGTGTGGGGCCTCGAGGAGATCACTGACACTACCGTCCTCGTAGCGCGCACAGACCTCCACGGGACCCGAAGTCCTGCAAGGTGGGAAGGGTGTTGCACCTGGGCCTTGTGCAACACTGTCAGGGCACCGACTCTCCTCCGGTGCCCCAGACTGTCAAGCTGGCAGCGGGGATCATCCCGCCACTGCTCCTGCTGTAGTCGTTGTTGTTGCTGCTGGTGTTGTTGGAGCTGCAGCTGATGTTGCCGTAGCTTCTGCTCTCTCTCTCTCTCTCTCTCTCTCTCTCTTTCTCTATCAGCAACTCTCGACAAAGGCTTTCTTCTCTCCTGCACCTGGGATTATCAAGCTACTCCCCCATGCACGGATGCCTCTTACTTATGATAAGATAAACACATGATTATATTCTCTCACACATACACACACCAGTCATTGCCGTCGTCAGAATCCTGTTAATCCACTTCTAGTTATATCCAGGTTATCCAAGCTAGTCTACGTGCTTCTCCGTCTCCCATTGCCTCTGTTCTCTTCATTGTCACCCTCCCCCCTTTCTCTCTCTCTCTCTCTCTCTCTCTCTCTCTCTCTCTCTCTCTCTCTCTCTCTCTCTCTCTCTCTCTCTCTCTCTCTTCCCCCCACAACAGGCAAGCACCCCCTCCCTCATCCCACATCGCCCCTCCCTCTCTCTCTCCTCCCCTTCTACCATCACCGCCAGACCAGTCACCAACAAAGGCCTCCAAACTAGCCGCACTTTCAGCTTGTGCCCTGGATGGCTCGGCTCCGTCCCTCGGTGAAAGCGCTTGCCACCACTCTACTGTACTGACTCGGTCGGCCCTCTTGCCTCTCTCCTCTTCTCTCGTCCTCTTCCTCATCTCCCGTCGCCATATGCTAGGGATAGGTTTTGTGAAAGATGTTTGTGTGAGTGAGTGTTTGGAAGGTTTGTGTGTATTATGAGTGTTTATATCTCGATTTTTCGTGTGTTTAGCTCTGTTTATTCTTCCTCTCTTCTTCTCCCTCTCTGAAGACTGAAGTGATGACGTTGGTATAATGTGAATGGTGGTGGTGGTGGAGTAGGTGATGGGCCAGTGACAGTAGTAGTAGTAGTAGCACCACTTATGAATGTGTCCCAAAAATAAACATGAGTTGCAGGTATTTGTTAGTGAAGAAAGAGTAGAAGTAGTAGCAGTAGAAGTAGTAGTGGTTGAATTAGTAGTAGCAGTAGAAGTAGTAGTGGTTGAATTAGTAGTAGCAGTAGAAGATTGGTAATGTGGGGTTGAGTAGTAGAGTAGTAGTAGTGAGTATATACCTGAGACTGTCTCCACAGTGTGATGAAAAGTCTAGATTAGTAGGAGAGGAGACATAGAGGTGTGTGGTTGACGAGTGTAGTGCAGGAGAAGTGTGTAGTTGAATGAGAGAGAGAGAGAGGTATTGAGGCGAGGAGGCAGAGTACTGAGTTGGACGCCTCATCTGCTTACTCTCTCAACTTAGCCTAGGAGGGAGTGGATTTAAGCTCGTCGCACTTAACATTTGCCGTGGAGCTGTCTGCCTAGTTATGAAGAGCGGCGAGAGGATGAGGAGGGAGGAAGGGGAGGTAGAGGAGAGAGAGTAGGGGATGGAGGATGTCAGGAGGAGCAGACTTACGAGTTTGCGTGGCTTACTCACCACACAACACAGCCCTCCCCGTTGCCTGCTCACCATAGAAGGGCAGGTCACGGCAGGTTTTTAAGGCGGGGTTGTAGTTGTGGGGGAACTGTCGAGTTAGCAGGGTCGTGTCAACCGCCACCCCACGCTCTACTACACCCTCGCCTGCCTGTCGCCTAGTAGGTGCAGGTCCGCGGCTTTGCGTGGGGTTGTAGTTGTGCGGGCCATGTTTGCTCCTCGTGTGCCTCTCCCTCAGCTACTCCACCCTCGCTCTGTTCGTCCTGTCTGCTCTCTCCTCTCTATGTGTGCGATTACGTCTCCTTCTCTCTCTCTCTCTCCTCTCTCTCTCTCTCTCTCTCTCTTTCTCTCTCTCTCTGTGTGTGCCGCTTTATTGCCATACTCGCAATATTTTGTTTTGTTTCTTATCTGGTTAGGTAGTTTTGGCGGAAGGTAAATAGACGCATCTTCTTATTGCTACTGACCTGTTATTTAACCTATCCCCTGCATATGCCACCTTCCCCCCCCACACACATCCATCCATTCATCGCCGTGCACTAGACTAGAGAGAGAGATAGGGGACGGGATTATTGGAAGGGACGAGAGAGGGTCGGAGGGAGGAGGAAGAGGAAGAGCATGACGTCATCTCTCAACATAGCTCTATCTTGCACCCCGCCCTCTCTTGGCGCGGCTGTGGCAGGCGGGTGATAGCGGCGAAGGGCCAAGGAAGGGAGGGAGGCATTCAGAGAAGGGTGGAGGGCGGCACAGGAGGCTGAAGGGAGGGATTGTATGTATATTCATGCCATTTGCTAGCCTATCCCCTCTGCCTGACGTGGCGACTTTGAAGAACCACATCTGTCTGCTTCGCCCTATTATGCGTCATTCTCTTCTACGTCTACTACAGGTTGTTTTTTGTGGCGGGAATACGTAATGCTGTGGCCCTTGTTGTGTTCCTCTTTCTGTTTACGGATTAACTACCTAACTACCGTACTTGAAGACTTGTGAATACGTAATGTTGTGGCCCTTGTGTTCCTCTTTCTGTTTACGTATACGAACCAATTGAAGACTTCGATGTTTTTTAAAGGTGCTGGGGGATGTATTGTACTCATAGTACCTATGAGAACCTGTTTTAAAATTTTTATTTAGTGCTGTACTCATGACTAACCAGTTTTTTTTAGTGTGCTGTACTCATGAATAACCAGTTTTTTTTGGTGTGCTGTACTCATGAATAACCAGTTTTTTTTGGTGTGCTGTACTCATGACTAACCAGTTTTTTTTGGTGTGCTGTACTCATGAATAACCAGTTTTTTTTGTGTGCTGTACTCATGAATAACCAGTTTTTTTTAGTGTGCTGTACTCATGAATAACCAGTTTTTTTTAGTGTGCTGTACTCATGAATAACCAGTTTTTTTTAGTGTGCTGTACTCATGACTAACCAGTTTTTTTTGGTGTGCTGTACTCATGAATAACCAGTTTTTTTTAGTGTGCTGAATCATGAATAACCGTTTTTTTTAGTGTGCTGTACTCATGAATAACCAGTTTTTTTAGTGTGCTGTACTCATGAATAACCTGTGTTTTTTTAGTGTGCTGTACTCATGAAACTGTTTTTTTGTGCTGTACTCATGAATAACCAGTTTTTTTTAGTGTGCTTTCATGATAACTTTTTTTTAGTTTCTGTACTCATAATACCATTTTTTTTAGGTGCTGTACCATGATAACCGTTTTTTATATTACGCTGTATAACCGTTTTTTTATATAATATAAATATAAAAAACCGTTTTTTAGTACTGTACCGCTGAATAACTAGTATATTAGTGCTGTACCAAAGACTACTTATACAGTAGTTTTTGTCTGTACCAAAGTCTTTGGCTGTACCCACTGAATAACCGGTTTTATTTTTTATGATCTTTCTACTTTTCTTCCTGTTTCTAAATATGCTTTGCCGCTATTTCAAGGCAGGACATTGTGTGCTTGTATTAGCTGTAGGTACCGTTGCTGTGTTACATAACATAAGAAAATAAGGAAGCTACAGGAGGCCGCGAGACCTACTCGTGGTAGTTCCTGTTACTTAACACTACCTACATCCACCTTTCATCCTTGTTCGTGTTCCTAGCCACTCCCGTGTCTTGGCGGCAACACATAATCCAGTGCCCTTGGTAGCAGGAAGGACACTAACGTCACTCGTCCTGAATATGCCTGTGTTGTAATTATAACAAGCCTCGCGCCGTCACCCTCCTGCCTTGTCCTCTCGTCTCTTCCTCCCTTATTATTTATTATTATTATTATTATTATTATTATTATTATTTTAACTCAAGCCTCGCTCCGTCACCCTTATGCCTTACCCTCTCGTCTCTTCCTCCCTTATTATTTATTATTATTATTATTATTATTATTATTATTATTATTATATTATTATAACTCAAGCCTCCCCGTCACTCTCCTGCCTTACCTCGCGCCTCTTCCTTCACCTCATAGGGTTTGTTTTGATGGCAGAGTGATGGGTGGGAGGGATAAAAGATGTTTGATGGTGTTGTTATTATTATTATTATTAGTATCGTCTCGCCTCTTCCTACACCGCATAGGGTTAGTTTTGATGCCAGATTGAAGGATAGGAGGGAGAAAATAGGCTTGAAAAAAACATATTGGTTGAGGAGGGAGGGAAAAAATGTGATTAATGTACGGAAGCGTTTTATATAATGCGAAAGGAATGAATTAGTCGTGTTTATGTTACAATTTATGCATTATTCTTCATTGATATTGAGTTTCACGGCCAGTATTCGTGGTGGGGAAATGTATATGATAAGTTTTCGTTGATTTAATTATTTATTGTCAAAGATTTCCATGGCCTCGTTAATGTTTGCAAGGTCCACCGTGTTCCCCTGAGACCCCTGTGTGTTTCCTGCGGCAGTGTGTTGAGGGAGATGTTGTTGGGTGGTGGTTGGTAGGGAGGAGTTTAGCTCTATTACGTCTTGTTATGCCAATAGTAGCAGCTGTAATGGTCGTTTAGCAGATACCCCGCTATACTAGACCAAGGGGTGTGGCTTCGGTATGTATTTATATTTTATTTATCCATATACTCATGCCTTCCATACAGCCACTCATACATTCATCCACGTCCGCCCTCACTCATCTCATCTTTACACTCACTCATTGTTTCATCTCCAATTACTCGCTCACTCATTCAGCTCCACTCACTCGCTCACTCATTCAGCTCCACTCACTCGCTCACTCATTCATCTTAATTAATTTGCTCACTCATTCATTCATCTTCACACTCACTCGCTCATTTTCACACTCACTCGCTCATTTTCACACTCATTCAGTCACTCGCACCTCATAATGTTAAATCTCTTTATTACTCTCAAGGCTTAGTGCGCTCTTGTGAGTTTGTTGCCATGGTGTGTGTGGTGGTCTTTTTCTTGCTTTATGTTAAATTGGGTTGAATTTGTCCTGGCGGGAATGATGAAAGCGACCGCAATACATTTCTTCTTTTTTTTACTTGATGGATCGTGTAAGGAAGTTGAAGAGGCGTAGCGTGCACCATGATACGAGGAAGAGGAGGACAGGACGAGGTCATTATGTGTTGGGTCCTTACTGCTACATAAGAACGTAAGAAAATAAGGAAGCTACAAGATGTCGTGACTTACACATGGTAGTTCCTGTTCATCTCTCCTCCCTCCCAATGCAGTACAGTTTGATGGGTTCCGTTTAGGCGTTCTTCTGCATCGTCTTGGTCAGGTGAAGGACGTTTTAGCCATGCAGGGTGTGGGGAGGGGGTTGGGGTGTGGTAGGGAGGGGGGATTGGGGTGTGGTAAGGAGGGGAGGTAGTGTGGTAGGAAGGTGGTTGGGGGTGTGGTAGAATAAAATAGCAAGATAATGGCCACCACCAGGATTTATTAGTATGCGTCACCCGTTTACTTACACCCAGGTTTATTTTGGTCGTTAATTAGACTTTCGTGCTAATGATTGATGTGGGCTATCAGGGTGTCTCATTATTATTATAACTGGTCAGGGTGGTCCCGGTGTGTGATTAGTGGATTGATGGATGGTGTACAGGGCGGCGTGAATAGGGGGCGTGGGGATGGAGGCCCCGGTGGTGGTGGTGGTGGTGGTGGTGGGGATAATCCATACTGTGCTGTCTAGAGCGGCGGTGGTGGTGGTGGTCAGCGGAGCTTTAAGGGGCGTGTGAGCAGTCGCAGCAGGCATGTGTGTGTGTGTGTGTCTGTTTTGGAGAGGCCATGGTTAGGGAGGAGGTGGTGTGTGTGAGGTGCGAGGGGGAGGTGGTGGCGGAGTGGTGTGTGTGTGTGTGTGTGTGTTTGAGGTGCGAGGGGGAGGCGGTGCCCCCGGCTATAAATACAGCGGCGGCGGGGTGGTGGTGGGGGGTTCATCTCGGCCGTCCCTCACGCTCACCTCGGCAGAAAAACCCGGTGCAGACGCGCGTGCAGCTGAGCCCGTCAAGCTGGCGACGACGCAGCTGGCCCGGTGAAGGTGGTGGCATGGATACAGCCGCGGCCCGGGGAGGGGGCGCCGCCCACCTACAGCGTCCCCCTTGCGCCCAGCTGCTGCTGCTGCGCCGCCCACCACCACCGCCACCGCCACCAGCAGCAGCCCTCCTGGCCCGACCCTCTCCCCTCATGTGCTCCTTTTTGAATCCTGATAGCGAGGAGGGGAGGGACCCGAGCACCGACAGGCACATCATGCCCGCCCCTTCTGCCCTTCCCTTCCCTTCCCGACCACACACACACCCACACCCTGGCAGCGGCGGTGAGCGGTGAGCGGCAGCGGCACTCAGGGCGCCTCGCTGATGCCGCTCACACGTCCATTTGGGACTCATTCCCCGTCGCTTATAGTCAGGATGAAGACCCATTTGAGTGCACGGCCAAGACCCTGTATCGTGCAGGGCCGCAGCGGCGCGGCGTGCAGGGCAGTGACTGCCGGTGCTGTCACAGCCTGCTAAGCTGCCTCACGTCCGGCGCCATGTTGCTCCCTCCCTCCCTCGCCTCCAGTGTTACCTGGCTGCCGGCTTCCCTTCTTCCCTCGGGATCGCGGCAGCTTTGGTGTCCTCCGGGGATTACCTGGCCCTCCGTATATTTCGTGTGCCGCCTCTCCCTTCCACTTCCAGGCAGCGGCCATGATCCTCCTCCTCCGCCCCCCTGGCCTAGCCTGCCCCTGCACACCCTGCTGCCCCCCTGCCCACCTTCCCTAATCTAGTTCTCGCGTCTTTACCTTTTACCCAAGACGACCCGGGTTCACGGACCAAGGACGTGTGTGTGTGTGTGTGTGTGTGTGTGTGTGTGTGTGTGTGTGCGCGCGTGCGCGCTTTAAAGCCTGTTGGTGCGGGCAGTGGTGTTGGCTGTTTCCCTTCTTTTCGCGAGGGTTGCTTGGTAGGTTGGCGGGGAGGGCTTCCTGGTGGCGTCTTTGTTACCTGCCCGGGTTTCCTGAGGCCGTTTGCATCGTCTGGGGGGAAGAGGAGGAGGCTACCTGGAGCTTTCTTACCTGGCGCTTTATGCTTCTTGTATACATGTGTGTGTGTAGCCATCTAGTCATCCCCTTGAGTGGTGGAGCCGACCTGCTGGTGTGGTCGACCTTCATGTGGACGCTCCCCCTTCTCTCTCTCTCTCTCTCTCTCTCTCTCTCTCTCTCTCTCTCTCTCTCTCTCTCTCTCTCTCTCTCTCGCCCACATTTATTTTCTAGCAACTACGCACATCCATTTTCAGACCACCCTACTGGCAACAACATCCCTTGCGTACACACACACACACACACACACACACACACACACACATGATGCAGTGAGGAGTCTCGTTAATAGTGTGACTTTGTATTAAGGGGAATGGAGGGTTGTGTGACGGATGTGATGCTTTTTGGTTTGTTATTGAGACTACAAGGCTCTAGAGAGAGAGAGAGAGAGAGAGAGAGAGAGAGCAATTATGCGAAGACAACACCATCGCTCTTCGTGTTACCAACTTGGGTCCTGGCGAATCTATAATCTTGTTGGCTCGCCTGAAGGAAGAAGAGGGGTTGGTGTTGATGTTTTTGTAGCTCACCATCCGGACGTCCTGCATCTCTCTAAAAAGAAAAAAATAATGCTTGAGTTCGTATGATTTCCAAAACGAGACTAGACTGTGTGTGTGTGTGTGTGTGTCCTTGGATGGATGGAGGAGAGGAGTTGAAGGGTTGTCCTTTTATTGCATTACGTTCCTCGTCCTTGACTTGAGTGGCCGAGAGCTGTCAGTCACCCTATTGTTAGTTGTGGGGGGGGGAGGGGAGGAGGCGTTATCCTTGGTGTGTGAGTGGATGGTTGTAATTTGCATTGATAAGAGTGGTCTTTTGGTCGAATTACTGAAGAATATTTGTTAGTAAAGTGAGCAGACATATATTTTCTATACCCTTCCCTCTTGTATGTATATTTGCATCATAAATGACTAAAGGGCAGTCAATTTTTGGATATGTATACATGGATGCATAGGATGTGGGTGGGGTGTTCATATTTGGGGAGGCGGTAGCAAAGTGGTTAACGTCTCGTTCGTGTGGCGTTCTCGGTTCAATCCCCGATGAGGGCCATAATCCACTTGAAATCTTTCTGCACCGTCGAGTGCATCGGAGGAGACGGGGGCGGCATGAGCCTCTAATCACAGGCGTCACTATAAAAATCCTGCCTGCGCCACCACGGGCGAGGGCCAACCATCACAGTCCTCGAGTAAACCTCCAGGGCCATCCGAGCCCTGGAGGTCACTGCCTACAGGCGCTATAGCCACCAAAAAAAAAAAAAAAAAAAAGTATGAATGTATGGTTCTATGGCGTGGTGGGATCGGTGCTTCTACTTTATTCCGTGTTTACAAGCTTGCGTACTGTGTGTGTGTGTGTGAGAGAGAGAGAGAGAGAGAGAGAGAGAGAGAGAGAGAGAGAGAGAGAGAGAGAGAGAGAGAGATTCCGACCAACAAAACAGACATTCAGACAAACAGACAGACAAAGATAAAATAATGAATATTTATGTGTGTGTATCAGAGAGAGAGAGATAGAGGGGATGAGTATTTTTAGGAAGTACGTAACATGATTGCGAAGCAGAACTCATTAAGTCTGGGGGAGTCTTAGCGTGCGTGTGTGTTGCATGTGTTGGCTGGGTGTGCGTGTTGGTGTGCCTCTGGCTGATCAATAGCAGGGGGGGGAGGCAGAGTGCAGCGGGGACGGCACAGGAGGAGGAGGAGCAGGAGGGTAGTAGTGTTACAGGGTATGATTAAGCTGTATGGTGAAATGAAGGAATATCAATAGTAGTAGTAGTAGTAGTAGTAGAAGAAGTAGTAGTAGTAAAAATCCAGCCTGTGCCACCAACGGACGAGGGCCAACCATCACGACGACCCTCCAGAATGTGCAAGGCCTACCACCTAAACCCTCAAGGAAAAACAAATAGCCTACAGGCGATATAGGTTTCAACGTTAAAAAAAAGTAGTAGTAGTAGTGGTAGTAGTACAGGAAGGGAAAGTATAAAACACAGGATTAGAAATAATAAGGAGGTGGATATTTAAGTTAAGTTGGCTACCCTTCATCCTATAAACAATAGTGTGACTGTTTTCCAGGTATGGCCCCGTGCAGAGCGTCAAGATGCTGCCCGGGGGCGTGGGCGGCGAGGAGGCAGGCCCGGGCATGTGCGCCACGGTGGCATTCATGGACATCTGTGCCGCCGCGAAAGCTCACAAGGCAGACAATCGTTTGGAGGACCGCTGCCTTAAGACCACCTATCACGAGGCCTCCCTGACCGCCCTCGCCTCGCCCCAGTACACCCCGCCCATACACCACATCCGTGAGCCTCCCGCCCACTCGTACACGCCCACGCAATCCTCCGCACCCAACTCCAGCAACCCCGGGCTCGCCTCGCGCAGTCCAAGGTTTTCAGGGTGAGTACCATGTGTGGTTTGCCTTGTGCTGTAGTATTAGTTCATTGTATTAGTTAATGCCACCGGGAGAGGGACGGGGGTTGTGTTCCCCATGCCCCTGTGTGTGTGTCCCTCTCCCGGTGTTGTGGTGAGGCAGGTGTAGGAGGTAAGGTTGTGGCGTGAGTGATGGCGCAGTGCAGTCCCGTCCCCTTCCTAATAACGCCATCATGATGCCCCTACAACGACCATGGGGGTGCTGTCACCACCTCCCCCAGCACTCGTGCCCCTCCCCACTCCCCTCCCGCCGCCGAGGGGCCTGGCTCACCCCTGGATGCCGCCGTGGCCCTTGGACCCCCAAACCACTTATAGTGCCGACGCAGAAAATGGCCAGTGGTCGAGTGCAGTGTTGCGAGAAGTGAAGCCGAGC
This sequence comes from Chionoecetes opilio, assembly GCA_016584305.1. Lineage (NCBI taxonomy): Eukaryota > Metazoa > Arthropoda > Malacostraca > Decapoda > Majidae > Chionoecetes > Chionoecetes opilio. Next base: position 786,863 of record JACEEZ010009483.1, on the reverse strand, counting down.
GTCGCCTGTGATGCAGTGGTGTTGTGTTGCCAATCTAATCACAACACACGAGAGCGAGAGAGATGTAGCGAGCGAGGGTGTTGTGTGTGCCGTGCCGCTAAGTGTTCTGTGGTAGGAGGTGCAGGCTATCCATACGTCTAGCTTATCTGTGTGTGTGTATGTGTCTCGAGGAAACCAGTCCCCGCCCCTGGGATGTACGACGCGCCTGCTCCTCGAGGCGGCGGTCCGGGCGTGTGTGACCCCACCTTCAGAACGCACACGGGATATTTACCTTGAAGCACCCCCAACAGCCCCTGGGATGTACAGCAAGTCCTGGATTACCCCCACCCTTCCGCCCACGCCAAGACCCACCCAACGCCCGCCAGCGCCCACGCCCTCCTGTGTTGTGATGGTGATTCAGTGATGGTGGTGATCAGTGGTCAGTGAGAACGTGTTGGTGCGGCACTACGAGGCTTGCTGTTCACGCCTCATTGAAGTGCCTGGAAGTGCCTGAAAGTGTTGCGAAGTGCTGCACAGAGGGAGAGATAGAGCAGAGAGCGCGCAGAGTACATAGTGTATTTCTAGAGACAGATAGATAGAGGTGAGATAGCTGGATAGATAGATAGATAGGCTGGAGTGAGTTGGTATATCGACCCCGACCCATGGCGATACAAGCTTGGTGTTTTGTGCACGAGATGACGCAATAGGGTGAAAGCGCGCGAACCAGCAAGTGATCGAGCGAGGGAGCTGACTTGTGTGTTGGCTCTAGGGAATGGGGAGGGGGAGGAGGAGGAGGGCCCCAGCCAGGCGGTCATCGGAAGGGAGGCGTGTACGTCGATGGCGGGAGTGTTGTGCTCTGCTGGCTCTGCGAAGGTAAGTGAAAGTCGGGACTGCGCTGCGTCACAATGTACTATACCTTGTTACTACGTCTTGGTGTGTGTGTGTGTGTGTCTAGGTGATGACGTATACCTTGTTATTACGTCTTTGTGTGTGTGTGTGTGTCTAGGTGATGACGTATACCTTGTTACTACGTCTTGGTGTGTGTGTGTGTGTGTGTGTAGGTGATGACGTATACCCTGTTACTACGTCTTGGTGTGTGTGTGTGTGTCTAGGTGATGACGTAAACAGTATACCTTGTTACTACGTCTTGGTGTGTGTGTGTCTAGGTGGTGACGTAACAGTATACCTTGTTACTATGTTTTGGTGTGTGTGTGTGTGTGTGTGTGTTGTGGTGTTTGTGTGTGTGTCTAGGTGGTGACGTAAACAGTATACCTTGTTACTATGTTTTGGTGTGTGTGTGTGTGTGTGTGTGTGGTGTTTGTGTGTGTGTCTAGGTGGTGACGTAAACAGTATACCTTGTTACTATGTTTTGGTGTGTGTGTGTGTGTGTTGTGGTGTGTGTGTGTGTGTGTCTAGGTGGTGACGTAAACAGTATACCTTGTTACTACGTCTTGGTGTGTGTGTGTGTGTGTGTGTGTAGGTGATGACGTATACCTTGTTACTACGTCTTGGTGTGGTGTGTGTGTGTGTGTGTCTAGGTGATGACGTAAACAGTATACCTTGTTACTATGTTTTGGTGTGTGTGTGTGTAGGTGATGACGTATACCTTGTTACTACGTCTTGGTGTGTGTGTGTGTGTGTGTGTGTCTAGGTGATGACGTAAACAGTATACCTTGTTACTATGTTTTGGTGTGTGTGTGTGATGACGTAAGCACACCTTAATCACCTTTGAATACTTTAATAGACCAAAAAAAAACTACCATGAAACCTGATATTTGGGTATTATGTTATCAGTCTATTTATTCATTCAACATCTTATTCTTTCCTCACTCATTGATCTGATGCCTTAAGTCCTGTGATACCTTAGCCTTCCTTGTGTGTCTTAACATTGCATTACAACAGTATATGACTACTTTACTATTTATTTGAGAGATCATTTATTTACTATCTACTATTACTGTTTATCACGGCCCTGCCTGTTAACCCTTATTGTCAATGTCCATAAGTGTGACGTTCGTATTTTCTGCACCTTTTTATGGAGTTTATATAGTATACAGACTGACGTTATAAGGAGGGGCATTTTATAACTGAGGTTTTGTATTGAGAGGTTAAGGAACAGAGGGGTTCACAAAAGGGGTTTATGTGAATGGAGGTTTTTTGCGTGGGGTTTTATTGGAGGTGATGATGGTGGTGGTGAATGGAGGTTATTTACGTGGGGTTTTAGTGGAGCTGGTGGTGAATGGAGGTTATTTACGTGGGGTTTTATTGGCGGTGGTGATGGTGGAGGTGGTGAATGGGAATGGAGATGAGGTGGTGGTGAATGGAGGTTATTTACGTGGGGTTTTATTGGCGGTGGAGGTGGTGAATGGGAATGGAGATGAGGTGGTGGTGAATGTAGGCTATTTACGTGGGGTTCTAGTGGCGAAGGTGGTGATGGTGATGGAGGCTGGCATTGTGTGTTGGGGGTTATTGTGAGGGTCGATGTGTCGTGATGGGTTTAAAGGGGATGGAGGAGAGGAGGGTTTTGTCCGCCGGCAGGATTTGAAGTAAAGGTGGTGGTAGTGGTTGGGTGGGTGGGGGGTAGGGGAAGGGGGAGGGGGAGTAGGTAAGGCAAAGAGGCCGCCATCTGTTGCTACCCTGTTCCTCCTCTTCTCTTCTCTTCTCTACTCTTTTTCTCTTCTCTCCTCATCTCTCCTGTTTTATTACTACTCTTCTCTTCTCCTCTGCTACTTTATTACTCCTCTTCTCTTCTCTTCTCTCATATCTACTTTATTACTTTTTCTCTACTACTTTATTACTTTTTCTCTACTACTTTATTACTTTTTCTCTACTACTTTATTACTTTTTCTCTACTCTCCTACTTTATTACTATTTCTCTCCTACTTTATTACTTTTTCTCCTACTTTATTACTTTTTCTACTCCTACTTTATTACTTTTTCTCTTCTACTTTATTACTTTTTCTCTACTCAACCTACTTTATTACTTTCTATACTACTTTATTACTTTTTCTCTTCTACTTTATTACTATTTCTCTACTACTTTATTACTTTTTCTCTACTCAACCTACTTTATTACTTTTTCTCTACTCAACCTACTTTATTACTTTTTCTCTACTACTTTATTACTTTTTCTCTATTCTCCTACTTTATTACTTTTTCTCTACTCCTACTTTATTACTTTTTCTCTACTCAACCTACTTTATTACTTTTTCTATACTACTTTATTACTTTTTCTCTTCTACTTTATTACTATTTCTCTACTACTTTATTACTTTTTCTCTACTCAACCTACTTTATTACTTTTTCTCTACTACTTTATTACTTTTTCTCTTCTCTTCGCCTCTCCTATTTGATTATATTTGTATTACGAAACTGAGCATTTTCTGGCGTGAATTAAACATTTTTATTCCTTTTTCCCGCCTATTGTTTTTCCTGGCAGTGTAGGTTTTCAACTTTTTATGGTGGTGCCTCGGCGGTGGTGTTGCTAAAGGTGGGGGGTGTGGAGATGTCTTCCTGTTTTGTTATCTGTTTCCTTTACGTGTTGTTGTTGACTGATTGGTGATGCAAGATGGAATGTTATCTGTGTACTGCTTGGTATTATGAGGGAGATAGTGTGTTGCTCTCTCTCTCTCTCTCTCTCTCTCTCTCTCTCTCTCTCTCTCTCTCTCTCTCTCTCTCTCTCTCTCTCTCTCTCTCTCTCTCTCCTGTCCATTTTTCTTACACATCATTTGCCTTCCAGTTATTCCTCCTCCTCCTCCTCCTCCTCCTCCTCCTCCTCCTCCTCCTATTCCATCACTGTCCTATCCTCCTTATCCTCCTTCCTATCCTTCCATCTCTCCCTTCCTTCACTTCGTTACCCTAGCCTTCTATTCCCCTTCTATATGGTGTCTGGTCCCACTGTCACCCTTTTCAACCCTTTCCTGGCCTCCTCCCCTCTTTCCCCCCTTCCCTCCCCCTTCCTCCACCCCTTCTTCCCTTCCCTTCCCTTCACTTTCCCTTCTCGTCTGTCTCAGCCATCCCGTCCCACTCTGATCATCTTACTATCTCCTATTTCATCCAACGCTCCTCTCTCTCTCTTCTCTTCTCTCTCTCTCTCTTCTCTCTGCCCTCTCTCTCTCTCATCGTCTCTCTCTCTCTCTCTCCCTTGCAGTGGTCTTATGATTGAAAATGGTGTTCCTTTCTCTCTCTCTCTCTCTCTCTCTCTCTCTCCTCTCTCTCTCTCTCGTCTCTCCTCTCTCTCTCTCTCCCTTGCAGTGGTCTTATGATTGAAATGGTGTTCCTTCTCTCTCTCTCTCTCTCTCGTCTCTCCTCCTCTCTTCTCTCTCTCTCCTCTCTCTCTCTCTCTCTCTCTCTCTCTCTCTCTCTCTCTCTCTCTCTCTCTCTC